>CAWUFW010009331.1:600000-762918 GCA_963921515.1 Calotriton arnoldi | reverse complement strand
TTCCTCTACGGAAAGTGACCCTCGGTGTAGGTGTCACATGGTCCCTCAAACTCGGCGTATTATATAATAGATCCCAATGTTTTTTAAGAATGGTAAATACCCTATCACTGTTTTCAGTGTACTGAGTAACAAAAGCCAAATGTGGGTTGGAAGCCTCACTGTTAACCGTTTTAGATTTTTTCACCAGGGTATTTGCTCTACTAATTTGTTGGATTCTCCGATCAGCTTTATCCAAAATTTCTTCACTATAACCCCTATTCTTAAATCTATTTCTAACATCCACAATGTTCTCTTTGAATGTTGACTCAGTGCTGCAATTTCGACGGACACGTACCATCTCCCCAAATGGTATATTCCGTATCACTGACTTAGGGTGAGCGCTTGTTGCATGTAGGATGCTATTACATGATGTAGATTTTCGAAAGATAGTACTCTGTATGGCATTATTTTCAATGTAGAATAGAACATCCAAAAACTCAATATTATGACAATTATATTTGATGGTCAAATGTACATTATATGGATTATCATTGAGGAATGAATAAAAATCCATTAATTGATCAGGGGAACCCTTCCACAATAATATGACATCATCTATATACCTCCCCAGAAGACAATCATGTCCATCCAGGGGGAGGCATATTTGCCCCAGGCATGCTCCCTCTCCCACCAGCCCATAAACAGGCCAGCGTACGAAGGAGCAAACCTGGAACCCATCGCGGTCCCCTGTACTTGATGGTGCCATGATCCATTGTGTAAAAAATAATTTTTAGACAAGATGATATCTATCATCTCCGTCAACATCTCATTATGTTCCATATGATCAGCCGATCGAGTATTAAGAAAGGATTGTACTGCCAGCATCCCAAAATGTTTTTGAATACATGTGTACAATCCAGTTACATCCATAGTCACGAAGAGCAAATCATCCGACCATGCAAGGCCATCCAGCTTTTGAAGGATGTCCCTGGTGTCCTGTATGTATGCAGGCAAGTTGGTCACAAGTGGTTGGAGAAACCTATCAACATACTGGGAGAGCCGCTCTGTTGGAGAATCAATGCCCGAAATAATGGGACGACCCGGTGGGAAACCCCCCCCTTGTGTATTTTTGGAAGGATATATATACAGGGAGCTTGTGGATTACTGACAAAAAGATAACTATATTCATCTTCAGAAATTAAACCACTTTCCCGCCAATCGTGAAGTTTCATGTTGATATAATTCCCAAGGGAGGCAATGGGATTGGTGGCGACTGGTTCATAGCAGTTCGAATCGCTAAGTTGCCTCTCAATTTCATTCATATAGTCAACGGTATTCATTACCACCACATTGCCTCCCTTGTCTGCTTCTCTAATGACAATGGAGTCTTCTTTGCTAAGATTATCCAAAGCCATTAATTCTGCTTTTGTTAAATTACGATTATGCTTAGGGCGACGTATTGGTTCATTCATAAGAGTATAGATGTCTCTGGTCACTTTTTCTTTAAATTGGTCAATGTTAATATGTGTGTTACTAGGTATAAATTTTGAGCGTGGTTTTAAACCACTATTAATTTGTAAATCTTCACTAATATCAAGGTCATCCCTGAGGCATTGTATGGAAAAATGTTCACCTTCTGGTATAGACAGGGCCATCTGTAAATTCTGTAAATCTGAAACTGTATGTGTAACAGACCGTAAAGGTGTTGTAATAGAACAGACATTAGAGGGGTTTGTGAAAAAGAAATCTTTTAATTTCAACAAACGGGTAAATTTGTACAAATCAATTAGTAACTCAACGGTATCACCCCGTTGTGATGGACAAAAACCCAAACCTCGCCCCAAAACCTTGCACTCCACATCTGATAAGATCCGACTCGACAAATTTACAATAGTCAGTGTGTGTCCTGTATCTATTTCCTCTCCACTACTCCCTAGGTGGTCTTGGATCGTGTTGACATTGCTGGTGTTATGTCTTTTTTTCTTTCTTTTTTCTTGCCACCTCTTTCCTCCCCTCCTTGTTTTTGATCTCTTTTTGCAGCCTGATTGCCCAACCTCAATCTCTCCATCTCCACTAAAAAATTAGACCGTCCTGGAGATATTGATGTACTAGCACCTTCAGTGCGTGATACATTACTGTCAATGGAAGATAGCGAACTGGAGCTGACAGATATAGAGTCAGTGGTTTCCTCCTGATTCTTTTCCCTTCCCCACTTAATTTGATATTATCAAATTTTCGGGCAAAGGTGTAGATTCTTCCCACGTTATAGTCATTATCATCTCGTTTGATTTTTTTGAGTTTCTTATCCCTTAGGTAAATTTGATGATTTTCAATCACCTTGTCATAAATTTCGTAGTTTTTTGTAACCACATCTTTCAGGTCTGAACACTCAATCTCCCTTTCCAAGATCACAATCTCCTCCTTTAATTTGGCTGCTTTTTTATCTGCATGCCTAATTAAAATGCGCATCATAGTGTTCGACGCGCTTTGCAAGTTTCCTTCCCAATCTTTAAGTGAGTCCTCATCGAGGTCCTCAAAAGTTGGGAATATTAATATTCTCAAACCTCTAGGAATTTTGTCATTATCAAGATATTTTTGTAGCGTTATACTGTCCCACCAGCGGGACATTTCCTGCTTTTTTAATCTTTCCAATTTCTGGAATTTGGTTTTTAGGCCTTCCCCAGATTGTCTCGCAGCTGAATCAGAATTTTTAACTTGCATATTTGAAAAAAGGCCAAGGGCCATTTCCTCTCTCTTATCATTAAATTTAGACATTGCATCAAAAGTGTTTGGGCAGAGAAAAGTACAATATGAATAATCAGATCAATATTTTAACCTATTTCTTTGGGTTCGGACTGTGCTACCTAGGTCCCAGTAAGTATAAATCTAAAGCAACGGACAGTGGACCATACACGAAATGCAGCACCTGTACCGTAAATCACCCATATAGTGTCAGTAATAGACAAGAATGCGTGCTAACAACCCAAATGGGCCCCCTGTCCAAGAGCACCTCCCCACTAAAGGGGATACAACATAAACTACCACAAAAATGGTTCAGCACCACAGACCGTCAACAACAAAATCCACAATTGTACGAAACAAGTAACAGTAGAAAAAAGTCACTGCTAATGCAAAATCTTCTTGTCTTATTCTTCTTTATTATTCCACTTAATCAATAAAGTTTTTTTCAACAGCCAACGCGTTTCGTCCTATTAACTTAGGACTTCTTCAGGGCTGAAATTTAAAAACATATATATGTACAACTTTACAATAGACACTGTACAAACACATATACAAATATTTTACATGCCACAAACAATATTTACACCATTTTCCGTACAAGAAGAAGAAAACGGAAAAAACACATATACATATATATACACATATGTATGCACATATATATATATAAAAAAAAAAAAAAAGAAAAACATACAAGCATTATATAATTAGGCACCATACCCAATATCCATCAGATAAAAACTACCAAAAGAAGAGAGAGGAAAAGAAAATAATAACAATCACTACACAATTCATTAGAACATAAGAAAAAATATATAATCAAGAGAAGTAACACTCAAAGATTAACGCAAAAAAGAAGAAAAAAAGGGGGAATAACGTAGATATAAAGAAAAAGCAAGATATACAGATTAAAAATACATATTCTACAAATCCTCTATACCAACGACAAAGTTATTAAAACACCTCACCACCCTAAAAAAATGTGTATGAGTGTGAGGAGCTTATCAGCCAAACGCATGCAACCCTATCCAAATGACCTAAAAGAAACACCCAAGAATAACCAGTGCAAAAAACAATAAAGATTCTTAAAAACAACATACCAGAAAAGTGGCAGACCAGCCACAGATAAATCAAGAATTGTAATTGTCCATTTTTAACCAGATATTGTTATCATGAAATTTCTACAGGTGTAAAATGAAAAAGGAGGAAAAAATTATATTTTGGTTTGAGATAAGTGCCATGTTTAAGAAATATAATAGCGTAGAGCGTTCCATATATAATCATCCCGCTTACCTATATTAAAATATTGCCAAATAATCCAAATCAGAACAAGGTAAAGTATGCAGATGTCCAATATTCATCTGTGATTACACATTGATATCCAAGGAATACAGTGGCTTAATAACCATAGCCTTAGAAAAGAATAAAGCCAAAAGGTTCCATTAAGAACATATGGCAATGGATGGATAGTCTCCGGTTCAACCTGCAAATGAATCAATATGTCAATTATATATTACACGATCTATTCGTGATCTAATCAAAGACATATAATCCAATACAAGGCAAATATACCATTCCTATCTTAATCTCCCTATTTTAATACACAGACAAACTATTCTAATGGGGCATCGCATCCATATTTGTGTATTTCCTGGGAATATCTTAAGCCCAAAACCGTGATGTCATGGAGCTTATAGTTCCAGTGCAGATATATTGAGCATAAGAGATTCTACCCCAAAGAAACAACAAAACAAAACAAAAACATTTTCCAAGCCTAACACTCTATCGCATTATTTAAAACGCCCAATCTCGCTGGATATACAACTTACTTATACTCGAAGCAGACGTAGCCTTCCGTATGGTCATCCAAGACGAGACCGATATGGCATTCATCTTAAAGTTCCCCCTAACCGATCACACCCCGATCACGTGACGAGTGCGCCTATTGGAATTACATAACCGCCCCCAATGTGTATAAACGGGAGCGCCATATTGAAATGGCCAAAAAGTCATAAAAAACTCTAAAAAACACTAAAAACAACTATCACCAATAGTTCTGGTAATTTATATTCAAAATATAATTTTAGTAACTAATTATTCCAAATTCCTTTCACTATTTAAAAACCTATTTTGCAAATTGTAGTGTAACTGGGTAACGGAACATTCTTTATATATAATGATTGTCACTCGCTCATATACGCGTAAAGCACAATATCCTTAAAAAATCGTCCAATATAAGACCAAAAATGGGCAAAACTTCTCATGTCCTCCCTAACCAATTTCAAACAGAACACATGATTGTTAAACCACGTGTGGTCACGAAGACCCGAATAGTATATATCGACAAGCACCATCTTTAAAAATGGATCACGCATGGCTACGCGACCATTCCAAACATCTACTTCAAGAACCGAGTTGACAACCTTTTGACCCCCAAAGAAATGGGCCCAATCAATATCCCAAATATAAATTAACAATACTCAATGTTAAGGAAAACGAAAAAAGAAAGAAAAAGGAGACAGAAAAATGAAAAAAAGAAAGGGATTGCAAAGGCAGAGAACAGCTGAGCTTATCGCTAAGAGCAAAGTGGTGTATAAAACAAATCTATATCTCGATACACGTTTCCTACCATTTTAATTTTAAAATACTATTAGCACTTATATTGATGCAGTGTAATCGGTTCTTCGGGCCAGTCACACAACATCAAAATAAAAAAGGACAAAACACCTCAATAGATATACTAACATAAATTAATATTTGGCGAAGTATATCTTTTTCTGAAATATATAGATCTATATCAACACAAGATGCAGACTAAAGCGATATTCAAAGAGGATTCCATATACACATTTGACAACATATTTCTGTTCTAAGATATTAAAAAACGGAATAATCGAATTAGTCATGTGAATAGGACGACAAAAAATGTCCAAAAACAGAACATCAACATGAAATACGGGCAGAGATGACATTAAAGAACAGAGTTTCAATGTATGCATTAATCAAGCAGTTTCTTCTAGAATACAGAAGAGCAAACAGTGGAACAGACCATCATAATGAAATCACAGAATCAAAAAACAACCCATTATAGATGGTAATGCATTTCATCCTCTGTATTATGTCCCAATTCAACACATCTCAAACGACAAATCCAAATAGCTTCCCTGCGGCGTAGGGCAAGTTCCCTATTACCCCCGCGTGGATGTACCGGGATATGGTCAATGCCATGAAACCACACCTTGCATTCACCACTGTGATGTTCACACATGTGATAGGTCATTGGGTATCTAAGATCGTTATTTCTTATGGCACGTACATGTTCCTGTATCCGCTGTTTAAGCGGTCTCACAGTACTCCCAATGTAAATCCTATCACAATCACACCCCAATACATATACCACATATTTGGTCTTACAATTAATGAAATGTCTTATTTCATATTCTTTATTTGTGTGGTATCTAAACTTTTTTATCTTGTTAATACCAAAAATGCATACATTACAGCCCTGGCATGTAAAAAAGCCTTTGGGTGCTGGTGGTAGCCAGGTTGTGTCAATTTTATTTCTAACATAGCTGGGACAAAGTATATTTCTTAGGGTTTTTCCTCTACGGAAAGTGACCCTCGGTGTAGGTGTCACATGGTCCCTCAAACTCGGCGTATTATATAATAGATCCCAATGTTTTTTAAGAATGGTAAATACCCTATCACTGTTTTCAGTGTACTGAGTAACAAAAGCCAAATGTGGGTTGGAAGCCTCACTGTTAACCGTTTTAGATTTTTTCACCAGGGTATTTGCTCTACTAATTTGTTGGATTCTCCGATCAGCTTTATCCAAAATTTCTTCACTATAACCCCTATTCTTAAATCTATTTCTAACATCCACAATGTTCTCTTTGAATGTTGACTCAGTGCTGCAATTTCGACGGACACGTACCATCTCCCCAAATGGTATATTCCGTATCACTGACTTAGGGTGAGCGCTTGTTGCATGTAGGATGCTATTACATGATGTAGATTTTCGAAAGATAGTACTCTGTATGGCATTATTTTCAATGTAGAATAGAACATCCAAAAACTCAATATTATGACAATTATATTTGATGGTCAAATGTACATTATATGGATTATCATTGAGGAATGAATAAAAATCCATTAATTGATCAGGGGAACCCTTCCACAATAATATGACATCATCTATATACCTCCCCCAGAAGACAATCATGTCCATCCAGGGGGAGGCATATTTGCCCCAGGCATGCTCCCTCTCCCACCAGCCCATAAACAGGCCAGCGTACGAAGGAGCAAACCTGGAACCCATCGCGGTCCCCTGTACTTGATGGTGCCATGATCCATTGTGTAAAAAATAATTTTTAGACAAGATGATATCTATCATCTCCGTCAACATCTCATTATGTTCCATATGATCAGCCGATCGAGTATTAAGAAAGGATTGTACTGCCAGCATCCCAAAATGTTTTTGAATACATGTGTACAATCCAGTTACATCCATAGTCACGAAGAGCAAATCATCCGACCATGCAAGGCCATCCAGCTTTTGAAGGATGTCCCTGGTGTCCTGTATGTATGCAGGCAAGTTGGTCACAAGTGGTTGGAGAAACCTATCAACATACTGGGAGAGCCGCTCTGTTGGAGAATCAATGCCCGAAATAATGGGACGACCCGGTGGGAAACCCCCCCCTTGTGTATTTTTGGAAGGATATATATACAGGGAGCTTGTGGATTACTGACAAAAAGATAACTATATTCATCTTCAGAAATTAAACCACTTTCCCGCCAATCGTGAAGTTTCATGTTGATATAATTCCCAAGGGAGGCAATGGGATTGGTGGCGACTGGTTCATAGCAGTTCGAATCGCTAAGTTGCCTCTCAATTTCATTCATATAGTCAACGGTATTCATTACCACCACATTGCCTCCCTTGTCTGCTTCTCTAATGACAATGGAGTCTTCTTTGCTAAGATTATCCAAAGCCATTAATTCTGCTTTTGTTAAATTACGATTATGCTTAGGGCGACGTATTGGTTCATTCATAAGAGTATAGATGTCTCTGGTCACTTTTTCTTTAAATTGGTCAATGTTAATATGTGTGTTACTAGGTATAAATTTTGAGCGTGGTTTTAAACCACTATTAATTTGTAAATCTTCACTAATATCAAGGTCATCCCTGAGGCATTGTATGGAAAAATGTTCACCTTCTGGTATAGACAGGGCCATCTGTAAATTCTGTAAATCTGAAACTGTATGTGTAACAGACCGTAAAGGTGTTGTAATAGAACAGACATTAGAGGGGTTTGTGAAAAAGAAATCTTTTAATTTCAACAAACGGGTAAATTTGTACAAATCAATTAGTAACTCAACGGTATCACCCCGTTGTGATGGACAAAAACCCAAACCTCGCCCCAAAACCTTGCACTCCACATCTGATAAGATCCGACTCGACAAATTTACAATAGTCAGTGTGTGTCCTGTATCTATTTCCTCTCCACTACTCCCTAGGTGGTCTTGGATCGTGTTGACATTGCTGGTGTTATGTCTTTTTTTCTTTCTTTTTTCTTGCCACCTCTTTCCTCCCCTCCTTGTTTTTGATCTCTTTTTGCAGCCTGATTGCCCAACCTCAATCTCTCCATCTCCACTAAAAAATTAGACCGTCCTGGAGATATTGATGTACTAGCACCTTCAGTGCGTGATACATTACTGTCAATGGAAGATAGCGAACTGGAGCTGACAGATATAGAGTCAGTGGTTTCCTCCCTGATTCTTTTCCCTTCCCCACTTAATTTGATATTATCAAATTTTCGGGCAAAGGTGTAGATTCTTCCCACGTTATAGTCATTATCATCTCGTTTGATTTTTTTGAGTTTCTTATCCCTTAGGTAAATTTGATGATTTTCAATCACCTTGTCATAAATTTCGTAGTTTTTTGTAACCACATCTTTCAGGTCTGAACACTCAATCTCCCTTTCCAAGATCACAATCTCCTCCTTTAATTTGGCTGCTTTTTTATCTGCATGCCTAATTAAAATGCGCATCATAGTGTTCGACGCGCTTTGCAAGTTTCCTTCCCAATCTTTAAGTGAGTCCTCATCGAGGTCCTCAAAAGTTGGGAATATTAATATTCTCAAACCTCTAGGAATTTTGTCATTATCAAGATATTTTTGTAGCGTTATACTGTCCCACCAGCGGGACATTTCCTGCTTTTTTAATCTTTCCAATTTCTGGAATTTGGTTTTTAGGCCTTCCCCAGATTGTCTCGCAGCTGAATCAGAATTTTTAACTTGCATATTTGAAAAAAGGCCAAGGGCCATTTCCTCTCTCTTATCATTAAATTTAGACATTGCATCAAAAGTGTTTGGGCAGAGAAAAGTACAATATGAATAATCAGATCAATATTTTAACCTATTTCTTTGGGTTCGGACTGTGCTACCTAGGTCCCAGTAAGTATAAATCTAAAGCAACGGACAGTGGACCATACACGAAATGCAGCACCTGTACCGTAAATCACCCATATAGTGTCAGTAATAGACAAGAATGCGTGCTAACAACCCAAATGGGCCCCCTGTCCAAGAGCACCTCCCCACTAAAGGGGATACAACATAAACTACCACAAAAATGGTTCAGCACCACAGACCGTCAACAACAAAATCCACAATTGTACGAAACAAGTAACAGTAGAAAAAAGTCACTGCTAATGCAAAATCTTCTTGTCTTATTCTTCTTTATTATTCCACTTAATCAATAAAGTTTTTTTCAACAGCCAACGCGTTTCGTCCTATTAACTTAGGACTTCTTCAGGGCTGAAATTTAAAAACATATATATGTACAACTTTACAATAGACACTGTACAAACACATATACAAATATTTTACATGCCACAAACAATATTTACACCATTTTCCGTACAAGAAGAAGAAAACGGAAAAAACACATATACATATATATACACATATGTATGCACATATATATATATAAAAAAAAAAAAAAAGAAAAACATACAAGCATTATATAATTAGGCACCATACCCAATATCCATCAGATAAAAACTACCAAAAGAAGAGAGAGGAAAAGAAAATAATAACAATCACTACACAATTCATTAGAACATAAGAAAAAATATATAATCAAGAGAAGTAACACTCAAAGATTAACGCAAAAAAGAAGAAAAAAAGGGGGAATAACGTAGATATAAAGAAAAAGCAAGATATACAGATTAAAAATACATATTCTACAAATCCTCTATACCAACGACAAAGTTATTAAAACACCTCACCACCCTAAAAAAATGTGTATGAGTGTGAGGAGCTTATCAGCCAAACGCATGCAACCCTATCCAAATGACCTAAAAGAAACACCCAAGAATAACCAGTGCAAAAAACAATAAAGATTCTTAAAAACAACATACCAGAAAAGTGGCAGACCAGCCACAGATAAATCAAGAATTGTAATTGTCCATTTTTAACCAGATATTGTTATCATGAAATTTCTACAGGTGTAAAATGAAAAAGGAGGAAAAAATTATATTTTGGTTTGAGATAAGTGCCATGTTTAAGAAATATAATAGCGTAGAGCGTTCCATATATAATCATCCCGCTTACCTATATTAAAATATTGCCAAATAATCCAAATCAGAACAAGGTAAAGTATGCAGATGTCCAATATTCATCTGTGATTACACATTGATATCCAAGGAATACAGTGGCTTAATAACCATAGCCTTAGAAAAGAATAAAGCCAAAAGGTTCCATTAAGAACATATGGCAATGGATGGATAGTCTCCGGTTCAACCTGCAAATGAATCAATATGTCAATTATATATTACACGATCTATTCGTGATCTAATCAAAGACATATAATCCAATACAAGGCAAATATACCATTCCTATCTTAATCTCCCTATTTTAATACACAGACAAACTATTCTAATGGGGCATCGCATCCATATTTGTGTATTTCCTGGGAATATCTTAAGCCCAAAACCGTGATGTCATGGAGCTTATAGTTCCAGTGCAGATATATTGAGCATAAGAGATTCTACCCCAAAGAAACAACAAAACAAAACAAAAACATTTTCCAAGCCTAACACTCTATCGCATTATTTAAAACGCCCAATCTCGCTGGATATACAACTTACTTATACTCGAAGCAGACGTAGCCTTCCGTATGGTCATCCAAGACGAGACCGATATGGCATTCATCTTAAAGTTCCCCCTAACCGATCACACCCCGATCACGTGACGAGTGCGCCTATTGGAATTACATAACCGCCCCCAATGTGTATAAACGGGAGCGCCATATTGAAATGGCCAAAAAGTCATAAAAAACTCTAAAAAACACTAAAAACAACTATCACCAATAGTTCTGGTAATTTATATTCAAAATATAATTTTAGTAACTAATTATTCCAAATTCCTTTCACTATTTAAAAACCTATTTTGCAAATTGTAGTGTAACTGGGTAACGGAACATTCTTTATATATAATGATTGTCACTCGCTCATATACGCGTAAAGCACAATATCCTTAAAAAATCGTCCAATATAAGACCAAAAATGGGCAAAACTTCTCATGTCCTCCCTAACCAATTTCAAACAGAACACATGATTGTTAAACCACGTGTGGTCACGAAGACCCGAATAGTATATATCGACAAGCACCATCTTTAAAAATGGATCACGCATGGCTACGCGACCATTCCAAACATCTACTTCAAGAACCGAGTTGACAACCTTTTGACCCCCAAAGAAATGGGCCCAATCAATATCCCAAATATAAATTAACAATACTCAATGTTAAGGAAAACGAAAAAAGAAAGAAAAAGGAGACAGAAAAATGAAAAAAAGAAAGGGATTGCAAAGGCAGAGAACAGCTGAGCTTATCGCTAAGAGCAAAGTGGTGTATAAAACAAATCTATATCTCGATACACGTTTCCTACCATTTTAATTTTAAAATACTATTAGCACTTATATTGATGCAGTGTAATCGGTTCTTCGGGCCAGTCACACAACATCAAAATAAAAAAGGACAAAACACCTCAATAGATATACTAACATAAATTAATATTTGGCGAAGTATATCTTTTTCTGAAATATATAGATCTATATCAACACAAGATGCAGACTAAAGCGATATTCAAAGAGGATTCCATATACACATTTGACAACATATTTCTGTTCTAAGATATTAAAAAACGGAATAATCGAATTAGTCATGTGAATAGGACGACAAAAAATGTCCAAAAACAGAACATCAACATGAAATACGGGCAGAGATGACATTAAAGAACAGAGTTTCAATGTATGCATTAATCAAGCAGTTTCTTCTAGAATACAGAAGAGCAAACAGTGGAACAGACCATCATAATGAAATCACAGAATCAAAAAACAACCCATTATAGATGGTAATGCATTTCATCCTCTGTATTATGTCCCAATTCAACACATCTCAAACGACAAATCCAAATAGCTTCCCTGCGGCGTAGGGCAAGTTCCCTATTACCCCCGCGTGGATGTACCGGGATATGGTCAATGCCATGAAACCACACCTTGCATTCACCACTGTGATGTTCACACATGTGATAGGTCATTGGGTATCTAAGATCGTTATTTCTTATGGCACGTACATGTTCCTGTATCCGCTGTTTAAGCGGTCTCACAGTACTCCCAATGTAAATCCTATCACAATCACACCCCAATACATATACCACATATTTGGTCTTACAATTAATGAAATGTCTTATTTCATATTCTTTATTTGTGTGGTATCTAAACTTTTTTATCTTGTTAATACCAAAAATGCATACATTACAGCCCTGGCATGTAAAAAAGCCTTTGGGTGCTGGTGGTAGCCAGGTTGTGTCAATTTTATTTCTAACATAGCTGGGACAAAGTATATTTCTTAGGGTTTTTCCTCTACGGAAAGTGACCCTCGGTGTAGGTGTCACATGGTCCCTCAAACTCGGCGTATTATATAATAGATCCCAATGTTTTTTAAGAATGGTAAATACCCTATCACTGTTTTCAGTGTACTGAGTAACAAAAGCCAAATGTGGGTTGGAAGCCTCACTGTTAACCGTTTTAGATTTTTTCACCAGGGTATTTGCTCTACTAATTTGTTGGATTCTCCGATCAGCTTTATCCAAAATTTCTTCACTATAACCCCTATTCTTAAATCTATTTCTAACATCCACAATGTTCTCTTTGAATGTTGACTCAGTGCTGCAATTTCGACGGACACGTACCATCTCCCCAAATGGTATATTCCGTATCACTGACTTAGGGTGAGCGCTTGTTGCATGTAGGATGCTATTACATGATGTAGATTTTCGAAAGATAGTACTCTGTATGGCATTATTTTCAATGTAGAATAGAACATCCAAAAACTCAATATTATGACAATTATATTTGATGGTCAAATGTACATTATATGGATTATCATTGAGGAATGAATAAAAATCCATTAATTGATCAGGGGAACCCTTCCACAATAATATGACATCATCTATATACCTCCCCCAGAAGACAATCATGTCCATCCAGGGGGAGGCATATTTGCCCCAGGCATGCTCCCTCTCCCACCAGCCCATAAACAGGCCAGCGTACGAAGGAGCAAACCTGGAACCCATCGCGGTCCCCTGTACTTGATGGTGCCATGATCCATTGTGTAAAAAATAATTTTTAGACAAGATGATATCTATCATCTCCGTCAACATCTCATTATGTTCCATATGATCAGCCGATCGAGTATTAAGAAAGGATTGTACTGCCAGCATCCCAAAATGTTTTTGAATACATGTGTACAATCCAGTTACATCCATAGTCACGAAGAGCAAATCATCCGACCATGCAAGGCCATCCAGCTTTTGAAGGATGTCCCTGGTGTCCTGTATGTATGCAGGCAAGTTGGTCACAAGTGGTTGGAGAAACCTATCAACATACTGGGAGAGCCGCTCTGTTGGAGAATCAATGCCCGAAATAATGGGACGACCCGGTGGGAAACCCCCCCCTTGTGTATTTTTGGAAGGATATATATACAGGGAGCTTGTGGATTACTGACAAAAAGATAACTATATTCATCTTCAGAAATTAAACCACTTTCCCGCCAATCGTGAAGTTTCATGTTGATATAATTCCCAAGGGAGGCAATGGGATTGGTGGCGACTGGTTCATAGCAGTTCGAATCGCTAAGTTGCCTCTCAATTTCATTCATATAGTCAACGGTATTCATTACCACCACATTGCCTCCCTTGTCTGCTTCTCTAATGACAATGGAGTCTTCTTTGCTAAGATTATCCAAAGCCATTAATTCTGCTTTTGTTAAATTACGATTATGCTTAGGGCGACGTATTGGTTCATTCATAAGAGTATAGATGTCTCTGGTCACTTTTTCTTTAAATTGGTCAATGTTAATATGTGTGTTACTAGGTATAAATTTTGAGCGTGGTTTTAAACCACTATTAATTTGTAAATCTTCACTAATATCAAGGTCATCCCTGAGGCATTGTATGGAAAAATGTTCACCTTCTGGTATAGACAGGGCCATCTGTAAATTCTGTAAATCTGAAACTGTATGTGTAACAGACCGTAAAGGTGTTGTAATAGAACAGACATTAGAGGGGTTTGTGAAAAAGAAATCTTTTAATTTCAACAAACGGGTAAATTTGTACAAATCAATTAGTAACTCAACGGTATCACCCCGTTGTGATGGACAAAAACCCAAACCTCGCCCCAAAACCTTGCACTCCACATCTGATAAGATCCGACTCGACAAATTTACAATAGTCAGTGTGTGTCCTGTATCTATTTCCTCTCCACTACTCCCTAGGTGGTCTTGGATCGTGTTGACATTGCTGGTGTTATGTCTTTTTTTCTTTCTTTTTTCTTGCCACCTCTTTCCTCCCCTCCTTGTTTTTGATCTCTTTTTGCAGCCTGATTGCCCAACCTCAATCTCTCCATCTCCACTAAAAAATTAGACCGTCCTGGAGATATTGATGTACTAGCACCTTCAGTGCGTGATACATTACTGTCAATGGAAGATAGCGAACTGGAGCTGACAGATATAGAGTCAGTGGTTTCCTCCCTGATTCTTTTCCCTTCCCCACTTAATTTGATATTATCAAATTTTCGGGCAAAGGTGTAGATTCTTCCCACGTTATAGTCATTATCATCTCGTTTGATTTTTTTGAGTTTCTTATCCCTTAGGTAAATTTGATGATTTTCAATCACCTTGTCATAAATTTCGTAGTTTTTTGTAACCACATCTTTCAGGTCTGAACACTCAATCTCCCTTTCCAAGATCACAATCTCCTCCTTTAATTTGGCTGCTTTTTTATCTGCATGCCTAATTAAAATGCGCATCATAGTGTTCGACGCGCTTTGCAAGTTTCCTTCCCAATCTTTAAGTGAGTCCTCATCGAGGTCCTCAAAAGTTGGGAATATTAATATTCTCAAACCTCTAGGAATTTTGTCATTATCAAGATATTTTTGTAGCGTTATACTGTCCCACCAGCGGGACATTTCCTGCTTTTTTAATCTTTCCAATTTCTGGAATTTGGTTTTTAGGCCTTCCCCAGATTGTCTCGCAGCTGAATCAGAATTTTTAACTTGCATATTTGAAAAAAGGCCAAGGGCCATTTCCTCTCTCTTATCATTAAATTTAGACATTGCATCAAAAGTGTTTGGGCAGAGAAAAGTACAATATGAATAATCAGATCAATATTTTAACCTATTTCTTTGGGTTCGGACTGTGCTACCTAGGTCCCAGTAAGTATAAATCTAAAGCAACGGACAGTGGACCATACACGAAATGCAGCACCTGTACCGTAAATCACCCATATAGTGTCAGTAATAGACAAGAATGCGTGCTAACAACCCAAATGGGCCCCCTGTCCAAGAGCACCTCCCCACTAAAGGGGATACAACATAAACTACCACAAAAATGGTTCAGCACCACAGACCGTCAACAACAAAATCCACAATTGTACGAAACAAGTAACAGTAGAAAAAAGTCACTGCTAATGCAAAATCTTCTTGTCTTATTCTTCTTTATTATTCCACTTAATCAATAAAGTTTTTTTCAACAGCCAACGCGTTTCGTCCTATTAACTTAGGACTTCTTCAGGGCTGAAATTTAAAAACATATATATGTACAACTTTACAATAGACACTGTACAAACACATATACAAATATTTTACATGCCACAAACAATATTTACACCATTTTCCGTACAAGAAGAAGAAAACGGAAAAAACACATATACATATATATACACATATGTATGCACATATATATATATAAAAAAAAAAAAAAAGAAAAACATACAAGCATTATATAATTAGGCACCATACCCAATATCCATCAGATAAAAACTACCAAAAGAAGAGAGAGGAAAAGAAAATAATAACAATCACTACACAATTCATTAGAACATAAGAAAAAATATATAATCAAGAGAAGTAACACTCAAAGATTAACGCAAAAAAGAAGAAAAAAAGGGGGAATAACGTAGATATAAAGAAAAAGCAAGATATACAGATTAAAAATACATATTCTACAAATCCTCTATACCAACGACAAAGTTATTAAAACACCTCACCACCCTAAAAAAATGTGTATGAGTGTGAGGAGCTTATCAGCCAAACGCATGCAACCCTATCCAAATGACCTAAAAGAAACACCCAAGAATAACCAGTGCAAAAAACAATAAAGATTCTTAAAAACAACATACCAGAAAAGTGGCAGACCAGCCACAGATAAATCAAGAATTGTAATTGTCCATTTTTAACCAGATATTGTTATCATGAAATTTCTACAGGTGTAAAATGAAAAAGGAGGAAAAAATTATATTTTGGTTTGAGATAAGTGCCATGTTTAAGAAATATAATAGCGTAGAGCGTTCCATATATAATCATCCCGCTTACCTATATTAAAATATTGCCAAATAATCCAAATCAGAACAAGGTAAAGTATGCAGATGTCCAATATTCATCTGTGATTACACATTGATATCCAAGGAATACAGTGGCTTAATAACCATAGCCTTAGAAAAGAATAAAGCCAAAAGGTTCCATTAAGAACATATGGCAATGGATGGATAGTCTCCGGTTCAACCTGCAAATGAATCAATATGTCAATTATATATTACACGATCTATTCGTGATCTAATCAAAGACATATAATCCAATACAAGGCAAATATACCATTCCTATCTTAATCTCCCTATTTTAATACACAGACAAACTATTCTAATGGGGCATCGCATCCATATTTGTGTATTTCCTGGGAATATCTTAAGCCCAAAACCGTGATGTCATGGAGCTTATAGTTCCAGTGCAGATATATTGAGCATAAGAGATTCTACCCCAAAGAAACAACAAAACAAAACAAAAACATTTTCCAAGCCTAACACTCTATCGCATTATTTAAAACGCCCAATCTCGCTGGATATACAACTTACTTATACTCGAAGCAGACGTAGCCTTCCGTATGGTCATCCAAGACGAGACCGATATGGCATTCATCTTAAAGTTCCCCCTAACCGATCACACCCCGATCACGTGACGAGTGCGCCTATTGGAATTACATAACCGCCCCCAATGTGTATAAACGGGAGCGCCATATTGAAATGGCCAAAAAGTCATAAAAAACTCTAAAAAACACTAAAAACAACTATCACCAATAGTTCTGGTAATTTATATTCAAAATATAATTTTAGTAACTAATTATTCCAAATTCCTTTCACTATTTAAAAACCTATTTTGCAAATTGTAGTGTAACTGGGTAACGGAACATTCTTTATATATAATGATTGTCACTCGCTCATATACGCGTAAAGCACAATATCCTTAAAAAATCGTCCAATATAAGACCAAAAATGGGCAAAACTTCTCATGTCCTCCCTAACCAATTTCAAACAGAACACATGATTGTTAAACCACGTGTGGTCACGAAGACCCGAATAGTATATATCGACAAGCACCATCTTTAAAAATGGATCACGCATGGCTACGCGACCATTCCAAACATCTACTTCAAGAACCGAGTTGACAACCTTTTGACCCCCAAAGAAATGGGCCCAATCAATATCCCAAATATAAATTAACAATACTCAATGTTAAGGAAAACGAAAAAAGAAAGAAAAAGGAGACAGAAAAATGAAAAAAAGAAAGGGATTGCAAAGGCAGAGAACAGCTGAGCTTATCGCTAAGAGCAAAGTGGTGTATAAAACAAATCTATATCTCGATACACGTTTCCTACCATTTTAATTTTAAAATACTATTAGCACTTATATTGATGCAGTGTAATCGGTTCTTCGGGCCAGTCACACAACATCAAAATAAAAAAGGACAAAACACCTCAATAGATATACTAACATAAATTAATATTTGGCGAAGTATATCTTTTTCTGAAATATATAGATCTATATCAACACAAGATGCAGACTAAAGCGATATTCAAAGAGGATTCCATATACACATTTGACAACATATTTCTGTTCTAAGATATTAAAAAACGGAATAATCGAATTAGTCATGTGAATAGGACGACAAAAAATGTCCAAAAACAGAACATCAACATGAAATACGGGCAGAGATGACATTAAAGAACAGAGTTTCAATGTATGCATTAATCAAGCAGTTTCTTCTAGAATACAGAAGAGCAAACAGTGGAACAGACCATCATAATGAAATCACAGAATCAAAAAACAACCCATTATAGATGGTAATGCATTTCATCCTCTGTATTATGTCCCAATTCAACACATCTCAAACGACAAATCCAAATAGCTTCCCTGCGGCGTAGGGCAAGTTCCCTATTACCCCCGCGTGGATGTACCGGGATATGGTCAATGCCATGAAACCACACCTTGCATTCACCACTGTGATGTTCACACATGTGATAGGTCATTGGGTATCTAAGATCGTTATTTCTTATGGCACGTACATGTTCCTGTATCCGCTGTTTAAGCGGTCTCACAGTACTCCCAATGTAAATCCTATCACAATCACACCCCAATACATATACCACATATTTGGTCTTACAATTAATGAAATGTCTTATTTCATATTCTTTATTTGTGTGGTATCTAAACTTTTTTATCTTGTTAATACCAAAAATGCATACATTACAGCCCTGGCATGTAAAAAAGCCTTTGGGTGCTGGTGGTAGCCAGGTTGTGTCAATTTTATTTCTAACATAGCTGGGACAAAGTATATTTCTTAGGGTTTTTCCTCTACGGAAAGTGACCCTCGGTGTAGGTGTCACATGGTCCCTCAAACTCGGCGTATTATATAATAGATCCCAATGTTTTTTAAGAATGGTAAATACCCTATCACTGTTTTCAGTGTACTGAGTAACAAAAGCCAAATGTGGGTTGGAAGCCTCACTGTTAACCGTTTTAGATTTTTTCACCAGGGTATTTGCTCTACTAATTTGTTGGATTCTCCGATCAGCTTTATCCAAAATTTCTTCACTATAACCCCTATTCTTAAATCTATTTCTAACATCCACAATGTTCTCTTTGAATGTTGACTCAGTGCTGCAATTTCGACGGACACGTACCATCTCCCCAAATGGTATATTCCGTATCACTGACTTAGGGTGAGCGCTTGTTGCATGTAGGATGCTATTACATGATGTAGATTTTCGAAAGATAGTACTCTGTATGGCATTATTTTCAATGTAGAATAGAACATCCAAAAACTCAATATTATGACAATTATATTTGATGGTCAAATGTACATTATATGGATTATCATTGAGGAATGAATAAAAATCCATTAATTGATCAGGGGAACCCTTCCACAATAATATGACATCATCTATATACCTCCCCCAGAAGACAATCATGTCCATCCAGGGGGAGGCATATTTGCCCCAGGCATGCTCCCTCTCCCACCAGCCCATAAACAGGCCAGCGTACGAAGGAGCAAACCTGGAACCCATCGCGGTCCCCTGTACTTGATGGTGCCATGATCCATTGTGTAAAAAATAATTTTTAGACAAGATGATATCTATCATCTCCGTCAACATCTCATTATGTTCCATATGATCAGCCGATCGAGTATTAAGAAAGGATTGTACTGCCAGCATCCCAAAATGTTTTTGAATACATGTGTACAATCCAGTTACATCCATAGTCACGAAGAGCAAATCATCCGACCATGCAAGGCCATCCAGCTTTTGAAGGATGTCCCTGGTGTCCTGTATGTATGCAGGCAAGTTGGTCACAAGTGGTTGGAGAAACCTATCAACATACTGGGAGAGCCGCTCTGTTGGAGAATCAATGCCCGAAATAATGGGACGACCCGGTGGGAAACCCCCCCCTTGTGTATTTTTGGAAGGATATATATACAGGGAGCTTGTGGATTACTGACAAAAAGATAACTATATTCATCTTCAGAAATTAAACCACTTTCCCGCCAATCGTGAAGTTTCATGTTGATATAATTCCCAAGGGAGGCAATGGGATTGGTGGCGACTGGTTCATAGCAGTTCGAATCGCTAAGTTGCCTCTCAATTTCATTCATATAGTCAACGGTATTCATTACCACCACATTGCCTCCCTTGTCTGCTTCTCTAATGACAATGGAGTCTTCTTTGCTAAGATTATCCAAAGCCATTAATTCTGCTTTTGTTAAATTACGATTATGCTTAGGGCGACGTATTGGTTCATTCATAAGAGTATAGATGTCTCTGGTCACTTTTTCTTTAAATTGGTCAATGTTAATATGTGTGTTACTAGGTATAAATTTTGAGCGTGGTTTTAAACCACTATTAATTTGTAAATCTTCACTAATATCAAGGTCATCCCTGAGGCATTGTATGGAAAAATGTTCACCTTCTGGTATAGACAGGGCCATCTGTAAATTCTGTAAATCTGAAACTGTATGTGTAACAGACCGTAAAGGTGTTGTAATAGAACAGACATTAGAGGGGTTTGTGAAAAAGAAATCTTTTAATTTCAACAAACGGGTAAATTTGTACAAATCAATTAGTAACTCAACGGTATCACCCCGTTGTGATGGACAAAAACCCAAACCTCGCCCCAAAACCTTGCACTCCACATCTGATAAGATCCGACTCGACAAATTTACAATAGTCAGTGTGTGTCCTGTATCTATTTCCTCTCCACTACTCCCTAGGTGGTCTTGGATCGTGTTGACATTGCTGGTGTTATGTCTTTTTTTCTTTCTTTTTTCTTGCCACCTCTTTCCTCCCCTCCTTGTTTTTGATCTCTTTTTGCAGCCTGATTGCCCAACCTCAATCTCTCCATCTCCACTAAAAAATTAGACCGTCCTGGAGATATTGATGTACTAGCACCTTCAGTGCGTGATACATTACTGTCAATGGAAGATAGCGAACTGGAGCTGACAGATATAGAGTCAGTGGTTTCCTCCCTGATTCTTTTCCCTTCCCCACTTAATTTGATATTATCAAATTTTCGGGCAAAGGTGTAGATTCTTCCCACGTTATAGTCATTATCATCTCGTTTGATTTTTTTGAGTTTCTTATCCCTTAGGTAAATTTGATGATTTTCAATCACCTTGTCATAAATTTCGTAGTTTTTTGTAACCACATCTTTCAGGTCTGAACACTCAATCTCCCTTTCCAAGATCACAATCTCCTCCTTTAATTTGGCTGCTTTTTTATCTGCATGCCTAATTAAAATGCGCATCATAGTGTTCGACGCGCTTTGCAAGTTTCCTTCCCAATCTTTAAGTGAGTCCTCATCGAGGTCCTCAAAAGTTGGGAATATTAATATTCTCAAACCTCTAGGAATTTTGTCATTATCAAGATATTTTTGTAGCGTTATACTGTCCCACCAGCGGGACATTTCCTGCTTTTTTAATCTTTCCAATTTCTGGAATTTGGTTTTTAGGCCTTCCCCAGATTGTCTCGCAGCTGAATCAGAATTTTTAACTTGCATATTTGAAAAAAGGCCAAGGGCCATTTCCTCTCTCTTATCATTAAATTTAGACATTGCATCAAAAGTGTTTGGGCAGAGAAAAGTACAATATGAATAATCAGATCAATATTTTAACCTATTTCTTTGGGTTCGGACTGTGCTACCTAGGTCCCAGTAAGTATAAATCTAAAGCAACGGACAGTGGACCATACACGAAATGCAGCACCTGTACCGTAAATCACCCATATAGTGTCAGTAATAGACAAGAATGCGTGCTAACAACCCAAATGGGCCCCCTGTCCAAGAGCACCTCCCCACTAAAGGGGATACAACATAAACTACCACAAAAATGGTTCAGCACCACAGACCGTCAACAACAAAATCCACAATTGTACGAAACAAGTAACAGTAGAAAAAAGTCACTGCTAATGCAAAATCTTCTTGTCTTATTCTTCTTTATTATTCCACTTAATCAATAAAGTTTTTTTCAACAGCCAACGCGTTTCGTCCTATTAACTTAGGACTTCTTCAGGGCTGAAATTTAAAAACATATATATGTACAACTTTACAATAGACACTGTACAAACACATATACAAATATTTTACATGCCACAAACAATATTTACACCATTTTCCGTACAAGAAGAAGAAAACGGAAAAAACACATATACATAT
Organism: Calotriton arnoldi; assembly: GCA_963921515.1. Taxonomy (NCBI): domain Eukaryota; kingdom Metazoa; phylum Chordata; class Amphibia; order Caudata; family Salamandridae; genus Calotriton; species Calotriton arnoldi. The sequence goes on along the minus strand of CAWUFW010009331.1, from coordinate 740,604 downwards.
ATATACACATATGTATGCACATATATATATATAAAAAAAAAAAAAAAAGAAAAACATACAAGCATTATATAATTAGGCACCATACCCAATATCCATCAGATAAAAACTACCAAAAGAAGAGAGAGGAAAAGAAAATAATAACAATCACTACACAATTCATTAGAACATAAGAAAAAATATATAATCAAGAGAAGTAACACTCAAAGATTAACGCAAAAAAGAAGAAAAAAAGGGGGAATAACGTAGATATAAAGAAAAAGCAAGATATACAGATTAAAAATACATATTCTACAAATCCTCTATACCAACGACAAAGTTATTAAAACACCTCACCACCCTAAAAAAATGTGTATGAGTGTGAGGAGCTTATCAGCCAAACGCATGCAACCCTATCCAAATGACCTAAAAGAAACACCCAAGAATAACCAGTGCAAAAAACAATAAAGATTCTTAAAAACAACATACCAGAAAAGTGGCAGACCAGCCACAGATAAATCAAGAATTGTAATTGTCCATTTTTAACCAGATATTGTTATCATGAAATTTCTACAGGTGTAAAATGAAAAAGGAGGAAAAAATTATATTTTGGTTTGAGATAAGTGCCATGTTTAAGAAATATAATAGCGTAGAGCGTTCCATATATAATCATCCCGCTTACCTATATTAAAATATTGCCAAATAATCCAAATCAGAACAAGGTAAAGTATGCAGATGTCCAATATTCATCTGTGATTACACATTGATATCCAAGGAATACAGTGGCTTAATAACCATAGCCTTAGAAAAGAATAAAGCCAAAAGGTTCCATTAAGAACATATGGCAATGGATGGATAGTCTCCGGTTCAACCTGCAAATGAATCAATATGTCAATTATATATTACACGATCTATTCGTGATCTAATCAAAGACATATAATCCAATACAAGGCAAATATACCATTCCTATCTTAATCTCCCTATTTTAATACACAGACAAACTATTCTAATGGGGCATCGCATCCATATTTGTGTATTTCCTGGGAATATCTTAAGCCCAAAACCGTGATGTCATGGAGCTTATAGTTCCAGTGCAGATATATTGAGCATAAGAGATTCTACCCCAAAGAAACAACAAAACAAAACAAAAACATTTTCCAAGCCTAACACTCTATCGCATTATTTAAAACGCCCAATCTCGCTGGATATACAACTTACTTATACTCGAAGCAGACGTAGCCTTCCGTATGGTCATCCAAGACGAGACCGATATGGCATTCATCTTAAAGTTCCCCCTAACCGATCACACCCCGATCACGTGACGAGTGCGCCTATTGGAATTACATAACCGCCCCCAATGTGTATAAACGGGAGCGCCATATTGAAATGGCCAAAAAGTCATAAAAAACTCTAAAAAACACTAAAAACAACTATCACCAATAGTTCTGGTAATTTATATTCAAAATATAATTTTAGTAACTAATTATTCCAAATTCCTTTCACTATTTAAAAACCTATTTTGCAAATTGTAGTGTAACTGGGTAACGGAACATTCTTTATATATAATGATTGTCACTCGCTCATATACGCGTAAAGCACAATATCCTTAAAAAATCGTCCAATATAAGACCAAAAATGGGCAAAACTTCTCATGTCCTCCCTAACCAATTTCAAACAGAACACATGATTGTTAAACCACGTGTGGTCACGAAGACCCGAATAGTATATATCGACAAGCACCATCTTTAAAAATGGATCACGCATGGCTACGCGACCATTCCAAACATCTACTTCAAGAACCGAGTTGACAACCTTTTGACCCCCAAAGAAATGGGCCCAATCAATATCCCAAATATAAATTAACAATACTCAATGTTAAGGAAAACGAAAAAAGAAAGAAAAAGGAGACAGAAAAATGAAAAAAAGAAAGGGATTGCAAAGGCAGAGAACAGCTGAGCTTATCGCTAAGAGCAAAGTGGTGTATAAAACAAATCTATATCTCGATACACGTTTCCTACCATTTTAATTTTAAAATACTATTAGCACTTATATTGATGCAGTGTAATCGGTTCTTCGGGCCAGTCACACAACATCAAAATAAAAAAGGACAAAACACCTCAATAGATATACTAACATAAATTAATATTTGGCGAAGTATATCTTTTTCTGAAATATATAGATCTATATCAACACAAGATGCAGACTAAAGCGATATTCAAAGAGGATTCCATATACACATTTGACAACATATTTCTGTTCTAAGATATTAAAAAACGGAATAATCGAATTAGTCATGTGAATAGGACGACAAAAAATGTCCAAAAACAGAACATCAACATGAAATACGGGCAGAGATGACATTAAAGAACAGAGTTTCAATGTATGCATTAATCAAGCAGTTTCTTCTAGAATACAGAAGAGCAAACAGTGGAACAGACCATCATAATGAAATCACAGAATCAAAAAACAACCCATTATAGATGGTAATGCATTTCATCCTCTGTATTATGTCCCAATTCAACACATCTCAAACGACAAATCCAAATAGCTTCCCTGCGGCGTAGGGCAAGTTCCCTATTACCCCCGCGTGGATGTACCGGGATATGGTCAATGCCATGAAACCACACCTTGCATTCACCACTGTGATGTTCACACATGTGATAGGTCATTGGGTATCTAAGATCGTTATTTCTTATGGCACGTACATGTTCCTGTATCCGCTGTTTAAGCGGTCTCACAGTACTCCCAATGTAAATCCTATCACAATCACACCCCAATACATATACCACATATTTGGTCTTACAATTAATGAAATGTCTTATTTCATATTCTTTATTTGTGTGGTATCTAAACTTTTTTATCTTGTTAATACCAAAAATGCATACATTACAGCCCTGGCATGTAAAAAAGCCTTTGGGTGCTGGTGGTAGCCAGGTTGTGTCAATTTTATTTCTAACATAGCTGGGACAAAGTATATTTCTTAGGGTTTTTCCTCTACGGAAAGTGACCCTCGGTGTAGGTGTCACATGGTCCCTCAAACTCGGCGTATTATATAATAGATCCCAATGTTTTTTAAGAATGGTAAATACCCTATCACTGTTTTCAGTGTACTGAGTAACAAAAGCCAAATGTGGGTTGGAAGCCTCACTGTTAACCGTTTTAGATTTTTTCACCAGGGTATTTGCTCTACTAATTTGTTGGATTCTCCGATCAGCTTTATCCAAAATTTCTTCACTATAACCCCTATTCTTAAATCTATTTCTAACATCCACAATGTTCTCTTTGAATGTTGACTCAGTGCTGCAATTTCGACGGACACGTACCATCTCCCCAAATGGTATATTCCGTATCACTGACTTAGGGTGAGCGCTTGTTGCATGTAGGATGCTATTACATGATGTAGATTTTCGAAAGATAGTACTCTGTATGGCATTATTTTCAATGTAGAATAGAACATCCAAAAACTCAATATTATGACAATTATATTTGATGGTCAAATGTACATTATATGGATTATCATTGAGGAATGAATAAAAATCCATTAATTGATCAGGGGAACCCTTCCACAATAATATGACATCATCTATATACCTCCCCCAGAAGACAATCATGTCCATCCAGGGGGAGGCATATTTGCCCCAGGCATGCTCCCTCTCCCACCAGCCCATAAACAGGCCAGCGTACGAAGGAGCAAACCTGGAACCCATCGCGGTCCCCTGTACTTGATGGTGCCATGATCCATTGTGTAAAAAATAATTTTTAGACAAGATGATATCTATCATCTCCGTCAACATCTCATTATGTTCCATATGATCAGCCGATCGAGTATTAAGAAAGGATTGTACTGCCAGCATCCCAAAATGTTTTTGAATACATGTGTACAATCCAGTTACATCCATAGTCACGAAGAGCAAATCATCCGACCATGCAAGGCCATCCAGCTTTTGAAGGATGTCCCTGGTGTCCTGTATGTATGCAGGCAAGTTGGTCACAAGTGGTTGGAGAAACCTATCAACATACTGGGAGAGCCGCTCTGTTGGAGAATCAATGCCCGAAATAATGGGACGACCCGGTGGGAAACCCCCCCCTTGTGTATTTTTGGAAGGATATATATACAGGGAGCTTGTGGATTACTGACAAAAAGATAACTATATTCATCTTCAGAAATTAAACCACTTTCCCGCCAATCGTGAAGTTTCATGTTGATATAATTCCCAAGGGAGGCAATGGGATTGGTGGCGACTGGTTCATAGCAGTTCGAATCGCTAAGTTGCCTCTCAATTTCATTCATATAGTCAACGGTATTCATTACCACCACATTGCCTCCCTTGTCTGCTTCTCTAATGACAATGGAGTCTTCTTTGCTAAGATTATCCAAAGCCATTAATTCTGCTTTTGTTAAATTACGATTATGCTTAGGGCGACGTATTGGTTCATTCATAAGAGTATAGATGTCTCTGGTCACTTTTTCTTTAAATTGGTCAATGTTAATATGTGTGTTACTAGGTATAAATTTTGAGCGTGGTTTTAAACCACTATTAATTTGTAAATCTTCACTAATATCAAGGTCATCCCTGAGGCATTGTATGGAAAAATGTTCACCTTCTGGTATAGACAGGGCCATCTGTAAATTCTGTAAATCTGAAACTGTATGTGTAACAGACCGTAAAGGTGTTGTAATAGAACAGACATTAGAGGGGTTTGTGAAAAGAAATCTTTTAATTTCAACAAACGGGTAAATTTGTACAAATCAATTAGTAACTCAACGGTATCACCCCGTTGTGATGGACAAAAACCCAAACCTCGCCCCAAAACCTTGCACTCCACATCTGATAAGATCCGACTCGACAAATTTACAATAGTCAGTGTGTGTCCTGTATCTATTTCCTCTCCACTACTCCCTAGGTGGTCTTGGATCGTGTTGACATTGCTGGTGTTATGTCTTTTTTTCTTTCTTTTTTCTTGCCACCTCTTTCCTCCCCTCCTTGTTTTTGATCTCTTTTTGCAGCCTGATTGCCCAACCTCAATCTCTCCATCTCCACTAAAAAATTAGACCGTCCTGGAGATATTGATGTACTAGCACCTTCAGTGCGTGATACATTACTGTCAATGGAAGATAGCGAACTGGAGCTGACAGATATAGAGTCAGTGGTTTCCTCCCTGATTCTTTTCCCTTCCCCACTTAATTTGATATTATCAAATTTTCGGGCAAGAGTGTAGATTCTTCCCACGTTATAGTCATTATCATCTCGTTTGATTTTTTTGAGTTTCTTATCCCTTAGGTAAATTTGATGATTTTCAATCACCTTGTCATAAATTTCGTAGTTTTTTGTAACCACATCTTTCAGGTCTGAACACTCAATCTCCCTTTCCAAGATCACAATCTCCTCCTTTAATTTGGCTGCTTTTTTATCTGCATGCCTAATTAAAATGCGCATCATAGTGTTCGACGCGCTTTGCAAGTTTCCTTCCCAATCTTTAAGTGAGTCCTCATCGAGGTCCTCAAAAGTTGGGAATATTAATATTCTCAAACCTCTAGGAATTTTGTCATTATCAAGATATTTTTGTAGCGTTATACTGTCCCACCAGCGGGACATTTCCTGCTTTTTTAATCTTTCCAATTTCTGGAATTTGGTTTTTAGGCCTTCCCCAGATTGTCTCGCAGCTGAATCAGAATTTTTAACTTGCATATTTGAAAAAAGGCCAAGGGCCATTTCCTCTCTCTTATCATTAAATTTAGACATTGCATCAAAAGTGTTTGGGCAGAGAAAAGTACAATATGAATAATCAGATCAATATTTTAACCTATTTCTTTGGGTTCGGACTGTGCTACCTAGGTCCCAGTAAGTATAAATCTAAAGCAACGGACAGTGGACCATACACGAAATGCAGCACCTGTACCGTAAATCACCCATATAGTGTCAGTAATAGACAAGAATGCGTGCTAACAACCCAAATGGGCCCCCTGTCCAAGAGCACCTCCCCACTAAAGGGGATACAACATAAACTACCACAAAAATGGTTCAGCACCACAGACCGTCAACAACAAAATCCACAATTGTACGAAACAAGTAACAGTAGAAAAAAGTCACTGCTAATGCAAAATCTTCTTGTCTTATTCTTCTTTATTATTCCACTTAATCAATAAAGTTTTTTTCAACAGCCAACGCGTTTCGTCCTATTAACTTAGGACTTCTTCAGGGCTGAAATTTAAAAACATATATATGTACAACTTTACAATAGACACTGTACAAACACATATACAAATATTTTACATGCCACAAACAATATTTACACCATTTTCCGTACAAGAAGAAGAAAACGGAAAAAACACATATACATATATATACACATATGTATGCACATATATATATATAAAAAAAAAAAAAAAAGAAAAACATACAAGCATTATATAATTAGGCACCATACCCAATATCCATCAGATAAAAACTACCAAAAGAAGAGAGAGGAAAAGAAAATAATAACAATCACTACACAATTCATTAGAACATAAGAAAAAATATATAATCAAGAGAAGTAACACTCAAAGATTAACGCAAAAAAGAAGAAAAAAAGGGGGGAATAACGTAGATATAAAGAAAAAGCAAGATATACAGATTAAAAATACATATTCTACAAATCCTCTATACCAACGACAAAGTTATTAAAACACCTCACCACCCTAAAAAAATGTGTATGAGTGTGAGGAGCTTATCAGCCAAACGCATGCAACCCTATCCAAATGACCTAAAAGAAACACCCAAGAATAACCAGTGCAAAAAACAATAAAGATTCTTAAAAACAACATACCAGAAAAGTGGCAGACCAGCCACAGATAAATCAAGAATTGTAATTGTCCATTTTTAACCAGATATTGTTATCATGAAATTTCTACAGGTGTAAAATGAAAAAGGAGGAAAAAATTATATTTTGGTTTGAGATAAGTGCCATGTTTAAGAAATATAATAGCGTAGAGCGTTCCATATATAATCATCCCGCTTACCTATATTAAAATATTGCCAAATAATCCAAATCAGAACAAGGTAAAGTATGCAGATGTCCAATATTCATCTGTGATTACACATTGATATCCAAGGAATACAGTGGCTTAATAACCATAGCCTTAGAAAAGAATAAAGCCAAAAGGTTCCATTAAGAACATATGGCAATGGATGGATAGTCTCCGGTTCAACCTGCAAATGAATCAATATGTCAATTATATATTACACGATCTATTCGTGATCTAATCAAAGACATATAATCCAATACAAGGCAAATATACCATTCCTATCTTAATCTCCCTATTTTAATACACAGACAAACTATTCTAATGGGGCATCGCATCCATATTTGTGTATTTCCTGGGAATATCTTAAGCCCAAAACCGTGATGTCATGGAGCTTATAGTTCCAGTGCAGATATATTGAGCATAAGAGATTCTACCCCAAAGAAACAACAAAACAAAACAAAAACATTTTCCAAGCCTAACACTCTATCGCATTATTTAAAACGCCCAATCTCGCTGGATATACAACTTACTTATACTCGAAGCAGACGTAGCCTTCCGTATGGTCATCCAAGACGAGACCGATATGGCATTCATCTTAAAGTTCCCCCTAACCGATCACACCCCGATCACGTGACGAGTGCGCCTATTGGAATTACATAACCGCCCCCAATGTGTATAAACGGGAGCGCCATATTGAAATGGCCAAAAAGTCATAAAAAACTCTAAAAAACACTAAAAACAACTATCACCAATAGTTCTGGTAATTTATATTCAAAATATAATTTTAGTAACTAATTATTCCAAATTCCTTTCACTATTTAAAAACCTATTTTGCAAATTGTAGTGTAACTGGGTAACGGAACATTCTTTATATATAATGATTGTCACTCGCTCATATACCAGAAGGTGAACATTTTTCCATACAATGCCTCAGGGATGACCTTGATATTAGTGAAGATTTACAAATTAATAGTGGTTTAAAACCACGCTCAAAATTTATACCTAGTAACACACATATTAACATTGACCAATTTAAAGAAAAAGTGACCAGAGACATCTATACTCTTATGAATGAACCAATACGTCGCCCTAAGCATAATCGTAATTTAACAAAAGCAGAATTAATGGCTTTGGATAATCTTAGCAAAGAAGACTCCATTGTCATTAGAGAAGCAGACAAGGGAGGCAATGTGGTGGTAATGAATACCGTTGACTATATGAATGAAATTGAGAGGCAACTTAGCGATTCGAACTGCTATGAACCAGTCGCCACCAATCCCATTGCCTCCCTTGGGAATTATATCAACATGAAACTTCACGATTGGCGGGAAAGTGGTTTAATTTCTGAAGATGAATATAGTTATCTTTTTGTCAGTAATCCACAAGCTCCCTGTATATATATCCTTCCAAAAATACACAAGGGGGGGGTTTCCCACCGGGTCGTCCCATTATTTCGGGCATTGATTCTCCAACAGAGCGGCTCTCCCAGTATGTTGATAGGTTTCTCCAACCACTTGTGACCAACTTGCCTGCATACATACAGGACACCAGGGACATCCTTCAAAAGCTGGATGGCCTTGCATGGTCGGATGATTTGCTCTTCGTGACTATGGATGTAACTGGATTGTACACATGTATTCAAAAACATTTTGGGATGCTGGCAGTACAATCCTTTCTTAATACTCGATCGGCTGATCATATGGAACATAATGAGATGTTGACGGAGATGATAGATATCATCTTGTCTAAAAATTATTTTTTACACAATGGATCATGGCACCATCAAGTACAGGGGACCGCGATGGGTTCCAGGTTTGCTCCTTCGTACGCTGGCCTGTTTATGGGCTGGTGGGAGAGGGAGCATGCCTGGGGCAAATATGCCTCCCCCTGGATGGACATGATTGTCTTCTGGGGGAGGTATATAGATGATGTCATATTATTGTGGAAGGGTTCCCCTGATCAATTAATGGATTTTTATTCATTCCTCAATGATAATCCATATAATGTACATTTGACCATCAAATATAATTGTCATAATATTGAGTTTTTGGATGTTCTATTCTACATTGAAAATAATGCCATACAGAGTACTATCTTTCGAAAATCTACATCATGTAATAGCATCCTACATGCAACAAGCGCTCACCCTAAGTCAGTGATACGGAATATACCATTTGGGGAGATGGTACGTGTCCGTCGAAATTGCAGCACTGAGTCAACATTCAAAGAGAACATTGTGGATGTTAGAAATAGATTTAAGAATAGGGGTTATAGTGAAGAAATTTTGGATAAAGCTGATCGGAGAATCCAACAAATTAGTAGAGCAAATACCCTGGTGAAAAAATCTAAAACGGTTAACAGTGAGGCTTCCAACCCACATTTGGCTTTTGTTACTCAGTACACTGAAAACAGTGATAGGGTATTTACCATTCTTAAAAAACATTGGGATCTATTATATAATACGCCGAGTTTGAGGGACCATGTGACACCTACACCGAGGGTCACTTTCCGTAGAGGAAAAACCCTAAGAAATATACTTTGTCCCAGCTATGTTAGAAATAAAATTGACACAACCTGGCTACCACCAGCACCCAAAGGCTTTTTTACATGCCAGGGCTGTAATGTATGCATTTTTGGTATTAACAAGATAAAAAAGTTTAGATACCACACAAATAAAGAATATGAAATAAGACATTTCATTAATTGTAAGACCAAATATGTGGTATATGTATTGGGGTGTGATTGTGATAGGATTTACATTGGGAGTACTGTGAGACCGCTTAAACAGCGGATACAGGAACATGTACGTGCCATAAGAAATAACGATCTTAGATACCCAATGACCTATCACATGTGTGAACATCACAGTGGTGAATGCAAGGTGTGGTTTCATGGCATTGACCATATCCCGGTACATCCACGCGGGGGTAATAGGGAACTTGCCCTACGCCGCAGGGAAGCTATTTGGATTTGTCGTTTGAGATGTGTTGAATTGGGACATAATACAGAGGATGAAATGCATTACCATCTATAATGGGTTGTTTTTTGATTCTGTGATTTCATTATGATGGTCTGTTCCACTGTTTGCTCTTCTGTATTCTAGAAGAAACTGCTTGATTAATGCATACATTGAAACTCTGTTCTTTAATGTCATCTCTGCCCGTATTTCATGTTGATGTTCTGTTTTTGGACATTTTTTGTCGTCCTATTCACATGACTAATTCGATTATTCCGTTTTTTAATATCTTAGAACAGAAATATGTTGTCAAATGTGTATATGGAATCCTCTTTGAATATCGCTTTAGTCTGCATCTTGTGTTGATATAGATCTATATATTTCAGAAAAAGATATACTTCGCCAAATATTAATTTATGTTAGTATATCTATTGAGGTGTTTTGTCCTTTTTTATTTTGATGTTGTGTGACTGGCCCGAAGAACCGATTACACTGCATCAATATAAGTGCTAATAGTATTTTAAAATTAAAATGGTAGGAAACGTGTATCGAGATATAGATTTGTTTTATACACCACTTTGCTCTTAGCGATAAGCTCAGCTGTTCTCTGCCTTTGCAATCCCTTTCTTTTTTTCATTTTTCTGTCTCCTTTTTCTTTCTTTTTTCGTTTTCCTTAACATTGAGTATTGTTAATTTATATTTGGGATATTGATTGGGCCCATTTCTTTGGGGGTCAAAAGGTTGTCAACTCGGTTCTTGAAGTAGATGTTTGGAATGGTCGCGTAGCCATGCGTGATCCATTTTTAAAGATGGTGCTTGTCGATATATACTATTCGGGTCTTCGTGACCACACGTGGTTTAACAATCATGTGTTCTGTTTGAAATTGGTTAGGGAGGACATGAGAAGTTTTGCCCATTTTTGGTCTTATATTGGACGATTTTTTAAGGATATTGTGCTTTACGCGTATATGAGCGAGTGACAATCATTATATATAAAGAATGTTCCGTTACCCAGTTACACTACAATTTGCAAAATAGGTTTTTAAATAGTGAAAGGAATTTGGAATAATTAGTTACTAAAATTATATTTTGAATATAAATTACCAGAACTATTGGTGATAGTTGTTTTTAGTGTTTTTTAGAGTTTTTTATGACTTTTTGGCCATTTCAATATGGCGCTCCCGTTTATACACATTGGGGGCGGTTATGTAATTCCAATAGGCGCACTCGTCACGTGATCGGGGTGTGATCGGTTAGGGGGAACTTTAAGATGAATGCCATATCGGTCTCGTCTTGGATGACCATACGGAAGGCTACGTCTGCTTCGAGTATAAGTAAGTTGTATATCCAGCGAGATTGGGCGTTTTAAATAATGCGATAGAGTGTTAGGCTTGGAAAATGTTTTTGTTTTGTTTTGTTGTTTCTTTGGGGTAGAATCTCTTATGCTCAATATATCTGCACTGGAACTATAAGCTCCATGACATCACGGTTTTGGGCTTAAGATATTCCCAGGAAATACACAAATATGGATGCGATGCCCCATTAGAATAGTTTGTCTGTGTATTAAAATAGGGAGATTAAGATAGGAATGGTATATTTGCCTTGTATTGGATTATATGTCTTTGATTAGATCACGAATAGATCGTGTAATATATAATTGACATATTGATTCATTTGCAGGTTGAACCGGAGACTATCCATCCATTGCCATATGTTCTTAATGGAACCTTTTGGCTTTATTCTTTTCTAAGGCTATGGTTATTAAGCCACTGTATTCCTTGGATATCAATGTGTAATCACAGATGAATATTGGACATCTGCATACTTTACCTTGTTCTGATTTGGATTATTTGGCAATATTTTAATATAGGTAAGCGGGATGATTATATATGGAACGCTCTACGCTATTATATTTCTTAAACATGGCACTTATCTCAAACCAAAATATAATTTTTTCCTCCTTTTTCATTTTACACCTGTAGAAATTTCATGATAACAATATCTGGTTAAAAATGGACAATTACAATTCTTGATTTATCTGTGGCTGGTCTGCCACTTTTCTGGTATGTTGTTTTTAAGAATCTTTATTGTTTTTTGCACTGGTTATTCTTGGGTGTTTCTTTTAGGTCATTTGGATAGGGTTGCATGCGTTTGGCTGATAAGCTCCTCACACTCATACACATTTTTTTAGGGTGGTGAGGTGTTTTAATAACTTTGTCGTTGGTATAGAGGATTTGTAGAATATGTATTTTTAATCTGTATATCTTGCTTTTTCTTTATATCTACGTTATTCCCCCTTTTTTTCTTCTTTTTTGCGTTAATCTTTGAGTGTTACTTCTCTTGATTATATATTTTTTCTTATGTTCTAATGAATTGTGTAGTGATTGTTATTATTTTCTTTTCCTCTCTCTTCTTTTGGTAGTTTTTATCTGATGGATATTGGGTATGGTGCCTAATTATATAATGCTTGTATGTTTTTCTTTTTTTTTTTTTTTTATATATATATATGTGCATACATATGTGTATATATATGTATATGTGTTTTTTCCGTTTTCTTCTTCTTGTACGGAAAATGGTGTAAATATTGTTTGTGGCATGTAAAATATTTGTATATGTGTTTGTACAGTGTCTATTGTAAAGTTGTACATATATATGTTTTTAAATTTCAGCCCTGAAGAAGTCCTAAGTTAATAGGACGAAACGCGTTGGCTGTTGAAAAAAACTTTATTGATTAAGTGGAATAATAAAGAAGAATAAGACAAGAAGATTTTGCATTAGCAGTGACTTTTTTCTACTGTTACTTGTTTCGTACAATTGTGGATTTTGTTGTTGACGGTCTGTGGTGCTGAACCATTTTTGTGGTAGTTTATGTTGTATCCCCTTTAGTGGGGAGGTGCTCTTGGACAGGGGGCCCATTTGGGTTGTTAGCACGCATTCTTGTCTATTACTGACACTATATGGGTGATTTACGGTACAGGTGCTGCATTTCGTGTATGGTCCACTGTCCGTTGCTTTAGATTTATACTTACTGGGACCTAGGTAGCACAGTCCGAACCCAAAGAAATAGGTTAAAATATTGATCTGATTATTCATATTGTACTTTTCTCTGCCCAAACACTTTTGATGCAATGTCTAAATTTAATGATAAGAGAGAGGAAATGGCCCTTGGCCTTTTTTCAAATATGCAAGTTAAAAATTCTGATTCAGCTGCGAGACAATCTGGGGAAGGCCTAAAAACCAAATTCCAGAAATTGGAAAGATTAAAAAAGCAGGAAATGTCCCGCTGGTGGGACAGTATAACGCTACAAAAATATCTTGATAATGACAAAATTCCTAGAGGTTTGAGAATATTAATATTCCCAACTTTTGAGGACCTCGATGAGGACTCACTTAAAGATTGGGAAGGAAACTTGCAAAGCGCGTCGAACACTATGATGCGCATTTTAATTAGGCATGCAGATAAAAAAGCAGCCAAATTAAAGGAGGAGATTGTGATCTTGGAAAGGGAGATTGAGTGTTCAGACCTGAAAGATGTGGTTACAAAAAACTACGAAATTTATGACAAGGTGATTGAAAATCATCAAATTTACCTAAGGGATAAGAAACTCAAAAAAATCAAACGAGATGATAATGACTATAACGTGGGAAGAATCTACACCTTTGCCCGAAAATTTGATAATATCAAATTAAGTGGGGAAGGGAAAAGAATCAGGGAGGAAACCACTGACTCTATATCTGTCAGCTCCAGTTCGCTATCTTCCATTGACAGTAATGTATCACGCACTGAAGGTGCTAGTACATCAATATCTCCAGGACGGTCTAATTTTTTAGTGGAGATGGAGAGATTGAGGTTGGGCAATCAGGCTGCAAAAAGAGATCAAAAACAAGGAGGGGAGGAAAGAGGTGGCAAGAAAAAAGAAAGAAAAAAAGACATAACACCAGCAATGTCAACACGATCCAAGACCACCTAGGGAGTAGTGGAGAGGAAATAGATACAGGACACACACTGACTATTGTAAATTTGTCGAGTCGGATCTTATCAGATGTGGAGTGCAAGGTTTTGGGGCGAGGTTTGGGTTTTTGTCCATCACAACGGGGTGATACCGTTGAGTTACTAATTGATTTGTACAAATTTACCCGTTTGTTGAAATTAAAAGATTTCTTTTTCACAAACCCCTCTAATGTCTGTTCTATTACAACACCTTTACGGTCTGTTACACATACAGTTTCAGATTTACAGAATTTACAGATGGCCCTGTCTATACCAGAAGGTGAACATTTTTCCATACAATGCCTCAGGGATGACCTTGATATTAGTGAAGATTTACAAATTAATAGTGGTTTAAAACCACGCTCAAAATTTATACCTAGTAACACACATATTAACATTGACCAATTTAAAGAAAAAGTGACCAGAGACATCTATACTCTTATGAATGAACCAATACGTCGCCCTAAGCATAATCGTAATTTAACAAAAGCAGAATTAATGGCTTTGGATAATCTTAGCAAAGAAGACTCCATTGTCATTAGAGAAGCAGACAAGGGAGGCAATGTGGTGGTAATGAATACCGTTGACTATATGAATGAAATTGAGAGGCAACTTAGCGATTCGAACTGCTATGAACCAGTCGCCACCAATCCCATTGCCTCCCTTGGGAATTATATCAACATGAAACTTCACGATTGGCGGGAAAGTGGTTTAATTTCTGAAGATGAATATAGTTATCTTTTTGTCAGTAATCCACAAGCTCCCTGTATATATATCCTTCCAAAAATACACAAGGGGGGGGTTTCCCACCGGGTCGTCCCATTATTTCGGGCATTGATTCTCCAACAGAGCGGCTCTCCCAGTATGTTGATAGGTTTCTCCAACCACTTGTGACCAACTTGCCTGCATACATACAGGACACCAGGGACATCCTTCAAAAGCTGGATGGCCTTGCATGGTCGGATGATTTGCTCTTCGTGACTATGGATGTAACTGGATTGTACACATGTATTCAAAAACATTTTGGGATGCTGGCAGTACAATCCTTTCTTAATACTCGATCGGCTGATCATATGGAACATAATGAGATGTTGACGGAGATGATAGATATCATCTTGTCTAAAAATTATTTTTTACACAATGGATCATGGCACCATCAAGTACAGGGGACCGCGATGGGTTCCAGGTTTGCTCCTTCGTACGCTGGCCTGTTTATGGGCTGGTGGGAGAGGGAGCATGCCTGGGGCAAATATGCCTCCCCCTGGATGGACATGATTGTCTTCTGGGGGAGGTATATAGATGATGTCATATTATTGTGGAAGGGTTCCCCTGATCAATTAATGGATTTTTATTCATTCCTCAATGATAATCCATATAATGTACATTTGACCATCAAATATAATTGTCATAATATTGAGTTTTTGGATGTTCTATTCTACATTGAAAATAATGCCATACAGAGTACTATCTTTCGAAAATCTACATCATGTAATAGCATCCTACATGCAACAAGCGCTCACCCTAAGTCAGTGATACGGAATATACCATTTGGGGAGATGGTACGTGTCCGTCGAAATTGCAGCACTGAGTCAACATTCAAAGAGAACATTGTGGATGTTAGAAATAGATTTAAGAATAGGGGTTATAGTGAAGAAATTTTGGATAAAGCTGATCGGAGAATCCAACAAATTAGTAGAGCAAATACCCTGGTGAAAAAATCTAAAACGGTTAACAGTGAGGCTTCCAACCCACATTTGGCTTTTGTTACTCAGTACACTGAAAACAGTGATAGGGTATTTACCATTCTTAAAAAACATTGGGATCTATTATATAATACGCCGAGTTTGAGGGACCATGTGACACCTACACCGAGGGTCACTTTCCGTAGAGGAAAAACCCTAAGAAATATACTTTGTCCCAGCTATGTTAGAAATAAAATTGACACAACCTGGCTACCACCAGCACCCAAAGGCTTTTTTACATGCCAGGGCTGTAATGTATGCATTTTTGGTATTAACAAGATAAAAAAGTTTAGATACCACACAAATAAAGAATATGAAATAAGACATTTCATTAATTGTAAGACCAAATATGTGGTATATGTATTGGGGTGTGATTGTGATAGGATTTACATTGGGAGTACTGTGAGACCGCTTAAACAGCGGATACAGGAACATGTACGTGCCATAAGAAATAACGATCTTAGATACCCAATGACCTATCACATGTGTGAACATCACAGTGGTGAATGCAAGGTGTGGTTTCATGGCATTGACCATATCCCGGTACATCCACGCGGGGGTAATAGGGAACTTGCCCTACGCCGCAGGGAAGCTATTTGGATTTGTCGTTTGAGATGTGTTGAATTGGGACATAATACAGAGGATGAAATGCATTACCATCTATAATGGGTTGTTTTTTGATTCTGTGATTTCATTATGATGGTCTGTTCCACTGTTTGCTCTTCTGTATTCTAGAAGAAACTGCTTGATTAATGCATACATTGAAACTCTGTTCTTTAATGTCATCTCTGCCCGTATTTCATGTTGATGTTCTGTTTTTGGACATTTTTTGTCGTCCTATTCACATGACTAATTCGATTATTCCGTTTTTTAATATCTTAGAACAGAAATATGTTGTCAAATGTGTATATGGAATCCTCTTTGAATATCGCTTTAGTCTGCATCTTGTGTTGATATAGATCTATATATTTCAGAAAAAGATATACTTCGCCAAATATTAATTTATGTTAGTATATCTATTGAGGTGTTTTGTCCTTTTTTATTTTGATGTTGTGTGACTGGCCCGAAGAACCGATTACACTGCATCAATATAAGTGCTAATAGTATTTTAAAATTAAAATGGTAGGAAACGTGTATCGAGATATAGATTTGTTTTATACACCACTTTGCTCTTAGCGATAAGCTCAGCTGTTCTCTGCCTTTGCAATCCCTTTCTTTTTTTCATTTTTCTGTCTCCTTTTTCTTTCTTTTTTCGTTTTCCTTAACATTGAGTATTGTTAATTTATATTTGGGATATTGATTGGGCCCATTTCTTTGGGGGTCAAAAGGTTGTCAACTCGGTTCTTGAAGTAGATGTTTGGAATGGTCGCGTAGCCATGCGTGATCCATTTTTAAAGATGGTGCTTGTCGATATATACTATTCGGGTCTTCGTGACCACACGTGGTTTAACAATCATGTGTTCTGTTTGAAATTGGTTAGGGAGGACATGAGAAGTTTTGCCCATTTTTGGTCTTATATTGGACGATTTTTTAAGGATATTGTGCTTTACGCGTATATGAGCGAGTGACAATCATTATATATAAAGAATGTTCCGTTACCCAGTTACACTACAATTTGCAAAATAGGTTTTTAAATAGTGAAAGGAATTTGGAATAATTAGTTACTAAAATTATATTTTGAATATAAATTACCAGAACTATTGGTGATAGTTGTTTTTAGTGTTTTTTAGAGTTTTTTATGACTTTTTGGCCATTTCAATATGGCGCTCCCGTTTATACACATTGGGGGCGGTTATGTAATTCCAATAGGCGCACTCGTCACGTGATCGGGGTGTGATCGGTTAGGGGGAACTTTAAGATGAATGCCATATCGGTCTCGTCTTGGATGACCATACGGAAGGCTACGTCTGCTTCGAGTATAAGTAAGTTGTATATCCAGCGAGATTGGGCGTTTTAAATAATGCGATAGAGTGTTAGGCTTGGAAAATGTTTTTGTTTTGTTTTGTTGTTTCTTTGGGGTAGAATCTCTTATGCTCAATATATCTGCACTGGAACTATAAGCTCCATGACATCACGGTTTTGGGCTTAAGATATTCCCAGGAAATACACAAATATGGATGCGATGCCCCATTAGAATAGTTTGTCTGTGTATTAAAATAGGGAGATTAAGATAGGAATGGTATATTTGCCTTGTATTGGATTATATGTCTTTGATTAGATCACGAATAGATCGTGTAATATATAATTGACATATTGATTCATTTGCAGGTTGAACCGGAGACTATCCATCCATTGCCATATGTTCTTAATGGAACCTTTTGGCTTTATTCTTTTCTAAGGCTATGGTTATTAAGCCACTGTATTCCTTGGATATCAATGTGTAATCACAGATGAATATTGGACATCTGCATACTTTACCTTGTTCTGATTTGGATTATTTGGCAATATTTTAATATAGGTAAGCGGGATGATTATATATGGAACGCTCTACGCTATTATATTTCTTAAACATGGCACTTATCTCAAACCAAAATATAATTTTTTCCTCCTTTTTCATTTTACACCTGTAGAAATTTCATGATAACAATATCTGGTTAAAAATGGACAATTACAATTCTTGATTTATCTGTGGCTGGTCTGCCACTTTTCTGGTATGTTGTTTTTAAGAATCTTTATTGTTTTTTGCACTGGTTATTCTTGGGTGTTTCTTTTAGGTCATTTGGATAGGGTTGCATGCGTTTGGCTGATAAGCTCCTCACACTCATACACATTTTTTTAGGGTGGTGAGGTGTTTTAATAACTTTGTCGTTGGTATAGAGGATTTGTAGAATATGTATTTTTAATCTGTATATCTTGCTTTTTCTTTATATCTACGTTATTCCCCCTTTTTTTCTTCTTTTTTGCGTTAATCTTTGAGTGTTACTTCTCTTGATTATATATTTTTTCTTATGTTCTAATGAATTGTGTAGTGATTGTTATTATTTTCTTTTCCTCTCTCTTCTTTTGGTAGTTTTTATCTGATGGATATTGGGTATGGTGCCTAATTATATAATGCTTGTATGTTTTTCTTTTTTTTTTTTTTTATATATATATATGTGCATACATATGTGTATATATATGTATATGTGTTTTTTCCGTTTTCTTCTTCTTGTACGGAAAATGGTGTAAATATTGTTTGTGGCATGTAAAATATTTGTATATGTGTTTGTACAGTGTCTATTGTAAAGTTGTACATATATATGTTTTTAAATTTCAGCCCTGAAGAAGTCCTAAGTTAATAGGACGAAACGCGTTGGCTGTTGAAAAAAACTTTATTGATTAAGTGGAATAATAAAGAAGAATAAGACAAGAAGATTTTGCATTAGCAGTGACTTTTTTCTACTGTTACTTGTTTCGTACAATTGTGGATTTTGTTGTTGACGGTCTGTGGTGCTGAACCATTTTTGTGGTAGTTTATGTTGTATCCCCTTTAGTGGGGAGGTGCTCTTGGACAGGGGGCCCATTTGGGTTGTTAGCACGCATTCTTGTCTATTACTGACACTATATGGGTGATTTACGGTACAGGTGCTGCATTTCGTGTATGGTCCACTGTCCGTTGCTTTAGATTTATACTTACTGGGACCTAGGTAGCACAGTCCGAACCCAAAGAAATAGGTTAAAATATTGATCTGATTATTCATATTGTACTTTTCTCTGCCCAAACACTTTTGATGCAATGTCTAAATTTAATGATAAGAGAGAGGAAATGGCCCTTGGCCTTTTTTCAAATATGCAAGTTAAAAATTCTGATTCAGCTGCGAGACAATCTGGGGAAGGCCTAAAAACCAAATTCCAGAAATTGGAAAGATTAAAAAAGCAGGAAATGTCCCGCTGGTGGGACAGTATAACGCTACAAAAATATCTTGATAATGACAAAATTCCTAGAGGTTTGAGAATATTAATATTCCCAACTTTTGAGGACCTCGATGAGGACTCACTTAAAGATTGGGAAGGAAACTTGCAAAGCGCGTCGAACACTATGATGCGCATTTTAATTAGGCATGCAGATAAAAAAGCAGCCAAATTAAAGGAGGAGATTGTGATCTTGGAAAGGGAGATTGAGTGTTCAGACCTGAAAGATGTGGTTACAAAAAACTACGAAATTTATGACAAGGTGATTGAAAATCATCAAATTTACCTAAGGGATAAGAAACTCAAAAAAATCAAACGAGATGATAATGACTATAACGTGGGAAGAATCTACACCTTTGCCCGAAAATTTGATAATATCAAATTAAGTGGGGAAGGGAAAAGAATCAGGGAGGAAACCACTGACTCTATATCTGTCAGCTCCAGTTCGCTATCTTCCATTGACAGTAATGTATCACGCACTGAAGGTGCTAGTACATCAATATCTCCAGGACGGTCTAATTTTTTAGTGGAGATGGAGAGATTGAGGTTGGGCAATCAGGCTGCAAAAAGAGATCAAAAACAAGGAGGGGAGGAAAGAGGTGGCAAGAAAAAAGAAAGAAAAAAAGACATAACACCAGCAATGTCAACACGATCCAAGACCACCTAGGGAGTAGTGGAGAGGAAATAGATACAGGACACACACTGACTATTGTAAATTTGTCGAGTCGGATCTTATCAGATGTGGAGTGCAAGGTTTTGGGGCGAGGTTTGGGTTTTTGTCCATCACAACGGGGTGATACCGTTGAGTTACTAATTGATTTGTACAAATTTACCCGTTTGTTGAAATTAAAAGATTTCTTTTTCACAAACCCCTCTAATGTCTGTTCTATTACAACACCTTTACGGTCTGTTACACATACAGTTTCAGATTTACAGAATTTACAGATGGCCCTGTCTATACCAGAAGGTGAACATTTTTCCATACAATGCCTCAGGGATGACCTTGATATTAGTGAAGATTTACAAATTAATAGTGGTTTAAAACCACGCTCAAAATTTATACCTAGTAACACACATATTAACATTGACCAATTTAAAGAAAAAGTGACCAGAGACATCTATACTCTTATGAATGAACCAATACGTCGCCCTAAGCATAATCGTAATTTAACAAAAGCAGAATTAATGGCTTTGGATAATCTTAGCAAAGAAGACTCCATTGTCATTAGAGAAGCAGACAAGGGAGGCAATGTGGTGGTAATGAATACCGTTGACTATATGAATGAAATTGAGAGGCAACTTAGCGATTCGAACTGCTATGAACCAGTCGCCACCAATCCCATTGCCTCCCTTGGGAATTATATCAACATGAAACTTCACGATTGGCGGGAAAGTGGTTTAATTTCTGAAGATGAATATAGTTATCTTTTTGTCAGTAATCCACAAGCTCCCTGTATATATATCCTTCCAAAAATACACAAGGGGGGGGTTTCCCACCGGGTCGTCCCATTATTTCGGGCATTGATTCTCCAACAGAGCGGCTCTCCCAGTATGTTGATAGGTTTCTCCAACCACTTGTGACCAACTTGCCTGCATACATACAGGACACCAGGGACATCCTTCAAAAGCTGGATGGCCTTGCATGGTCGGATGATTTGCTCTTCGTGACTATGGATGTAACTGGATTGTACACATGTATTCAAAAACATTTTGGGATGCTGGCAGTACAATCCTTTCTTAATACTCGATCGGCTGATCATATGGAACATAATGAGATGTTGACGGAGATGATAGATATCATCTTGTCTAAAAATTATTTTTTACACAATGGATCATGGCACCATCAAGTACAGGGGACCGCGATGGGTTCCAGGTTTGCTCCTTCGTACGCTGGCCTGTTTATGGGCTGGTGGGAGAGGGAGCATGCCTGGGGCAAATATGCCTCCCCCTGGATGGACATGATTGTCTTCTGGGGGAGGTATATAGATGATGTCATATTATTGTGGAAGGGTTCCCCTGATCAATTAATGGATTTTTATTCATTCCTCAATGATAATCCATATAATGTACATTTGACCATCAAATATAATTGTCATAATATTGAGTTTTTGGATGTTCTATTCTACATTGAAAATAATGCCATACAGAGTACTATCTTTCGAAAATCTACATCATGTAATAGCATCCTACATGCAACAAGCGCTCACCCTAAGTCAGTGATACGGAATATACCATTTGGGGAGATGGTACGTGTCCGTCGAAATTGCAGCACTGAGTCAACATTCAAAGAGAACATTGTGGATGTTAGAAATAGATTTAAGAATAGGGGTTATAGTGAAGAAATTTTGGATAAAGCTGATCGGAGAATCCAACAAATTAGTAGAGCAAATACCCTGGTGAAAAAATCTAAAACGGTTAACAGTGAGGCTTCCAACCCACATTTGGCTTTTGTTACTCAGTACACTGAAAACAGTGATAGGGTATTTACCATTCTTAAAAAACATTGGGATCTATTATATAATACGCCGAGTTTGAGGGACCATGTGACACCTACACCGAGGGTCACTTTCCGTAGAGGAAAAACCCTAAGAAATATACTTTGTCCCAGCTATGTTAGAAATAAAATTGACACAACCTGGCTACCACCAGCACCCAAAGGCTTTTTTACATGCCAGGGCTGTAATGTATGCATTTTTGGTATTAACAAGATAAAAAAGTTTAGATACCACACAAATAAAGAATATGAAATAAGACATTTCATTAATTGTAAGACCAAATATGTGGTATATGTATTGGGGTGTGATTGTGATAGGATTTACATTGGGAGTACTGTGAGACCGCTTAAACAGCGGATACAGGAACATGTACGTGCCATAAGAAATAACGATCTTAGATACCCAATGACCTATCACATGTGTGAACATCACAGTGGTGAATGCAAGGTGTGGTTTCATGGCATTGACCATATCCCGGTACATCCACGCGGGGGTAATAGGGAACTTGCCCTACGCCGCAGGGAAGCTATTTGGATTTGTCGTTTGAGATGTGTTGAATTGGGACATAATACAGAGGATGAAATGCATTACCATCTATAATGGGTTGTTTTTTGATTCTGTGATTTCATTATGATGGTCTGTTCCACTGTTTGCTCTTCTGTATTCTAGAAGAAACTGCTTGATTAATGCATACATTGAAACTCTGTTCTTTAATGTCATCTCTGCCCGTATTTCATGTTGATGTTCTGTTTTTGGACATTTTTTGTCGTCCTATTCACATGACTAATTCGATTATTCCGTTTTTTAATATCTTAGAACAGAAATATGTTGTCAAATGTGTATATGGAATCCTCTTTGAATATCGCTTTAGTCTGCATCTTGTGTTGATATAGATCTATATATTTCAGAAAAAGATATACTTCGCCAAATATTAATTTATGTTAGTATATCTATTGAGGTGTTTTGTCCTTTTTTATTTTGATGTTGTGTGACTGGCCCGAAGAACCGATTACACTGCATCAATATAAGTGCTAATAGTATTTTAAAATTAAAATGGTAGGAAACGTGTATCGAGATATAGATTTGTTTTATACACCACTTTGCTCTTAGCGATAAGCTCAGCTGTTCTCTGCCTTTGCAATCCCTTTCTTTTTTTCATTTTTCTGTCTCCTTTTTCTTTCTTTTTTCGTTTTCCTTAACATTGAGTATTGTTAATTTATATTTGGGATATTGATTGGGCCCATTTCTTTGGGGGTCAAAAGGTTGTCAACTCGGTTCTTGAAGTAGATGTTTGGAATGGTCGCGTAGCCATGCGTGATCCATTTTTAAAGATGGTGCTTGTCGATATATACTATTCGGGTCTTCGTGACCACACGTGGTTTAACAATCATGTGTTCTGTTTGAAATTGGTTAGGGAGGACATGAGAAGTTTTGCCCATTTTTGGTCTTATATTGGACGATTTTTTAAGGATATTGTGCTTTACGCGTATATGAGCGAGTGACAATCATTATATATAAAGAATGTTCCGTTACCCAGTTACACTACAATTTGCAAAATAGGTTTTTAAATAGTGAAAGGAATTTGGAATAATTAGTTACTAAAATTATATTTTGAATATAAATTACCAGAACTATTGGTGATAGTTGTTTTTAGTGTTTTTTAGAGTTTTTTATGACTTTTTGGCCATTTCAATATGGCGCTCCCGTTTATACACATTGGGGGCGGTTATGTAATTCCAATAGGCGCACTCGTCACGTGATCGGGGTGTGATCGGTTAGGGGGAACTTTAAGATGAATGCCATATCGGTCTCGTCTTGGATGACCATACGGAAGGCTACGTCTGCTTCGAGTATAAGTAAGTTGTATATCCAGCGAGATTGGGCGTTTTAAATAATGCGATAGAGTGTTAGGCTTGGAAAATGTTTTTGTTTTGTTTTGTTGTTTCTTTGGGGTAGAATCTCTTATGCTCAATATATCTGCACTGGAACTATAAGCTCCATGACATCACGGTTTTGGGCTTAAGATATTCCCAGGAAATACACAAATATGGATGCGATGCCCCATTAGAATAGTTTGTCTGTGTATTAAAATAGGGAGATTAAGATAGGAATGGTATATTTGCCTTGTATTGGATTATATGTCTTTGATTAGATCACGAATAGATCGTGTAATATATAATTGACATATTGATTCATTTGCAGGTTGAACCGGAGACTATCCATCCATTGCCATATGTTCTTAATGGAACCTTTTGGCTTTATTCTTTTCTAAGGCTATGGTTATTAAGCCACTGTATTCCTTGGATATCAATGTGTAATCACAGATGAATATTGGACATCTGCATACTTTACCTTGTTCTGATTTGGATTATTTGGCAATATTTTAATATAGGTAAGCGGGATGATTATATATGGAACGCTCTACGCTATTATATTTCTTAAACATGGCACTTATCTCAAACCAAAATATAATTTTTTCCTCCTTTTTCATTTTACACCTGTAGAAATTTCATGATAACAATATCTGGTTAAAAATGGACAATTACAATTCTTGATTTATCTGTGGCTGGTCTGCCACTTTTCTGGTATGTTGTTTTTAAGAATCTTTATTGTTTTTTGCACTGGTTATTCTTGGGTGTTTCTTTTAGGTCATTTGGATAGGGTTGCATGCGTTTGGCTGATAAGCTCCTCACACTCATACACATTTTTTTAGGGTGGTGAGGTGTTTTAATAACTTTGTCGTTGGTATAGAGGATTTGTAGAATATGTATTTTTAATCTGTATATCTTGCTTTTTCTTTATATCTACGTTATTCCCCCTTTTTTTCTTCTTTTTTGCGTTAATCTTTGAGTGTTACTTCTCTTGATTATATATTTTTTCTTATGTTCTAATGAATTGTGTAGTGATTGTTATTATTTTCTTTTCCTCTCTCTTCTTTTGGTAGTTTTTATCTGATGGATATTGGGTATGGTGCCTAATTATATAATGCTTGTATGTTTTTCTTTTTTTTTTTTTTTATATATATATATGTGCATACATATGTGTATATATATGTATATGTGTTTTTTCCGTTTTCTTCTTCTTGTACGGAAAATGGTGTAAATATTGTTTGTGGCATGTAAAATATTTGTATATGTGTTTGTACAGTGTCTATTGTAAAGTTGTACATATATATGTTTTTAAATTTCAGCCCTGAAGAAGTCCTAAGTTAATAGGACGAAACGCGTTGGCTGTTGAAAAAAACTTTATTGATTAAGTGGAATAATAAAGAAGAATAAGACAAGAAGATTTTGCATTAGCAGTGACTTTTTTCTACTGTTACTTGTTTCGTACAATTGTGGATTTTGTTGTTGACGGTCTGTGGTGCTGAACCATTTTTGTGGTAGTTTATGTTGTATCCCCTTTAGTGGGGAGGTGCTCTTGGACAGGGGGCCCATTTGGGTTGTTAGCACGCATTCTTGTCTATTACTGACACTATATGGGTGATTTACGGTACAGGTGCTGCATTTCGTGTATGGTCCACTGTCCGTTGCTTTAGATTTATACTTACTGGGACCTAGGTAGCACAGTCCGAACCCAAAGAAATAGGTTAAAATATTGATCTGATTATTCATATTGTACTTTTCTCTGCCCAAACACTTTTGATGCAATGTCTAAATTTAATGATAAGAGAGAGGAAATGGCCCTTGGCCTTTTTTCAAATATGCAAGTTAAAAATTCTGATTCAGCTGCGAGACAATCTGGGGAAGGCCTAAAAACCAAATTCCAGAAATTGGAAAGATTAAAAAAGCAGGAAATGTCCCGCTGGTGGGACAGTATAACGCTACAAAAATATCTTGATAATGACAAAATTCCTAGAGGTTTGAGAATATTAATATTCCCAACTTTTGAGGACCTCGATGAGGACTCACTTAAAGATTGGGAAGGAAACTTGCAAAGCGCGTCGAACACTATGATGCGCATTTTAATTAGGCATGCAGATAAAAAAGCAGCCAAATTAAAGGAGGAGATTGTGATCTTGGAAAGGGAGATTGAGTGTTCAGACCTGAAAGATGTGGTTACAAAAAACTACGAAATTTATGACAAGGTGATTGAAAATCATCAAATTTACCTAAGGGATAAGAAACTCAAAAAAATCAAACGAGATGATAATGACTATAACGTGGGAAGAATCTACACCTTTGCCCGAAAATTTGATAATATCAAATTAAGTGGGGAAGGGAAAAGAATCAGGGAGGAAACCACTGACTCTATATCTGTCAGCTCCAGTTCGCTATCTTCCATTGACAGTAATGTATCACGCACTGAAGGTGCTAGTACATCAATATCTCCAGGACGGTCTAATTTTTTAGTGGAGATGGAGAGATTGAGGTTGGGCAATCAGGCTGCAAAAAGAGATCAAAAACAAGGAGGGGAGGAAAGAGGTGGCAAGAAAAAAGAAAGAAAAAAAGACATAACACCAGCAATGTCAACACGATCCAAGACCACCTAGGGAGTAGTGGAGAGGAAATAGATACAGGACACACACTGACTATTGTAAATTTGTCGAGTCGGATCTTATCAGATGTGGAGTGCAAGGTTTTGGGGCGAGGTTTGGGTTTTTGTCCATCACAACGGGGTGATACCGTTGAGTTACTAATTGATTTGTACAAATTTACCCGTTTGTTGAAATTAAAAGATTTCTTTTTCACAAACCCCTCTAATGTCTGTTCTATTACAACACCTTTACGGTCTGTTACACATACAGTTTCAGATTTACAGAATTTACAGATGGCCCTGTCTATACCAGAAGGTGAACATTTTTCCATACAATGCCTCAGGGATGACCTTGATATTAGTGAAGATTTACAAATTAATAGTGGTTTAAAACCACGCTCAAAATTTATACCTAGTAACACACATATTAACATTGACCAATTTAAAGAAAAAGTGACCAGAGACATCTATACTCTTATGAATGAACCAATACGTCGCCCTAAGCATAATCGTAATTTAACAAAAGCAGAATTAATGGCTTTGGATAATCTTAGCAAAGAAGACTCCATTGTCATTAGAGAAGCAGACAAGGGAGGCAATGTGGTGGTAATGAATACCGTTGACTATATGAATGAAATTGAGAGGCAACTTAGCGATTCGAACTGCTATGAACCAGTCGCCACCAATCCCATTGCCTCCCTTGGGAATTATATCAACATGAAACTTCACGATTGGCGGGAAAGTGGTTTAATTTCTGAAGATGAATATAGTTATCTTTTTGTCAGTAATCCACAAGCTCCCTGTATATATATCCTTCCAAAAATACACAAGGGGGGGGTTTCCCACCGGGTCGTCCCATTATTTCGGGCATTGATTCTCCAACAGAGCGGCTCTCCCAGTATGTTGATAGGTTTCTCCAACCACTTGTGACCAACTTGCCTGCATACATACAGGACACCAGGGACATCCTTCAAAAGCTGGATGGCCTTGCATGGTCGGATGATTTGCTCTTCGTGACTATGGATGTAACTGGATTGTACACATGTATTCAAAAACATTTTGGGATGCTGGCAGTACAATCCTTTCTTAATACTCGATCGGCTGATCATATGGAACATAATGAGATGTTGACGGAGATGATAGATATCATCTTGTCTAAAAATTATTTTTTACACAATGGATCATGGCACCATCAAGTACAGGGGACCGCGATGGGTTCCAGGTTTGCTCCTTCGTACGCTGGCCTGTTTATGGGCTGGTGGGAGAGGGAGCATGCCTGGGGCAAATATGCCTCCCCCTGGATGGACATGATTGTCTTCTGGGGGAGGTATATAGATGATGTCATATTATTGTGGAAGGGTTCCCCTGATCAATTAATGGATTTTTATTCATTCCTCAATGATAATCCATATAATGTACATTTGACCATCAAATATAATTGTCATAATATTGAGTTTTTGGATGTTCTATTCTACATTGAAAATAATGCCATACAGAGTACTATCTTTCGAAAATCTACATCATGTAATAGCATCCTACATGCAACAAGCGCTCACCCTAAGTCAGTGATACGGAATATACCATTTGGGGAGATGGTACGTGTCCGTCGAAATTGCAGCACTGAGTCAACATTCAAAGAGAACATTGTGGATGTTAGAAATAGATTTAAGAATAGGGGTTATAGTGAAGAAATTTTGGATAAAGCTGATCGGAGAATCCAACAAATTAGTAGAGCAAATACCCTGGTGAAAAAATCTAAAACGGTTAACAGTGAGGCTTCCAACCCACATTTGGCTTTTGTTACTCAGTACACTGAAAACAGTGATAGGGTATTTACCATTCTTAAAAAACATTGGGATCTATTATATAATACGCCGAGTTTGAGGGACCATGTGACACCTACACCGAGGGTCACTTTCCGTAGAGGAAAAACCCTAAGAAATATACTTTGTCCCAGCTATGTTAGAAATAAAATTGACACAACCTGGCTACCACCAGCACCCAAAGGCTTTTTTACATGCCAGGGCTGTAATGTATGCATTTTTGGTATTAACAAGATAAAAAAGTTTAGATACCACACAAATAAAGAATATGAAATAAGACATTTCATTAATTGTAAGACCAAATATGTGGTATATGTATTGGGGTGTGATTGTGATAGGATTTACATTGGGAGTACTGTGAGACCGCTTAAACAGCGGATACAGGAACATGTACGTGCCATAAGAAATAACGATCTTAGATACCCAATGACCTATCACATGTGTGAACATCACAGTGGTGAATGCAAGGTGTGGTTTCATGGCATTGACCATATCCCGGTACATCCACGCGGGGGTAATAGGGAACTTGCCCTACGCCGCAGGGAAGCTATTTGGATTTGTCGTTTGAGATGTGTTGAATTGGGACATAATACAGAGGATGAAATGCATTACCATCTATAATGGGTTGTTTTTTGATTCTGTGATTTCATTATGATGGTCTGTTCCACTGTTTGCTCTTCTGTATTCTAGAAGAAACTGCTTGATTAATGCATACATTGAAACTCTGTTCTTTAATGTCATCTCTGCCCGTATTTCATGTTGATGTTCTGTTTTTGGACATTTTTTGTCGTCCTATTCACATGACTAATTCGATTATTCCGTTTTTTAATATCTTAGAACAGAAATATGTTGTCAAATGTGTATATGGAATCCTCTTTGAATATCGCTTTAGTCTGCATCTTGTGTTGATATAGATCTATATATTTCAGAAAAAGATATACTTCGCCAAATATTAATTTATGTTAGTATATCTATTGAGGTGTTTTGTCCTTTTTTATTTTGATGTTGTGTGACTGGCCCGAAGAACCGATTACACTGCATCAATATAAGTGCTAATAGTATTTTAAAATTAAAATGGTAGGAAACGTGTATCGAGATATAGATTTGTTTTATACACCACTTTGCTCTTAGCGATAAGCTCAGCTGTTCTCTGCCTTTGCAATCCCTTTCTTTTTTTCATTTTTCTGTCTCCTTTTTCTTTCTTTTTTCGTTTTCCTTAACATTGAGTATTGTTAATTTATATTTGGGATATTGATTGGGCCCATTTCTTTGGGGGTCAAAAGGTTGTCAACTCGGTTCTTGAAGTAGATGTTTGGAATGGTCGCGTAGCCATGCGTGATCCATTTTTAAAGATGGTGCTTGTCGATATATACTATTCGGGTCTTCGTGACCACACGTGGTTTAACAATCATGTGTTCTGTTTGAAATTGGTTAGGGAGGACATGAGAAGTTTTGCCCATTTTTGGTCTTATATTGGACGATTTTTTAAGGATATTGTGCTTTACGCGTATATGAGCGAGTGACAATCATTATATATAAAGAATGTTCCGTTACCCAGTTACACTACAATTTGCAAAATAGGTTTTTAAATAGTGAAAGGAATTTGGAATAATTAGTTACTAAAATTATATTTTGAATATAAATTACCAGAACTATTGGTGATAGTTGTTTTTAGTGTTTTTTAGAGTTTTTTATGACTTTTTGGCCATTTCAATATGGCGCTCCCGTTTATACACATTGGGGGCGGTTATGTAATTCCAATAGGCGCACTCGTCACGTGATCGGGGTGTGATCGGTTAGGGGGAACTTTAAGATGAATGCCATATCGGTCTCGTCTTGGATGACCATACGGAAGGCTACGTCTGCTTCGAGTATAAGTAAGTTGTATATCCAGCGAGATTGGGCGTTTTAAATAATGCGATAGAGTGTTAGGCTTGGAAAATGTTTTTGTTTTGTTTTGTTGTTTCTTTGGGGTAGAATCTCTTATGCTCAATATATCTGCACTGGAACTATAAGCTCCATGACATCACGGTTTTGGGCTTAAGATATTCCCAGGAAATACACAAATATGGATGCGATGCCCCATTAGAATAGTTTGTCTGTGTATTAAAATAGGGAGATTAAGATAGGAATGGTATATTTGCCTTGTATTGGATTATATGTCTTTGATTAGATCACGAATAGATCGTGTAATATATAATTGACATATTGATTCATTTGCAGGTTGAACCGGAGACTATCCATCCATTGCCATATGTTCTTAATGGAACCTTTTGGCTTTATTCTTTTCTAAGGCTATGGTTATTAAGCCACTGTATTCCTTGGATATCAATGTGTAATCACAGATGAATATTGGACATCTGCATACTTTACCTTGTTCTGATTTGGATTATTTGGCAATATTTTAATATAGGTAAGCGGGATGATTATATATGGAACGCTCTACGCTATTATATTTCTTAAACATGGCACTTATCTCAAACCAAAATATAATTTTTTCCTCCTTTTTCATTTTACACCTGTA
The DNA here is from genome assembly GCA_963921515.1 of Calotriton arnoldi. Classification (NCBI taxonomy): domain Eukaryota; kingdom Metazoa; phylum Chordata; class Amphibia; order Caudata; family Salamandridae; genus Calotriton; species Calotriton arnoldi. The sequence goes on along the minus strand of CAWUFW010009331.1, from coordinate 709,721 downwards.
GAAATTTCATGATAACAATATCTGGTTAAAAATGGACAATTACAATTCTTGATTTATCTGTGGCTGGTCTGCCACTTTTCTGGTATGTTGTTTTTAAGAATCTTTATTGTTTTTTGCACTGGTTATTCTTGGGTGTTTCTTTTAGGTCATTTGGATAGGGTTGCATGCGTTTGGCTGATAAGCTCCTCACACTCATACACATTTTTTTAGGGTGGTGAGGTGTTTTAATAACTTTGTCGTTGGTATAGAGGATTTGTAGAATATGTATTTTTAATCTGTATATCTTGCTTTTTCTTTATATCTACGTTATTCCCCCTTTTTTTCTTCTTTTTTGCGTTAATCTTTGAGTGTTACTTCTCTTGATTATATATTTTTTCTTATGTTCTAATGAATTGTGTAGTGATTGTTATTATTTTCTTTTCCTCTCTCTTCTTTTGGTAGTTTTTATCTGATGGATATTGGGTATGGTGCCTAATTATATAATGCTTGTATGTTTTTCTTTTTTTTTTTTTTTATATATATATATGTGCATACATATGTGTATATATATGTATATGTGTTTTTTCCGTTTTCTTCTTCTTGTACGGAAAATGGTGTAAATATTGTTTGTGGCATGTAAAATATTTGTATATGTGTTTGTACAGTGTCTATTGTAAAGTTGTACATATATATGTTTTTAAATTTCAGCCCTGAAGAAGTCCTAAGTTAATAGGACGAAACGCGTTGGCTGTTGAAAAAAACTTTATTGATTAAGTGGAATAATAAAGAAGAATAAGACAAGAAGATTTTGCATTAGCAGTGACTTTTTTCTACTGTTACTTGTTTCGTACAATTGTGGATTTTGTTGTTGACGGTCTGTGGTGCTGAACCATTTTTGTGGTAGTTTATGTTGTATCCCCTTTAGTGGGGAGGTGCTCTTGGACAGGGGGCCCATTTGGGTTGTTAGCACGCATTCTTGTCTATTACTGACACTATATGGGTGATTTACGGTACAGGTGCTGCATTTCGTGTATGGTCCACTGTCCGTTGCTTTAGGAATATTTGTTGTGAGGCATTTTGTTTTGGTGGTAAGGCCTCCTATTGGTTTTTGTGCTGTTGTATTTTGTGCTGCATTATTGCAATGAGAAGTTTTTATGTTCTTCTGAGGTTGTTATGTTGTATTTCATTTTGACGGTTTGGGTGTGTTGTGACATGTTATGTTTTAATTGTGTTGCTATGTGTATGTAATTGTGCAATGCCCTATTATTTACTTTAGATATGTCAATAAATGCTGATAAATTTCATACCAAAAGCAGCACATGCCTTTAAAGTTCCTGTGACAAGCAACCATTTATCATTGTCTAAGGTAGCAAAATAGCACTGCTCTAGCTTTTCAACTAACCAGTACTGTGGCAGACATTGTGGCTTAGATTAGCAATTGCAGTGTTCTCTTTAAGTGGTATGGCCCATGATGTTTTTGACATGTGCTCCTTTATAAAGCTTTAGAATTAGTGAAGTGAAAGTAAGAACTGTGTCAAAAAATGTGTGAGTCGCAGTGGCTGACTCGCAAGGAATCAATGTGGAACAGTCTACCAGGAATGTGTGGCTAACACCTGTGTTTGAAGAGCTGTGGCAAACCTCAAGGTGGCAATCATTAGCAGTGGTGGCTTCTATTTGAGTTACAGGTGTAGACTGTGATGATCTTGCTCATAGTTCCCAAAACAGTTGTACATTTAAGGATGCATTAGTGTAGATCAAGACATAATAGAGATTGAGAACTTCACACATGATTTTTATTTTTCTAAGTAAGTATAAGGGTAATTTACAATTTGCATACCTTTTCTGCCTTATGTCTATTACCATGACCCTAAATACAAAGGGGCTGATTTCGATGTCGGGCCCGACACCGACTCGGTCCTGGGACCGACCGACACCCGGTAGGCGGTCCCAACCGGCCCATTACAATGCGACCGAACACTGTTTGGTCGCATGCTCCCTTTTCTCAATGGGAGCTTGTGTTACGGCTGTAAACTGGCCGTAACACAAGCTCCCATTGAGAAAAGGGAGGTGCAGTTCGTCCCTGTACCCTGTGGCAGGCACTTCAAGGTGCAAGGATCAACAGGGGTCCTTCAACCGGAGGCCGTGCACCAAAGGAGGCCCTGCTGGGAGCCCCCAAACACGCTTTCCGACATAGCTTCCATGTCGGACAGGCCGGCATGGAAACCATGTCGGAAACCGTGCATCGTAATCTCAAGGGCGGAAAGGCCCGCCCTTACGATTACTGGCTGGCTTCCGGAATGACTGGTCGACTTACTTTCCGACTGCCTCCATCACCACAGGTCGGAGCCTTTACGGGCCGCATCGTAATCGGCCCCAAAGTGTTTCCATGTTGAGGAGAATCCTCATGCATAAATGTAAGAAATTGTAACAATTAAAAAAACAGTGTTACTCTGGATTCTCTGTATGTAAAATCTTCACTGCATGCAACATCTGTGGGAAAATAGAAAAGTTATATACACTTTCCCATACTTTCTGCACCACTTAATCATAATTCACTGGGGTAAAAGTTAATAAGAAGTGTCAACTAGCATTGGCAAGAATAGGTCTCGCCTATGTGAGAGCTATTGCCTTCGCCAATGTCTTTAGCCATGTTGTATAGCTGTGTGGCTGTGGTTCAGCATGGCAAAAAATTTGTGGTGTGGCACCAAAAAGAGTGTTGTAGAGGAGAGTCTAGTAGAGTGTCTTAGAGTGGAGTTGGATTAATGTAGAGTGGAGTGGCATAGGGAAGAGTGGCGTGGCATAAGGAAGAGTGGAGTTCCATAGGGTGGAGTGGCAGAGTTGAGTGTCGTAGAGTGGAGTGACATGGAGTAGAGTGGCGTGGAGTAGATTGGAATGGTATGGAGTGGCGTAGAGTGGAGTGACATAGAGTAGAACAGTTGTGGGTATAAGTAACTAAAGCATTCATAGAGATAGTAGGTAGGGTGAAAGCAACATAATTTAATGGGCCCGAATGGTGTCACAATATTACTAAAGTGTTGACAGAGACAGCAGATAGGTTGAAGGCAACATAAATAAGAAGATGTATGCCAGTGTTAAAATTAGAAAAGCACATCGCACATCCGGGAATAATATCAAAACACTTATTAAAAAAATAGTCCATTGCAAAAAGACAAAGAACAAACATGAGGAATAACACATGTACTTGGTCCATGCTCCAGGGAGGAGCTAACACAAGGAAGGAAAGGAAGCCTATGGGAGCTAAGCAATTGAAAGATTTCAAATGAGAATTACAATGAAAATGATTAATAACATGCTGTGAGCGGGTTGTAAGCCCACTGAATAGTAAACAATACATCTCGTAGCACAGCGCATGCACTGTGTAGGTGAGACCTAAAAAGGGAAAGAAAATATTTCTGAATGAGAATAAAACTGTTCGGGTGTTCAACTCATTTGCTTTGCCCACTCTTATGACATTCCTACAAGTGCCACTTACGAATGATAACTCCTCGTGCAAACTAGCTTTGAGAATCATGTATATGCTATGCATGGACATAGTATGGGTGTCATGCAGGACCAATGGCACTGTAGTTCTTACATTTCAGGCATGAGTGTAGTGAAGTGTATCCATATTGAGTTTTGAGTCTGAAAGAAGTAGGCAAACTAGAATGCACTGATATGTGCAAGAAAGAATTTTGGAAGGATGGGCCTAGCCAATAGTGGAGGAAGAAAGCTTTTGTAGAAGTCAAAAATGGGTTAGTCAACAAGTGAATGACTTCAAAGGGCTGCATGTAAGACAATAAAGCTATTCCTGAAAGGGAATATGTGTTCTAGGCTGTACATCTTGCAATGGAATTCTGTCCTCCTTGAAGAGTAAAACTATGACTGGGTGGCCGTGGGAAGCTGTGAATAAGTGTGTTCTAATCAACCTAAAGCTTAAGATTTTTAAGAGAAGGTATTTACTTAAAGAAAAAAGGGCAGACACCTTTCTGACAAATAATGTCTCAATTCACAAAGTTATTTGCACATTCCATTTCAACTTAGGCTTTTAAAAACTACACTTTGAGAATACAACATTCAAATCCTTATTCACAGAGGATTATCTACATTCATAGATTCAGGAGAAGGGCTGGAATTTAGGTATTTCTGGGGAGGAGGCGGTACCTTGCAGATGTAAGTGGAAATATATAAACATGTGTACATTTGTGTGTATTCATATACCCCTCAAAGGCAGTTCACCCATTGGAAACACATGAAAATGTTTGGTGGTTATGAACTGTGGATCAACACATCTGTATTTAATGGGGATGTTCAGAGAGGGCTTTAATATACACACACAATATTTTCCAACTGCCATATTTTCTGCATGCATACTTTCTTATATTTGCGTAAGGGAAATGTTCACATTTGAGTACAGGAAATGTGTGACTGTCACACATTTCATAGAGTGGTCCTAAGAGCATGGCTTTAAGTGTGCCAGGTCCTGCCGGTGCTCAGCACCGGCAGTTCTAAAAAGCAGGTGCTGAGACAGGTCCCTATTGGGCTCCCATTTTTGCCCCCACCCTCAGGGTGAACCAAAAATCTCAACTCTGCAGCAGTACCACCCTTCACTGCCTTTCAGGTAACTTCAAAGAGACTCGTTATAGTTCTTTCACAGTCTCATCATTTCAGCACTGAAGCATATGCAACGTTCTATACAATGAAGCCATAGTTGTTGCTCATTTATCCTAGGCAACTAACAGCCATTGATAAAGCCAACAGTTCTGGCTTCTTGTAGGTGTAATGTTACTTGTTGTATTATATATCTGGTTGCAATGACAGAAGCAGTATATCAATCGGGTGGGACACTATGCTAAGCACAGATTTTAAGCTTAGGTGTTTTTAAGCCATGCCCTTAATTACATCGGCCAAGCCCCTTGGAGAGACCCCACAGTTTTTTCATTCCACTTAAAGCCCTGCCTAAGAGTCATTGTGAATTACATGAAAGTCCTAAATGTATTACAAGCATGGGGACAGAAGCCCTTTTTGATATTTCTCAAATGCAACTCAAGCCTTAAAAGTAGTATGTAGCTGTTGAATAACCATTCATTCTCTTCACTTACTGTGAAACATAAAATTAACAAGCATTTGCAATGCAATAGGTCTCGCATTCACAAGAGTTTGAGCTATTGGCATTGTAAATGACAATGCCTTTTATCTATGTGTTGTTTTTAAAACAGATAAATAAAAGGCATTGTCATTTACAATGCCAATAGCTTAAACTCTTGCAAATGCAAGACCTTTTGCATTGTAAATGCATTCGGCGCCTGCGCTATAAAGATATAAAAAAAAAACAAAGCATTAAGAGAGAGCGTGTTCTGCCTGCAACAGCAGGCAGGACAAAGCTATTTGAGAAAATAGTGCTTGGAGGCTGTAATTAAAGCCTATGAAGTAACAACACTCGTAACAGCGGGTGTCCTTATGGGAGGTGACAAAATGAGACAAAGTGGTGCTAAGGAGGGACTACTAAGCCTATTGACCAATGAAAAGCCACAGTTTGCAGTGGACAATGACACAAGCCAATGAAAAATATGGGCAAAGAGTGGGCGGAGCTTCAAGTCCATACCTGAATACAGCATGCCTCGCAGAGCAGCGCATGCGCTGCCCAGGCTTGACCTAAAAAGGGACGAGATGAGATCAAGATTTTTTCTGTTGGTGACCACAGGCATTGTATTGCTGTTCTATATTGTTTATAGAAAAACGTTCTTTTTGAAACAGAGTCTAGTTTAAAAATTTGAAAAAGCGTAGACGTAATAATTTGACGATTTCTCCTATGGGTTTAAAAAACTGCCTGTGTTTACCAAATCACAGACGCTCCGAATTCCTTTCTTTATAAATAGAAAAAATCTAGTTGTGGTAAAGAAGAAACCTGCTATCTGGAGGACCACACCTGTGTTACATTGAAAATAATTCAATAAAATCCATGTGAAAGAAATTACGAAACTACTAAGCAAATAGCAGACTTTGTGGATGCATCCCACTTTTCAAATTTCGAAAAAGTGATTTTTCATAAGTAAATGGATTTAAAAAATGTCTGCATGCATAAGTCTACAAGGAGGGTAGGGTAGTGGAAGTAGTGAGAATGCCTGTGAATTAAGTAGGGTTCACAAACTCATCTGTACTTTCCACCATGGAATGTTTGGAGATTTACGCCTGCCATGGGCAGGATGAAGTACCTTTCCTGAGTCGAAAAAAAAGGGAATATCCACATAATTGGTGGGGATATGATGGGAGATGTTTCTCCATGGAGGAACTGTTTTCCCTGGAGAAAAAAAAGTTCCTAAATGCATTTGCATTGACACTGTAAGTAGCTCTTGCAATTATGTCCATGTATATATTTTTGCATGGAAAAATCAAATTTACTATTTTTTTGTAGGAGCACACCTGCAAACATGTGACTGTCGCAGGTTTCCGGGTGTAACCTGGACAACTTTCAGGAATTCCCAAAAGTCAGAAATCTGGACTCATGTGTGGTCAGAAACTCGTAGATGCAGATTTCAGACTTTTTATGTAGTCTACATTGAACATCAATAAAGAAAAATGTTTGATTTATAAATTTCTAATGCATTATTATTTAAATTACTGCATCTCCACAAAAAAGTACTAGCCACACATAGTTCCTTTCTAACATTCAAGCAACGTTACCTCCTCCCTACACTTTTGTAGACTAAGGGGTCGATTCCGATTCGGGCCGGAAAAAGCACCGACCGACTCGGAGCCGGAAAAATTACCGACCGACACGTACCAGTGGCGCCCGACACGCCAAGTACGATGCAAGCCGCGATAAATCCGACCGACACGTCAGGAAACCAAGCCGACCGACCGAGCCGCTCGGAAAATAGCAATCCGGCCGGAAAAACACGCGAATCCAACCGACCGACACGCACCCGGAACAAATCCGACCGAATCGTACCCGCCAACTCCAACCCGCAAAGTACGATGCAAGGCGCGAAAAACCCGACCGAGTCGGACGGAGGACAAGCCGTACGACCGACACGCATACAAAACCGAGCCGAAGCAACACAATACACCGCGACCGACGCGTACGCAGCATACAAAACTGCACAAACACAGCGTGAACGAAACGGAGAACACCGTACGAGACCAATGCAGGGTCCGACTCGGTCACAAGAACGTTTCCAACATACACAAACAGCACAAAGGAAAAATCACCCAAAAAAAGGCCAAACAAGCAATTAGCAAGCCAATAAATACTGGGGGGTGGGGACAGAGAACAAAGACACACCCACAACTCCACCTATATAAAGGACACAAATCACTACCATGAGCCTTTGCAAATGCCATTCCACTGCCAGCACCCAAGAGAAAGCAACCACACACCCACAGCTCACCCCTCACACAAGCCACACACCATCAGCACACCAACAAATACCTACCTCACATACACCCAGCAAAACACACACTCACACACCCTCACCTGCACACCAACACACACATCACTCACCATCACCACCCATCACCATGCCCCCCAAGAAGAATCCCAAGTTCCTAGATTGTGAATTGGAAGTCCTGGTAGACGAGATCCTCAGGGTGGAGCCACAGCTGTTTGGCACTCTGGTCCAACAGACCCCCATGTCGCAGAAAACCAAGATGTGGGAGAGGATCATCAACAGGGTGAACGCACAATCACCATGTCGGCGCACAAAGACGGACATCCAGAACAGGTGGTATGACGTGCGCAGGAGGGTACGGGACCTGCTGAAGATAGACTACATCAACAGCCAACATACCGGCAGTGGCCCTCCTGCCAAGCCAATATACCTCAGGCCCTGGGAGGAGAAGGTGCGGGCCATCCTTCCGCCAGTGAGCGTATATGGACTAGAGAACATCCCAGAGCCTGGTGAGTACACAACAAATGTACACAATAAACTGCCACAAAACACACACATCACTGTCAAGGGGAGAGTCAAACCATGCACACATAGCAATTACACAGCAACTAGAACAGAATCATCCCAAAATGTGTATGTCAGTCAGATAAACACAACACATGCCATCAAAAAAGTCACATCCAACTGTGCCAACACATGTACAAACACAACCACAACTACAGCTAGGCAGTGGCACAAATAGAACTAACACACACATCCACACATGTAGCCACCACAACAACACCAACACACAGTGAAGACCACTCAAAGGAAGGAATTCTGTGTATGCTGGCCAAGTCAGTGTAGCCAATAGCATCATGGGAGTCGCAGTCACACATATTGCCCCCCCCACAACTGTCCCATCAACACCACCCTGAACCATGCTCACATCACAGGGAGTGGAGAAGGACTCACAAGATGGCTGACACTGGCTACTGCTGTGGGGAGCACAAGGCCCTGCTGCCAACTGTGCACCAACAAACAGCAGGACACCACTGACTGACATCCTGAGAGACAACTTACACTCCCTGCAATGCAAGCACGTTCCATGGTGGGATATCTGGCTGGCTGGGTGGGAAGGGGGACTTGCAGCACTGACTATAGTCACCAGCACCTCCCCTCACACCCCCCCCACACAAACTCCACAGTACCCACCTGGTAGAATGCAATGCCCTCCATCCTAACACAAGATCCCACAAAGCACCACCACCCTGGGTTATGTTGTGTGAAGCACAGGGACACTCTTGGGACTCTTAGCCAAACAACTGCCAGGACAACACTCCCAGCCATCCTGTCAGCACAGCCAGCCCACCCCACAGGGAAGCAGAGTCAAAAGGAAGGAAGCATGGGCATGCTGGGAAGGGGGTGGAGGCAATAGCATGATGGGAGTCGTAGTCACAGACATTGCTCAGCCTCACAACTGGCCCATCAACACCACCCTGAACCATGCTCACATCACAGGGAGTGGAGAAGGACTCACAAGATGGCTGACACTGGCTACTGCTGTGGGGAGCACAAGGCCCTGCTGCCAACTGTGCACCAACAAACAGCAGGACACCACTGACTGACATCCTGAGAGACAACTTACACTCCCTGCAATGCAAGCACGTTCCATGGTGGGATATCTGGCTGGCTGGGTGGGAAGGGGGACTTGCAGCACTGACCATAGTCACCAGCACCTCCCCTCACACCCCCCCAACACAAACTCCACAGTACCCACCTGGTAGAATGCAATGCCCTCCATCCTAACACAAGATCCCACAAAGCACCACCACCCTGGGTTATGTTGTGTGAAGCACAGGGACACTCTTGGGACTCTTAGCCAAACAACTGCCAGGACAACACTCCCAGCCATCCTGTCAGCACAGCCAGCCCACCCCACAGGGAAGCAGAGTCAAAAGGAAGGAAGCATGGGCATGCTGGGAAGGGGGGTGGAGGCAATAGCATGATGGGAGTCGTAGTCACAGACATTGCTCAGCCTCACAACTGTCCCATCAACACCACCCTGAACCATGCTCACATCACAGGGAGTGGAGAAGGACTCACAAGATGGCTGACACTGGCTACTGCTGTGGGGAGCACAAGGCCCTGCTGCCAACTGTGCACCAACAAACAGCAGGACACCACTGACTGACATCCTGAGAGACAACTTACACTCCCTGCAATGCAAGCACGTTCCATGGTGGGATATCTGGCTGGCTGGGTGGGAAGGGGGACTTGCAGCACTGACCATAGTCACCAGCACCTCCCCTCACACCCCCCAACACAAACTCCACAGTACCCACCTGGTAGAATGCAATGCCCTCCATCCTAACACAAGATCCCACAAAGCACCACCACCCTGGGTTATGTTGTGTGAAGCACAGGGACACTCTTGGGACTCTTAGCCAAACAACTGCCAGGACAACACTCCCAGCCATCCTGTCAGCACAGCCAGCCCACCCCACAGGGAAGCAGAGTCAAAAGGAAGGAAGCATGGGCATGCTGGGAAGGGGGTGGAGGCAATAGCATGATGGGAGTCGTAGTCACAGACATTGCTCAGCCTCACAACTGTCCCATCAACACCACCCTGAACCATGCTCACATCACAGGGAGTGGAGAAGGACTCACAAGATGGCTGACACTGGCTACTGCTGTGGGGAGCACAAGGCCCTGCTGCCAACTGTGCACCAACAAACAGCAGGACACCACTGACTGACATCCTGAGAGACAACTTACACTCCCTGCAATGCAAGCACGTTCCATGGTGGGATATCTGGCTGGCTGGGTGGGAAGGGGGACTTGCAGCACTGACCATAGTCACCAGCACCTCCCCTCACACCCCCCAACACAAACTCCACAGTACCCACCTGGTAGAATGCAATGCCCTCCATCCTAACACAAGATCCCACAAAGCACCACCACCCTGGGTTATGTTGTGTGAAGCACAGGGACACTCTTGGGACTCTTAGCCAAACAACTGCCAGGACAACACTCCCAGCCATCCTGTCAGCACAGCCAGCCCACCCCACAGGGAAGCAGAGTCAAAAGGAAGGAAGCATGGGCATGCTGGGAAGGGGGTGGAGGCAATAGCATGATGGGAGTCGTAGTCACAGACATTGCTCAGCCTCACAACTGGCCCATCAACACCACCCTGAACCATGCTCACATCACAGGGAGTGGAGAAGGACTCACAAGATGGCTGACACTGGCTACTGCTGTGGGGAGCACAAGGCCCTGCTGCCAACTGTGCACCAACAAACAGCAGGACACCACTGACTGACATCCTGAGAGACAACTTACACTCCCTGCAATGCAAGCACGTTCCATGGTGGGATATCTGGCTGGCTGGGTGGGAAGGGGGACTTGCAGCACTGACTATAGTCACCAGCACCTCCCCTCACACCCCCCCCACACAAACTCCACAGTACCCACCTGGTAGAATGCAATGCCCTCCATCCTAACACAAGATCCCACAAAGCACCACCACCCTGGGTTATGTTGTGTGAAGCACAGGGACACTCTCTTAGCCAAACAACTGCCAGGACAACACTCCCAGCCATCCTGTCAGCACAGCCAGCCCACCCCACAGGGAAGCAGAGTCAAAAGGAAGGAAGCATGGGCATGCTGGGAAGGGGGTGGAGGCAATAGCATGATGGGAGTCGTAGTCACAGACATTGCTCAGCCTCACAACTGGCCCATCAACACCACCCTGAACCATGCTCACATCACAGGGAGTGGAGAAGGACTCACAAGATGGCTGACACTGGCTACTGCTGTGGGGAGCACAAGGCCCTGCTGCCAACTGTGCACCAACAAACAGCAGGACACCACTGACTGACATCCTGAGAGACAACTTACACTCCCTGCAATGCAAGCACGTTCCATGGTGGGATAACTGACTGGGTGGGTGGGTGGGTGGGAAGGAGGTCTGGCTGTCAACCAAACACAATCAATGCAGACCATGTTCACACCCCAGAGAATACATAGAAATGCCCAAATAATGCAGGACAATGTGCCACACCAATATCAACCCCTGACTGTGACGACTTAGGACAATACAATGTACAGGCCCGCACCCCGAGGCACAGTCACAACTGTCAGGTGTGTCAACCACTGATGCCTGCAGAAACATGACATACATTGTTTGTGTCTCCCAAAAACAGGTGATGATAGGGACACAGCAGCAGACGCTGAGGAGTCCCAGTCCCAGGCTCAAGAGGATGCCGAGCTCACTGGCGTCGTACAGCCTCTGTCCTCCTCGGACGATGAACAACCTGGCACATCCGGTGCAAGTCAACATGCTGCACCAGCAGGACCACCAGCTGCAGCACCAGCAGGTCCACCAGCTGCACCCCCTGCACCCACCCCTCCAACGACTGTCACCACGAATACCATCCCTGCCGACATGGACAGAATAAGGAACAACACCAGCGCAGTGACCCTGGACCAACCTGGGGCCATGGACACCACCACCACCACCACCCCCAAGGTGGACCAGGGTTATCTGTGCGTGCAACTGCACACACTGCACATGTCAGCAGGGGTGGTGGGAGGGGTGGGAGACAGAGGTCGCTGCTTGCAGACGTTGCTGGTGTGCATGAAGACCCACAACTGGTACGCATAGCTGATGCGTACCAGTCCAGCACCGGAGAGCTCAGCCAGGTAGTGGGGCTCCTCAGAGACATCAAACAGCAGCAGGCTGCCCATCATGCCCGCTTGGACTCCCACATGTCCCACGTGGAGTCACACATGTCACGTGTGGACTCCCACATGTCCCGCGTGGAGTCCAAGTGGGATGTACTACATGAGATGACGGCGGTGCACAGGGACATATTACAATGCCTCCGCCAGATGAACAGCAACCAGTCCACACCTCCCTGTGTGCCAACAACATCTGGTACCGAACAAACTGCAACTGCCACAGGGAGGGAGGAGGACTCTGGCGGAGAGTCCCCTGCACCGCAGCAGCCTGCACTTGAGGGCCCCCCCCAAGAAGAGGGGTCGTCCGAGGAGGGGAAAGTGAGAGGCTGATGGCCAAGCGCAACTCCCAGGAAGCCTGAACCTGTTCTGGATTTTCGCCTTTGTGCACAGACTGTTCACCCTGTTGATGGCAACACTACTCCCACACATTGCATGGGGAGTACAAGTTGGAACAATGTGTCAGACAACTGTGGCCCCGATACTGGGGATCCTGTCTACCTGGACTTTCTATTCATCTAGGAACTTGGGATTGCAAGATTCATGTACAGCACAATCCATCCTATGCACTATTATCACAGATGTATCACAATAAACACACTAATACACCATACTTGCCTCTGTCGTGATTCCAACGTGGGTGCTGTTATGGGGATGATGAACTGCAAAATTACACTGTGTATGCGAACTGCAACAGCAAGGACAACACAGGCATGTGAGTACAGGCAACGTGACACATATGAGGGAGACACACCACCAGGGCTACACAACACATACACACCTAGGCCATCTGACTCATTGCCTACACTGATGTTGCCAGGGAAGACGGTGCAATGCACAGACACCACACCCATTCCCAGTTGTAGTCAAGTAGCCCACAGGTGCAGTAAGCAAATGGCAGTCAAATGTGTGACCACAGACAACGCACATCACTAAGTGAAGCACAGGTTTATTACACAGTAGCAACATGCCGTAACCACTACAGATGCAAGGTAACCCCACCTGGTAGCGGGCACACAGTCAACAACTGTAGACAGAAGGAAGTCCATGGGTGTGGCGCACATCACCTGTAGGGACACAACAGCTACCAGCCTGGATGTGCAATCACGTCGTCGGTGGACACAGTTGACCAAACGAATCTGAAAGTACCCTGTGAAGGACAGAAATGACACACAGTCAAAAGCAATGCAGTACAGGACAGAACAGCAAAACTCATGCACAATACATGTTACAAGATACCCACCCAGAACCAAGTTAGCATGTCAACACTGTTGGGGAGTACAGCCCACCTGTCACCACACATCGCAACACACATCCTGTCAAGTAGCCCATGGACACACTCCAACAGCACCAGAGCACCACCCACACATCATGCCAACTCACATCATTCACATGACACCTCAGGATACTCACATTCAGCTAAAGAAGTTGGTGATGAGCTGTGTGCGGACATCACCATCACCATCATCATCATCATCGTCACTGGCATCGTGGTCCAGGCCAGGATCCTCCACAGGTGGCGGATGTTGGTCATCGTCATCCTGGATGAGAGGCAACTCCTTCCGCACTGCCAGGTTGTGGAGCATGCAGCAGACGATGATAATCTTGCACACTTTCGCAGGGGCATATGGGAGGGACCCTCCGGTCTTGTCCAGGCAGCGGAAGCGGCTCTTCAGGAGACCAAAGGTCCGCTCAATCACTCTCCTGGTCCGACCATGTGCCTCATTGTAGCGCATCTGGGCAGGTGTCACAGGGTTCCTGAGGGGTGTCAGCAACCACGGCATGTTGGGGTATCCCGAGTCACCTACGGACAGACAAGTGCACATCAGCTGACTTGGAAAAGTGGGCGGAATACTACAGATCAGATCACACACAATGGCACAAAGTCAGTACACACCGACAAGCCAGGCACGCTGGTTCTGCATCTGTGCCATCAACCTGGGGATGCGACTACTCCTCATCACAAAGGCATCGTGTGCTGAACCAGGGAAACGGGCACACACGTGTGTGATGGTCATGTCTGCAAGACACACCACCAGTGCATTGACCGAGTGGTAGTGCTTGCGGTTCCTGTAGGCCTGCTCCTGGGCCTGTGGTGGTACCAAAGCCACATGTGTCCCATCAATGGAGCCAATGACATGCGGCATCCTCCCCAGGGCATAAAAGTCACTCTTCACGTCAGTGAGTCGTCGCAGTCTAGGGAAATAGATGTACCGGTTCAGGAAGAGCAACATTGCCGCCAAGAAATCGCGGAGCACACGGCTGAACATGGTCTGTGACATCCCACCAGCAGACGCCACAGTATGTTGGAAGGTACCGGTGGCAAAGAAGTGTAGGGCTGCCATCACCTTCACCTTGGGGGTCAGCGCTGTAGGATACGGCCGGCCAGGCTGCAAATGTGGGGACAACTGCACTGCAAAATCCTCAATCAGCTGCCTGGTGAAGCGGTACCGTCGGATGCTGTCCCGTTCCACCATCGTTGCCAGGTCTGGGAATGGCCGATGGACAGCAGGAGCCCTGCAGTGCAGAGGAGAAGTAAGCAAGATCGTCAGTCACCCCACATATGCGGCATTGAACACACTCAAGATCCCAACATACATCATCATGAGGCACAACTACATGAAGTGTGCAGTACCGGAACGACATGTATGGTACATACATGGCCAACATCTGTCAACACGGTCCTACAGGTGGCATCAATTTGTCCCAGGTTGGCCCATTGGATATCATGATGCTGTGTCACAGTCACCCCCCAGTGACATGTGAGGACAGATGTGCCCCAGGCACCACAGCTCAACGACAGGCACATTCCCAGGGACCCTGTAATGCCACATGGACACTGGCATCACCTGGAGTATCATGTGTACACCACAACAAAACAAACATGACCCCCACAGGTAGTGGCCACACTTGCCATGGCAGGAGAGCCATGGACGTCTGTGACACACACGCACAACATCAGAGTCCATGCACACACAACGTGGATGTGGAGACTGTCTCCCATTGTGCACATGAAATCAGAGACATTGTAAACACTACATGCACAAAGACTGTGGAGGGCCATCACTATTGTGCCACTGGGACACCCTGGCTCAAACATACCGTCCCACATGGGACTCACGGGGTATGTGACATGACATACACAAACACCACTGTGAAATGTGACCATGACACATGCACAGATATGAACAGTTGCACATCACAGTGGTCACGTACACGTAACACCCAGGATCCTGTCCCCATTAACACGTGCACAGCCTGGGGGTGGCTGCCCACAGGTGACACCCACAGGACAACATGTACACCAACATACACACAATAGGAAATGCAGCCTTACATGCCTTATGATAAGGTTTGGACAGGCTGTCGTGATGTAGGTGTGCCCCTCACTCCCTGGGAGCTATCTGTGGCTGGCACATGTCCATCTGAGACAGGCATGCTGACCTATGCCAGTCACATATACAGTGATGCGTTGAACAGCAATGGACCGATCGGTGCCTCCGGCCGGCCCATTGCATTCAATGTGTGCGGGTACGCGTTGTACCCCTGTGCGCGTTGAACAGCAATGGACCGATCGGTGCCTCCGGCCGGCCCATTGCTTTCAATGTGTGCGGGTACGCGTTGTACCCCTGTGCGCGTTGAACAGCAATGGACCGATCGGTGCCTCCGGCCGGCCCATTGCTTTCAATGTGTGCAGGTACGCGTTGTACCCCTGTGCGCGTTGAACAGCAATGGACCGATCGGTGCCTCCGGCCGGCCCATTGCTTTCAATGTGTGCGGGTACGCGTTGTACCCCTGTGCGCGTTGAACAGCAATGGACCGATCGGTGCCTCTGGCCGGCCCATTGCTTTCAATGTGTGCGGGTACGCGTTGTACCCCTGTGCGCGTTGAACAGCAATGGACCGATCGGTGCCTCCGGCCGGCCCATTGCTTTCAATGTGTGCGGGTACGCGTTGTACCCCTGTGCGCGTTGAACAGCAATGGACCGATCGGTGCCTCCGGCCGGCCCATTGCTTTCAATGTGTGCGGGTACGCGTTGTACCCCTGTGCGCGTTGAACAGCAATGGACCGATCGGTGCCTCCGGCCGGCCCATTGCTTTCAATGTGTGCGGGTACGCGTTGTACCCCTGTGCGCGTTGAACAGCAATGGACCGATCGGTGCCTCCGGCCGGCCCATTGCTTTCAATGTGTGCGGGTACGCGTTGTACCCCTGTGCGCGTTGAACAGCAATGGACCGATCGGTGCCTCCGGCCGGCCCATTGCTTTCAATGTGTGCGGGTACGCGTTGTACCCCTGTGCGCGTTGAACAGCAATGGACCGATCGGTGCCTCCGGCCGGCCCATTGCATTCAATGTGTGCGGGTACGCGTTGTACCCCTGTGCGCGTTGAACAGCAATGGACCGATCGGTGCCTCCGGCCGGCCCATTGCTTTCAATGTGTGCGGGTCCGCGTTGTACCCCTGTGCGCGTTGTACCTCAATGGACCGATCGGTGCGCACCCATTGACAATGGGCTTGCCTGGCAACGGACGCGTTTTCGAATTTCGAACGAGTCGGTTGCTGGAAAATCAGTTGGTCACCCACAACAATGTTGCAAAATCATGTATGTCATGAAGTTGAAATTTTGAAGGATGCTGTGGGCGTGTTTTGGTGCTGCTATTCCATGGATTGGCCAGATTCAGAAGATGCAAACGACTTGGACCTATCACTTTGGACACAAGGGACAGTATCTGCCTCTCCAGCACATATATATTGCTGCCTGTTCCCCTGAGAGCCCACTTGCCTGCACTACATGCTCCAGGACGACATCTGCCACTGCACTGCTGCTGTCTCTGCCCCTCTGGACCCTGCAATGGCACGTACTGTGGAGAGAGCCCCAGCCTTCAGCCTTGAGGAGAACCAGGCCCTGCTGGACAGCCTACTTCCACAGTACAGCAAGCTGTATGGGACACCAGGGGAGCAGGTGAGTGTTCTGTGCACTGCCTTTCTGAATGTGCATTTTGTCTGACTAGCAAGGCTGAGAGTCAGCACACCACTGGCTAGCAGGCTCACTGAGTAGTTGTCACCCCCCATAGTGTGTAGTGACTTGCACTGGACAGGTATGGTGCAGTGACAGTGCTTCTGAACAGGGTTTTACTCCCCATGCAATGATACCATGTAGTGACTTCTGGAAAACTGTCCATGGGCAGCCGTGCACTGCCTGGGTACACCATGTGCCCCTGTGATTGCGACATGTATATGCAACTGTGTCATGCACGGATATGTTGCATGTGTAGTAATGGCCTTATCACTTTGTCATCCTGACAGGCTTCTGCCCATCGGAAGCATGAGATATGGAAGGACATCGTCCGGGCTGTCCGGTCCGTGGGGGTCTACAAGCGCCGGATCCGCAACTGCCAAAAGAGGTGGCAGGACCTTCGGGGCTGGACCCGGAGGATTGCACGGGTCCAGCTGAAGCTGTCGCCTCCTCGCAGGAGGGGCGGAACACGGACCCTGACCCCCCACATGCTCAGGATCCTGGCGGTGGTCTTTCCAGACCTGGATGGGCAGCTGAAGGCCAGAGAGCAGCAAGGAGGGGTGAGTCAAAGACTGCACTGTGTACTCTGTCTAACATGCTATGTGCCCTCCTCGGGCCAGGTTGAACTGCCACAGTACAGCAGTCATGTTGTCCAGGAGCCATGTCCCTCTATTGTGCACTGCCCACTCCTCATCTGATACCCAGGTGTGGCCCTTACATGCAGGGAATTCTGTCACTTAGGACTGTGTCCTTGCAGTTTGCTTGACTCAAGGTGGGAGACAGCATCTGTTTCCCTGACTCTGTGGTGGGCATCATGGGTGGGTCCATTGCTTACACAATGCCTGTATTCTGACATGTATTCAGCGTGTTACTTTGATCTGTGGTCCAATTGCTGAGCTGATCCACCACATGTGGCTGGGGTACCTGGCACACACCCATGCTGCGGGTGGGAACAATGTTTGGGCCCCAGGAGTATGTATATGACGTGTGTCACACATACTTAGCCAGCTGCCTACAGTCCAGGGCTCATCCCTCATTCATGTGGGGCTGGACAGTCATGCCTACTCCAGGCCATACAATACACTCTGTACTCCCACTCCCGTGTATCAGCGGACACATTGTGCACAGTGATTTGACCCCTCAGGTGTCTGCCTCTGTGTCAGTGTGCTGTGGATTAGTCGCCAGGACTGCTGTGGAGTTTCTTGGTAGGGGCTCAGCATGCCACTGGAGATGTGACCATAGGAGACGATACTTGTGTGACACATAGGTGTCTGATCAGCTGCCCATGCAGAATGGGGCATGTAAATGTGAAGTTCAGGCAGCTGTTCCCCATGCACAGCAGAGTGTGAGGGGCTCAGGTTCAGAGGGTAGTGTCACAGGTCTCCCATATGTCCAATAGGTATGACCTGGACAGATGAGGGTTAAGAGGATGTGTTGTGGGGGGGATGTACATGTGCACTTGTGCAGCTCCAGGACTTGCATTCCCCATGACCTACTATTGTGACACAGTGCAGAGTGTTGTTGTCTGGCTGCAAAGTCATACATCACTGAGACAGTGATGTATGACTTTGCAGTCATGCCTCCGCCATGGCATGTGTCTACTGATTGGTGATCCTGCAGGGGAGTGACATGTGCTACATGCACACCATAGTGGCGCTGGCTATCAGGACATGGGTGCATCATGGTGTCTGTCGCTGGTATGCATCACATGCATTTCCTATTTGACTCTGGGCATCCCTTACATCCGTAAACCTGTACTGACTCAGTGGCAAGAGCTGTGATGTGTCCACACCGTGTCCTCTGCACTGTCCAACTACTGTGTACTTGGTGCATGTGTCAACACTGGGGTGTTGCAATCCAACAGACAACAGACAGATGGGTGCAAGGCCATGTGGGATGTGAGTGCCATGCTTGGCATCAGACTGACAATTGACTTCTCCTGTTCAATTAGTGCACTTTTAGCAATGTACAACTAATGATGCCAGGGCTTGCTCTGTGATGTGCTGTGCTCACAGTGGTGTGTGCGTTATGTGCAGGTGACTGATGTCTGTCTGTTTCCCCATTGTTTGCAGATACATCCACGGCCACGGAAGGGGACAGCTCCACGGACCAGGAGGAGCCGGAGAGCCAGACTGGGTCAGCAGCCGAGGAGTGGTCGGAGGGACCCAGTGGCACGGAGGGCGAGGGGAGCCACACCGAGGAGTCCTCAGCAGCATCCACCTCAGCTGAGGACCAGAGCAACTCGGAGGATGACTCCCTTGTGGAGGCGGGTGTCAGCAGCCACCACACCCCAGCTAGTGTTGCTGTCCCCGCCACCACCAGCACCACCACCGCCCTCCCATCGGCTCCCATTCCCCAGGTCCGTGGAGGCTCCCATGTCCGGGAGCGTGTCTCCTTTGGGCCAGGCACCGCACCCCCTGCCCCTGTGTCCCCTGCTGCCCTGAGTGAGGAGTCTGTGTACCTCCTTCGCCAGCTCCATGTAGGGCAGACAGCCATGCTGAGTGTCCTCCATGCGCACACCGCGCTGTTGACTCAGCTGGTGTCGTTCATGGAGGGCATCTCATCGGGCATGTCTGACCTACAGAGGGGCAATAGGTCCATGGACTCCTCCCTGACGGCAGCAGTGTCCCTCCTCAAACGGTCCCTCACCCCTCCTGCCTCTGCTCCATCCACACTCCCCAGCACCTTACCCATCCCAGGCACACACACACTGGCACAGGCACACACCAGCACACACACATCCAGCACACTGACACACACGCCAATGACAAAACGCACACGCACGCACATTCAGGGGACTGAAGCCAGACTCACAGGGGATGGGGCCCTGGAACACACACACGCATCCACATGCACTGCGCAGTCCTCAGTTCCCTCTCCCTCCAAAGCACCCTCCCTTGCCTCACCTGCAACCCCAAAGTCACAGCAGCTCTTCCTCTGTGACCTCGGCCTCTTCCCCACCGATGAAGCTGCTCCAGCATCCCGGGGGAAGAGGAAGCCCACCCACACGGAGCAGAGTGCCCCTCGCCCCCGGACACCCTCCCCCAGGCGCAGACGGACTGAGGCCCCCACCCGCAAGTCCCCCCGGAGTGCTAAGAGCAAGACCCCGCCACCGCCCTGCAGCTCAGGCACAAGGTCTCCGTCCTCCATCCCTCAGGCCCCCACTGCACAGGTGCCCCCACCACACCCTGCCCCAGGTTCCCCCACCCACAGATATACCATCCCCAAGATGCTCCGGCCTTCTCCCCCTGCCACTTGCTCTCCCAGCACCACACCCCCCGCTGCGCTTGTCTGTGCCACTGATGTGGTGAGGGTGTCCTCCCCTCTGTCCAACCCACCTTGCCTGTTCCCCATTCTCCTCCCCTGGAGGTAGGCACTGCAGTGGAGTCCACTACCGCCCTGTCTGACTTGGGCACTGCAGTGGCGGACCTGTCCACCCCATCTGCAGGGTCCACTGCAGTTGTGCCGGCACCCACGACATCTGTGTCATGCCCCCCAGTTGTGCCGGCACACACCATGTCAGACACCTCCACTGCAGTTGTCAGTGGCTCTCCAGCACCCACCACCCCTTCCCTGACTCCCCCTGGTGAGCCCTGATCCTGTCCCTGCGGTGCCTGGCCTGCCCCCCGGTTGCCCCTCCTAGTGGATTGTCCCTGGTATTGTGCAGGCATGCGTAGGGTGACATCTGCCAGTGTCACCCTGTTTGAACTTTGACAATGGACTGGCCATTGGCCTTTGCTCTAATTTCTTCTGGACGTCGTTATCAAACAACACATATGCTGAATAAAGCAACTTTCTTTTCTCTAGTGCTCATGCTTCAGATGTACATGTTGTTGGTGCAGCTAACCATGCCCTTGCTGCAGTGATGGTGATATCTGGTCTCATGATTATGAAGTGTTACTGTGCAGGAACCCATGTGGTCCAGGGGGAATGTGTCCTATCATGTGGTGTATCCATGTCATCAATAGCAGCATCTGAGGGTGTCATGTGTTCAGTATTTGGCAATGGGTTTCCTACTTACATTGGCAATTTCATATCTGTGGCTTCCACCCCTGCACATCTGTTGTGCCTGCCATCGTTGCATTTGTCTACTTCCCTGACCGTGTTGCCATCTCCAGTGGACATGCAGGTTTGGGCATCAATGGGGAGGGACTCATCCGTGTAGTCAGTGCAACATTGCTATACAAGTGTGTTGGATCTG
Organism: Calotriton arnoldi; assembly: GCA_963921515.1. NCBI lineage: Eukaryota > Metazoa > Chordata > Amphibia > Caudata > Salamandridae > Calotriton > Calotriton arnoldi. Next base: position 688,419 of record CAWUFW010009331.1, on the reverse strand, counting down.
TGCTGATGATTCCGTTGGCACATCCATGACCAGGCTGATGTGATGGGAGCCCTCATTTGGTGCTAATTGTTGATTGTGTGACCAAGTGCTCAGCTGACATGATGGGGCCCTACTGAGGCAACATATGGCACAGCTTTCCTCACACAGGAGTGGAGTCCCCTCATGGCAGTGTGTACACGTGTGACATTGCCTGCGCCCAAGGTGTGTGTTGTATGTGCATGTCTGTGTGTTCACTTCCATTCATCTGCGCATGCTGTGATCCCTAGTGTTGTACCTGTTTGTGATGCTTGCTGACTTGAGCTATGTTCCCCCAAAGTCTTCTCCCTGTGTTCTCTGTGATGTGGGTGCATGGCACATTACTGGTCATCAGGGTGTCACCCATAGGTGTGTTTGCTGTCAGGGCAGAGTTTGTGTGCAGACGCAGATGGGTCACAGTCAGGTTTCCCTTTGGCACTTGTTGTTTGCCCCTGTCATGTGATTTCCAGTTTGTGTTATCTTTCAGTGATTGTGACACGTTGTGTGTGTGACTGCTGGCACTCCTTAGGGTCCGGGCTGCAATGTTGGTTGTTGTCTATGTGTGTTCTTTGTGGGTGACCTTGGCTTCTTCATTGGTGTGTGACTGTGGCTGGGATCCCATTGGTCGGTGTGGTATTGCCGTCATGTCCATGTACAGCGTAGTGTGCAGTGTGTCAGACATTCAGGAGTCTTGTTGAGTGTCCATGTGTGATGTGTTTCTACACCTTGGTTCCCACCCACCACCCTGGAATAGTCATGGGTGCATGTGCAATGTCACCAGTGCATGTGTACTTCACTGCTGCACATTGTTGGAGGTCGAGGGGTGTGGTCTTGAGTGTGTGCAGATGAGAGTTGTTGCCCGGCTAGGCCCCTGCCTCCATGTTGGCCTTGGCTTACTGGCCATGCTGATTGATTTGTGCTTGTGTAGGTGTGATGGTAGTTTGTTGCTCAGGACACCTGACTGTGGTTCACAGTGTGAACGACATTTAGCTTTGTCATCACAGTGGTATTTTTATTCAGCCCAGGGTCACCACATTGTGGGGGCCCTGGGGGTGGTGCTGTGGTGTGTCTGTGACTTGCTGTGTCAGTTGTTGTTCCTACGTGCCTGTGTGACATGTGTGTTTTGTGCTCCCTCTCACCTGTCAATGCCTGCTTGCCCACATAGGGGATTTGGATCCATGAGTTACCTTAGTGTGGCAGTGTATGCACATCTGTATGATTGGTATTCAGCTCTCCTCATGTGTTGTGTTGTTGCCTGGGGACACTGGCACCCCCACCCCTCACCTGCTGTGTATGATGACAGTGTTGGTCTGCCTGTTTGTGTTTGTGCATCTGCACCACTGCATTGGCATATCTTGGGTGTGCCATTGGCTGTATGTTGTTTGGTGTGTTTCCCCTGCTGTCCCTGGGACTCCTAGGTCATCGGTCAGCACAGTGATCATGGTTTGTGTGTCCCATTGCTGCCATGGTATGGTATCTGTTCACCTCACATCTGCTGTCTCCACAGGGTATCTGCATTTGTGTGCCCATTGGTGCAAATATGTGGTTCTGCATTCTGATGGTCACTTCTGTCATTGTGTCATTGATGACTGTTGACGGTCTCAGCCCCCATGGGTGTTGTTTGTCTGCACATGGCCAAAGGAATGTTTCATTTGCACTGCAGTATTTGGCTCCCCCAATTTATGTTGCAATGGGACACATACACTACTTTGCCACAGATGAGTTTTTGGTTCTGTGACCAGGAATGATCCATGCAGTTTGGCAGTTGCAGCTCTTTCTTTGTCAACAATTACCTTTTGGTCACTGTGATGATGAGGGTGTAGACCCCATTGCCACAATGGTCAAAATGTGCTTCAGCTATGGACCCCACACTTGCCTTTTGGTCACTGTGATGATGGGGGTTTAGTCCCCATTGCCACAATGGTCAAAATGTGCTTCAGCTATGGACCCCACACTTGCCTTTTGGTCACTGTGATGATGGGGGTTTAGTCCCCATTGCCACAATGGTCAAAATGTGCTTCAGCTATGGACCCCACACTTGCCTTTTGGTCACTGTGATGATGGGGGTTTAGACCCCATTGCCACAATGGTCAAAATGTGCTTCAGCTATGGACCCCACACTTACCTTGTGGTCACTGTGATGATGGGGGTTTAGGCCCCATTGCCACAATGGTCATGGGCTGCTTGCATTGTGGGTGCCACACACATATATGTGTGGCACATGTGCTAGGGGGTCACATTGTATGTTCAAAGTCATGTTCGGTGTTGTAGGCATTTGACACAGCCTGCTCACACGCTTGTCATGGTGGTGGGGGGATGTCTTAATCTTGCATTCCCTAGGTTGTGGTGTGCTTGTTGTGTCATGCATTGTCCATCCTATGAGTGGGGGTGGTAGTAGTGGTAGGCATCCAGCCCCCCTGGCTAAGGGTGGTAGTAGTGGTGGGCATCCTGCCCCCCTGGCTAAGGGTGGTAGTAGTGGTAGGCATCCTGCCCCCCCTGGGTGAGGGTGGTAGTAGTGGTGGGCATCCTGCCCCCCCTGGGTGAGGGTGGTAGTAGTGGTGGGCATCCTGCCCCCCCTGGCTAAGGGTGGTAGTAGTGGTGGGCATCCTGCCCCCCTGGGTGAGGGTGGTAGTAGTGGTGGGCATCCTGCCCCCTGGCTAAGGGTGGTAGTAGTGGTAGGCATCCTGCCACCCTGGCTAAGGGTGGTAGTAGTGGTAGGCATCCTGCCCCCTGGCTAAGGGTGGTAGTAGTGGTAGGCATCCTGCCCCCCTGGCTAAGGGTGGTAGTAGTGGTAGGCATCCTGCCACCCTGGCTAAGGGTGGTAGTAGTGGTAGGCATCCTGCCCCCTGGCTAAGGGTGGTAGTAGTGGTGGGCATCCTGCCCCCCTGGGTGAGGGTGGTAGTAGTGGTGGGCATCCTGCCCCCTGGCTAAGGGTGGTAGTAGTGGTAGGCATCCTGCCACCCTGGCTAAGGGTGGTAGTAGTGGTGGGCATCCTGCCCCCCTGGCTAAGGGTGGTAGTAGTGGTAGGCATCCTGCCCCCTGGCTAAGGGTGGTAGTAGTGGTAGGCTTCCTGCCCCCTGGCTAAGGGTGGTAGTAGTGGTAGGCTTCCTGCCCCCTGGCTAAGGGTGGTAGTAGTGGTGGGCATTCTGCCCCCCTGGCTAAGGGTGGTAGTAGTGGTAGGCATCCTGCCCCCTGGCTAAGGGTGGTAGTAGTGGTAGGCATCCTGCCACCCTGGCTAAGGGTGGTAGTAGTGGTAGGCATCCTGCCCCCTGGCTAAGGGTGGTAGTAGTGGTGGGCATCCTGCCCCCCTGGGTGAGGGTGGTAGTAGTGGTGGGCATCCTGCCCCCCTGGCTAAGGGTGGTAGTAGTGGTAGGCATCCTGCCCCCTGGCTAAGGGTGGTAGTAGTGGTAGGCATCCTGCCCCCCTGGCTAAGGGTGGTAGTAGTGGTAGGCATCCTGCCCCCTGGCTAAGGGTGGTAGTAGTGGTAGGCATCCTGCCCCCCTGGCTAAGGGTGGTAGTAGTGGTAGGCTTCCTGCCCCCCTGGCTAAGGGTGGTAGTAGTGGTGGGCATCCTGCCCCCTGGCTAAGGGTGGTAGTAGTGGTAGGCATCCTGCCCCCCTGGCTGAGGGTGGTAGTAGTGGTGGGCATCCTGCCCCCCTGGGTGAGGGTGGTAGTAGTGGTGGGCATCCTGCCCCCTGGCTAAGGGTGGTAGTAGTGGTGGGCATCCTGCCCCCCTGGGTGAGGGTGGTAGTAGTGGTGGGCATCCTGCCCCCTGGCTAAGGGTGGTAGTAGTGGTAGGCATCCTGCCACCCTGGCTAAGGGTGGTAGTAGTGGTAGGCATCCTGCCACCCTGGCTAAGGGTGGTAGTAGTGGTAGGCATCCTGCCCCCTGGCTAAGGGTGGTAGTAGTGGTAGGCATCCTGCCCCCCTGGCTAAGGGTGGTAGTAGTGGTAGGCATCCTGCCACCCTGGCTAAGGGTGGTAGTAGTGGTAGGCATCCTGCCCCCTGGCTAAGGGTGGTAGTAGTGGTGGGCATCCTGCCCCCCTGGGTGAGGGTGGTAGTAGTGGTAGGCATCCTGCCCCCCTGGCTAAGGGTGGTAGTAGTGGTAGGCATCCAGCCCCCCCTGGGTTAGGGTGGTGGCGCGCATTCAGGCCCCTGTGTGCATATGTGGCATTGGTGATGGGCATCCCGCCCCTATGGTGCTGCTGTTGCTGGTGTAAGTATATTCAGATTCCCAGTGTATGTGTGTGATGTGTCGTGTACGTGTTGTATGTGTTTTGTGGTTGGTGTCTGACTTACCTTCTGCGCCGTACGCGTCCGTGCCTGTTCCGGTAGTAGATGTAGAATATTGGTATGATCGGGACGAAGGGATTCATGGTTGGTTCGTGTCGTTCGTCCTTCTCGTTGCTTCGCGTCGTCCTCGTCGCTTGGCTTCGTCCTCGTCGCTTCGCTTCGTCCTCGTCGCTTCGCGTCGTCCTCGTCGGTGCCGTGTTCGTCTCGTAGCCGTGGATCGTGTTGTGGCGCGATTCGGAGCTTATGTGCGCCTCTCCCGGATGCTTTGACGTGCCGTGCGTAGCGACGGGTTCGGCGCGTACGGAAAGCGCATCGTACTTGTTCGGCCGGACGGGGCTGCATTTTCCCTTCCGTGCGACTCGATTCGGCGTTTCCGGATTCGCCTCGGTCGGAGAACAGGACCTGGTTTGGGTGAGTACGGCTCGGCCGGGAATTTTTGCTGTTGTGCGCATCGTACTTGCTCGTTCGGTGTGCTGTACGGATCGGTCGGGAAACTGGCTTTCGCATGGCTTTTTCCCGACCGAATAGTATTGGGTGCGCCTCCGACCGAGATCGGAATCGGCCCCATACTTGGGAAAATTCATGATCACCCTCTAAAGCTCCTCACAATACTGTGATTTAGACTAATCTTCCTCAGAAACTCTGTTACTTGCCACTAAATACACAAATAACAGGAAGGTATAGACACTTGTAGAGCATGTGCATCCTAAATTTGTGGAAAAACCTGCACTAAACCCAGCTTCCTTCCACTGAGCTGTTAAAGGGCAACCTTTTAGTATGTTATAGTATCAGTCATTCTTTTAGATGTATTTAACCAAGTGCATGGAAACAAACAGCTAAGTCACATAATGTTGGCAACAGTTTCTGGTCAATACAGAAAGAACTTAGCATTAGAGACATGCGCCCCACACAGCGATACAATTGGGCCAGGTTTTTGTTTTCAATGTTCATATTCGCAAAAGAGTGCAAATCACTGAAACAAATATTAAATTATATTTCACTTCCAGAAGTGTGCGTGAAGAAGGGCAGAGTAGGACACATTGAAGGAAAGCAATTTCAATGTTTGTAATTTGAGTACATTTCCGCGGTTTTCTTATAACACAGTGTAAAGCACACATTACGGAAATCTGTGGATTACCTGAAGATCAAAGCTCAAAAGAAAGTCCTTTCTGCTCAGCTTCTCATCCTGTTGATGGACATAAAAGGAGTACTACTGGGAAGAGTAAACATTCACATGACTCTTATAGTCCCAGGGGGTCCATAGTCAGTGGCTGAAAATGCTGTATGCAAAGCCAGTTACTGCATTACACCTAGGCCTGTGTAAAGCTGCAAAGACAGCAGGTTGTGAGTTCGATTTCTTTTGTATCTTAGACCGTGTGCCCTTTGTGAACCAAAAAGTGATGCAGTTTAAAACAATTGTAACTGAAGAGAGTCCTTATACATCAGGATTTTTCCCACTGCTGCACAGGGCCGAGAGAGGCAACCGCTTATGTTTTTCACAGTCAAGCCTCATTGCTTCTTCTTTCCCCTATTGGTGGATGACCCAGAGTGAGACATCCAGAGCTGGGAAAGGAGATGATACAGCCAAGTGGTGTGGCTTTGTGTTTTATCGCTGTCACCAAAAGTGACAGCGGGGCAGTAGAAACACTGTAGCCTGATGGCCTGGCCTTGTTGTGCTGGGTATTCCACTTAAAAGATGGGTTAAGTACGCTTCCTATGGCTAATTTAGGTAACTTCCATAAATTAGCTTGACGAGGTTGGCTCAATTACAGTTTTGGCCACCCCTAGTTATGCACAAAATGTGTGGTTTTATGGCGAAGTTAAATTTAAGTGCCAAATAGCATAAAATAAAAGTGTGCTTCTACATATGCTTACCATCTTAAAGGGCCAAATGTACAACCAGCTCTTGGCTGGTGCTAATGGTCTGGTCATGATTGTTCTGTGGGGTGAAGCAGTACTACGGCAGTTTCGAATACATTAAAATGGCATTGTGCTAAACAAGAAACTCGTATTTCATGTGCATTAACTTGATTACTGCACATTTGGCTTTATTTTTGCACTTCCTCCCTCCTGTAAATGTGTGTATGTGCATAGAGTGACATTTATTTTGCCTAATGAGAAGAAAGGTAATTTTAAATTGACTTAGCCCCTGATTCTGCTACTCCCAAGTTCATTATAGTAGCACATTGACTTGGAATTTGTAACTTCTTTCAACATTTCAAGAGCCAGGACAGCCCATTTAAAGGCAACCCATTGCAGTCTCAAGGGCAAATATAACCTTGAATATAGTTGAGTTTTTTCAAAGTTGATGACAAGTTAGCCTACGAAATTGTGGCTGGATCTCAATATTTCATCAAAAATGTTTGAACAACATGCTTATGCACAAACACCTCATTAAAAAATTGCATTTTGCAATGCCAAGGAATATTGCGCCATCCACAATTTTGATGTGGGCATCTTTAATGCCACCAGCTGCATCACCAGAGATTTCCAAGACGGATTTCGTTTTGAAGTCCAGCCTTCGTGGTGTTTTAGGTGTGTTTTTTTGTTGGATGCTTTTGCCTACATAAATATTTTCCAGTCATTTTTCACTCGGTATCTGTTGAAAGTCGAGGATGATATTCGACTCAAGAAAGCTGATGATGTTGCAAGAGGTGTTGGGGGATTGCAAAGGTTTCGTTAGGTAGTGCCGCATGGACATTAAAGTTTTCCGCGCAATGTGACATTTACGAAAATTATGTGTATTCAGAAGGTGTTCCAGATTTGATAAAAACATGTCAGTCAGGAAAATATTTGGTTGGCCTTTGCTGCGTGTAAGTTTGAACTGGAAACCAAATTCATACTTTGGGGCTCGCAAACTAAATTTAAAAATTAGGTAAACACAGTATGCAAAACAGCGCATGGAAACTGTCTCTCAAGGATGCTCTGGTTGAGGAACTTTCCATAATGTTAACACACAAAAAGCACCACTATAAAAGAGCTGCCAGGAGCTTCTTAGATCACACTAAAACAGTAACTCATATTACTTGTCACTTTGTGCTTTATTTTTGTTTTCGTTTTCTTTAAATCTACTACTTTGAACCTACATGATCTTCTGCTGAAAAACACAATTCAGGAGTTATTTTTCTTTTGAGAAAATGATTCACTACACAGTTTGATGCCCAGAAATCCAGAGGGAAAAAAAGAGTCATTAAAATTTGTCTTGGTATAACAGACTATAAAAAGGTGTATGAGGCTCATTGAAGGCGATAATTTTTAAAGTGAAGAAAAATTGACAATTGAACTAATTTCTCATTTAAGGCTGGGCAATTAACTCCGCTCTGCCAGTGAAGTTTGTGGAGTTTTAGAACTCCGCACTCCGTTTGGAGTGCGAAGTTTTCCAAAACTCCGCAATCGTAGCGGAGCGGAGTTTATCGGTGATGCTGGGAGACTTACCTTCCTCCCAAATTGGTGTCCTTCTCCTGCTGCTGGCTCCACTCGGCTTCCACGGCTCTGGTTCAATTAACAGGAAGACCTGCAGTGCGCATGGCGTACTGCGTGAAGGCATGCCTGACGATTTCATAGCAGCGGAAGCCGAGTGGAGCCAGCAGCAGGACACCGATTTTGGAGGATGGTAAGTCACCCAGCCAGCAGGCCATACTACGCGGGATGGGGGTGGGGGGCCTGGGGTTTAGCGGGAGGGAGGAGGGGGCGGGGGTTTAGCGGGATGGGGGAGAGGTGGGGGGCTGGGGGTTTAGCAGGGTGGGGTGTGGGGGGACAGGGGGCAATAAGTGACTCTGCCAGGCCACGGAACCCCGCGAAATTTCATTGAGGTTTCAAGTAACTCCATGAAATTCCATGGAGTACCACTACGCAAGCTCTGCCCAATCGGGTAAATTGCCTGGGGAGGAGGGAAGTAAAAGGCATTTTGATATAACATCTTATGATACCTTATCCATTTTCTTTTGATCTCATGTCGCTTGGGTGCACACCCTAAACACAGTATTAAGATCACAAAATGTCCTTAATTCCACCTCCTGCCAACTCCTTATGCTTCAGCGCATCAAAGCCGACAACAAGGTTACAAGTACTAGTTCTATCTAGAAATCAATAAGGAAATTCGCACCAAATATGACCTAAAATATTTTTTTTATAAAACATACAGTAAATCCATCTTCTTCAATCACCTGATAAAGACTCATTGAATAAACCAGAGGTTGGGAGTGTCCTTAAATACTAGCAACACTAACTTCAATATAACACATTTTGGTATTGGTCGCCTATGAAGGGACTAAAGATCCACAGAAACACATTGAATTTACAGAGACTTAACACAAGGCTTCCTGCTGTCTTTTGAGCATGCTGCAATTGGGCAATCTGTCCCTTTGTTATACCACTGAAGATATTCAGACATTTGAGCCTAGAGTCAATAAGAGCCTGAGCACCGCTTTTATGTTGATTGTTGTCCAAGTATGGTGGTGTCAGCTTCAGCTGCCTCAGGCAGATAAAAAGTTGAGTGGTCACCACCCCTATGTTCAACAAGGTTGATGTCCCACACCAGTCCAAGATATTTTGCTGATTTTGCAAACGTAGTTTGGAGACCAAACAATTCAGAAGTTCTGGTAAATATTGTTGAGGCAAAGCCTGGGACTTGAACCTAGCACGAGAACCTCCGCTTTTGCCCCGTTCAATCTCAAGTGTTTTCATCCATCCAGGATGCAGCCTCCTCTATCTCTTTCTTCAGGATATCAAAGTTATCCTGATTCTTTAACAAATGGAAAACTATGTGCGTCTTTTGAAATATACAGTGATCCAGTAGTAAATTATTTTGTCCAAATGCCCCGTTTCAGCTACGCCATAGCATTGAGGCTCAATTAGTTATAAAGCAATACTTTGCAAACCATGCCTATAGAGTGGCATGCATCTTGTTAGTAAGGTGTAAAGCCTGAGTGTTACAAACCTCAAATGTTATTGGTTACAGCTTTTCATATATCATGTTGCAAGTGGTGGCCCACATTAGTTGAGTGTATTAATGTTCATCTTCTTTGTTGCTTCTACATATGACCATTGTTTGTGACCAGCAAAATGGAAAATGAACTCTAGACTTTTCCGGAGTGAAACTAGGAGAAGGCTTAAAGTGATGTTGTTACCACTGATGTAGATGGTTTACTGGAGCAGTAATGGATTCATTTCTCCCCACAGACTTCTAGTTGATGTCACTCTGAGTTAACCATATCCGCCCACATCACCAAATATTCTGGAATCAAATATCTGGCAAAATATTTGCATGGCGCAATGTCAACCTGCTTGTTTAATAGTCAGAGGGCTCTTTTAAGAGAGACATTCGCGTGTTTAATGAAGTGGATACAATTACCATTGTTCATTATTAAATGGAAAAGTCATGTAGGTTACATGCCTCAGTATGTTTGTGTACTGTGAAGCGCGCCAATTCACCATCGCATTCCACTAGAGGGTGCTTAAAATTCTTCTGTTATCTTCTATTTGGTACATGGATAGAGATCATTTGCAGAACTCCACAAAAAAAGTGATGTAGGGCCTGATTTAGATTTCAGCGGACGGGTTACTCCGTCACAACGGTGAAGGATATCTCATCCGCTGCAATATAAATCCCATAATATCCTTTGGGATTTATATTTCGGCAGACGGGATATCCGTCATCGTTGTGACAGAGTAACCCGTCCACTGAAATCTAAATAAGGCGCTTAATGTAATATCTGGCCTAGCTATCAATCAAGACAGACATGACTATGGTCATTATTCTTATACATGAACTACATACGTTCCTTGCGACTGCAGTGAAATGGAGTCAACCATTTCAAACAAATTACATTTAATCAAAGCCTCCTAGTTCAAATATTGGCCGAAGACACTACATCAATTCAGGAAACAAAGACAGTGCAAAAACAGAAAATAAATTCTAAGTATGAATACGGAAGTAGAGGTCACCACGATGGAGAGCCGCGGAAAGGAAGCACCACGGCAAGAGCACGCGCAGTATGAATGGTAAAGATAAATGCTAATGGAAAGCAAGGGTAGAATCCAGTTGAAAGAAGAAAAACACATAGAAATAATTACTTAAAATATGTACTTGGGATTCAGAAGAATGTTTCTGCTGGTAGATCATCAAACAGTTTAAAGTTTCCTTCAGGTATTTGTTTCCATCAGGTCCGGATCCCCGGTCCACCTGCACCTGGAGTCCCCTGAGGCCCATCCTTCCAAGCAGTACATGACGGTCGCCCAGAGGTTCAACTTGAGTTATGTCAACATCTCAATGGAAGGTCTTCAGTCAGCTGGTGTCACTCAAAGCCTTGCGGTGGAAGGAAAATTACTTGAACTATCATCATGTGCAGAACACTGAGTGAAGTTAGTGTACAGTTTTTTCTGGTTGACATTTTACAAAATAAGCTGCAGGGAAGAAACGCCAGAATTTACATCAAGAAGAAGATGGCTAGGTAGCTGTGTGTACATTTCCAGTGGTCTCGGAACTTTTACGAGAAAAAAAGTACTAAATAAATTAAATGTCTAAATGACAGTACTGTTGATTTGGTTCATTGTGTTACCTGCTACCACAGTGCTATGAAGCGCGATAGGTTCGATTGTAGGTGCTATATATAAGAGATATTAGCAACACAAATATGTTATTTTTAATGCTAAAAAATGCCTTTTCAAAATAGTCTGGCCGGTAACAGAAACTGACATTCTTAAGGTCCTACCGCCTCCCTTTTGCTTCGACAAAAAAACTTGCCAGTAATAGAATGTTTTGGAAAGATGGTTGTTTGGAGTGTTTCCCGGACCTCTTGATTTGAGGTGTCAGTTCAGTTTGGCTAGGGCCATGCAGGATTTACTCAGATTTTGAAGCCCAACCGTCCAGCTTTTTTCTGGATCAGATAAGAAAATATTTGTGTATTTTAATATTCTATTTTGAAGTCACTATTGCCTAAGAGTAGGTGGTTTGTCGTCGTTTAAATGGAGTGAAATATTCATTTATAGGCCACTGTGGCAGGGCAGCTGATGTTTAAACTGCATACTCAGTGCAGAGCTGCATAGGTGTATGGAGGCTGAAAACATGGCAGAAGTGGTCATAAACCTTCTGCCATAAACCTTAAACTCGAGGAGAGGGGAACAGTCAATGAACAGCTACACAGATTTTGTGTGAACAGTAGAGGTAGGAAAGGGCAAATTAAATAGTCCAACACAGTTGACTCTCCTGAAAAGTTTAGTGATGGTGGAGGGGACAGTGAAATCACAGGAAATACTGCTGCAATTCAGTTGGTCTGTACTGCATGTGGACCTTGCCGTTTGCTTGTGGAAGGAGTTTAGGGGCAATCCGAAAATCCTGCTGCTAGAACTCAGGCTGCCTAGTAGCATCGCCTTACCCACCAAGCAGCCCCCTCTATCCGTGACGATACATAACATCTGCTATCTCTTTTTTGTTCATAAGCATATCAAGAAGGAGAAACTGAATGTGTTTTGCTTTCCTTCGGTCTTCCTCTAGCTTTATACCTACAGAGCGGCAGACCAGGGTGGGGGAAGACAGTCTTAAAGCGTCCTTTGAAATGATATTTAATTTAGAATTGAAGGTGCACCACTGTTTGATGGCTAAATTCACACTAAAACATGCTATTTTGTGTGCGTCACCAAATTTTCTGGACAACATTTACATTGGCATAGAATTTACAACTGGCTACTACTTGTCCCAGTGGCAACATTTAACACTTTGATGATACGTTGAAAACTTTTAGTTTCGAGCGGGTGCAATTAAGAATTTGATTCAACCATGAAATGTTCCGCCTACTATAGAGATTGCTGCCCACTCGTCTCGTTCACCAAATAAATCACTTTTGAAGGATTTACGGCTGAGCCAGCGGTGGATGTTGAGGGACACCCAGAAGTGGAACTTCTGAAATCATTTCCTGTGAGAGCAACAGCAGACACAGCTGACATCATGTCCATAGCTTCAATCAGGCTAACAAACCACCCATTGTAACAGTCTGTGCCATCCAACGCTCCCAGCAGGTAGGCATGGCGCAATGCAAGTGAGGTTCTTTTTTCCTAAACAGAGATACCGTGCAGGACTCTCAGTCGTATGATTCCATGGTGCCTCAATTTAACAACCACCGATCCCAACAAGGTTAATAGTGGCATCTTCACACCTTAAGAGAGTCACAGCAACAAACCTACTACAGTGTATATAATAGCCAAAATACATCTAAAGTGCATGAGAGTCTTAAATACCTATATCAAAACCGGATTTCTGTTTGTGGCATACCATCAGTTACACAGTACGGACAGTGCATCAGCACATAGGATCATTACATCACCATTATTCTGCAAGTATGATTATATCACTCCTCGCCTGTAACTTTACATTACAAAACGCCCTATCGTAGGAATGTAAAATCATAATTATGTAACAGTAACAAAAACATTCAGACATCCTACCAAAAGAATTGCCTCTCAATTGCCTTCAGTAGGAATGCTACTCTACAGTTGCCCTACAGTGGTAACATGACATCACAACGACCTTGTAATAGGAACTTCACATTGCAAATGTCCTCCAAACGGAAACAGATATTTCAAACTGACCTACCATTGGGATGTGCATCCCAATTGCTATACACTAGGAGGGTGATATAAAAAGTGTCTTCCTAAAATATAAGGCTTTAAGATAGGAACATACCATTAAAACTGGCTTGCCATATGTGTTAGATTCAAAATTCAATTTGATACAGCTTTAAGGATTCTATTTCCAAATCTAAACCCATCAATGTCACTTACAGAAGCTACAACGTTTTGCAGATATGTGGCAAAACATAAAGTATATTTTAGATTATCAGGACTGGAGTTAATGTGAAGTAAAGAGTAAAGCATCCCTACCTCTATACATGAAATTGTATAAAAGTGATATCTGAATTTAAGAGAGTCACTAAACCCTTGGTCACATAACTTCTCATAACATGCCAGTATTGTAGGTTCAATGTATTTTAACCCATGTATAATTAGTTGTCAATAGTTAGGAAATGGTGTTTAACATTGCCAAAATTATATTTTACTTTGTGATTTCCACCATCATGGAAGGCCATCTTAAATCAGTTGCTGGCCCATACTACTTACCATGAAAACTGCTGCAAAGGTATATCTTATTAGCAAGCAGAATGGAGCATGATGCCCCCTAGTTGGCTATGGAATCTCTCTCAGACTCCTCTCATTATTTAGATGTCTATTTTTTCCAGATTTATTATAACATGCTGCATTGATTTAGTATTGCAGCCCTATCGCCTGATGGTTGACAGTCAACTGGAGGACCAAAGAATCGGAGAGTCTGGACAGAATGCCTAGATTGGCAAAATGTTTTGAAGATTTGTGTAGATAATTTTATACTTTGAGCTACAGATCACAACAATTAAATACATTAGAGCTAAACTCAGATACTGGACTGCGGTTGACAGCCAGACAACCCGGCAATAACCAAAAGGTACTTGTTGGTGTATGCATCTTTGTGAGTCAGGGCTATTAGTGTATTTCAATCTAAGAACAAGGGTGTCCTCGTCTTTCTTTGAACTGTCCCCCATTAAACATAGATCATAGAAATTTCTTATTGTGAGAATTCAAAGGATTCAGTCAATGTGTACTATACAGAAATCATTTGCCTGAAAATCAAAAACGTTTATTGTCCCATTGGCACGGCAAATTATAATTTTTTTAGTTAGGCGCCTAAGTTATTATTGGAACACATGGACCTTAAATTCAAAAACATTTACTGGACTATTTTTTGTACTGAAAAACATATATAAACATCGCTCACACAAGACTTAGAAAAAAGGGAAATGCAAAACTAAACCAATTAAAAACACTTTTCACATATACAAGTGTGTAACAAATACATTGATTGTCACATAAAAAGTGTCCAACATACAAATATAAACAGTCGTTAAATCATAATACATTCAGAAGAATCAATGATCCCGTTTGGTCAGGGAGTGTAATTTTATGTGTCCCTTCCTTCTTTTTATAAATATTGCAGGAATCCTTCTAAAGGAAACCGTCCATCAATGGGCCTCACTCTCCTCAACCATATATGTTCATCAACGGGTTTCAACCTTCTGGAGGGGAACCACTATTTGTTGTTAAGGCCTTTCTCAGGGCTATACCTAATTGGTGTAGGACAATAGGGGTAAAAAATAGAAAATACTGTTGTGTCTTGCTTGATATGTACATTTAATTGTGTGAATGAAATCAAATTATATTGTGCACACCTCATATGCCCCTATGTGTAGATGGGCTAAATTCAAAGGTTCTTTATGTGCGTGTAGTACCACGCACTATTGGTCCATGTCGGTATTTTCATTTCCACACCTGTATGGGCCGAACAACTCTATTGTGTTAGCAGACATGCAAGACTAAGGAATTACCTAAGGATTAGGTGTCTTTAGTCCCTTGCTCTCAGGTTAATTCAACAGTATCCTCCTGAGCGGTCTGCAAATGATCAGGGAACAGAATCAGCCTTCAAGTTGCAATGACGCAACCCTAGTATGATCAGCTGATGCATAGATTACCTTTCAAGTACCTTCTGTTCACATTTGCTCCAAGGATTCAGTGCTTTGCCCCTTAATTTTTCTCTAAAAGTAAGTTAGCAGTTTAGCGGGTGTGCATCCCGTTTCCACTGGGTTGTTTGTCTGTCCAGTGGCGTTCTTTTTCAGGAAGTTGTGGAAAGTCCAGAGGGTGTGAATACCGCTTTCACCGGGTTGTTTCTCCTTCCAGCAGCATGCAATCAATGCTCCTTGCTGTATGCCGGACTCTGTTTTCAAGTTCATTGGGTGTGTTAAAAATGCATCAGGGTCAGGTGTGATTATTGCTATAGGCATCATGGGGAACTGTAGTCTTCTCAAGTTCAGTGCATGTCTGCTAAGAAAAGAGGGCCAGACTTGCCGTTCCAAGTTCTTAATGTCAAGTTCTCAAGCTACTCAAGTGTATTTGAATAGAATTGATCTACTGCAAGGTTTTTTGTATTTGGGCAAACTCAACGAAAACTCCGAGACACGGATGATCTTGCCAATCCCTGTATCAATGCATTGTGGGAGATATAGTTTCTTGTCCAATAGAGTGCTTATCGGGCATTTGTTGCAGACCATATGGGTAATGACATTCAAGTATTGAACATCGTGATCGTTCCTTAAAGAAACTTTATTCAAATATTGGGGTGCGAATGTTAGACTATCATTATTTATATAAAGAAGTTGCTGATTTCCGACAACTTATTCATGCCATTCTCAGTTGTCTTTAGATGCAGAATCATCTGTGCTTCCAATAACAATACAGTGTTCTCAACATTATTACTACCATGAACAAGTTGCAGGACGGTCCATTTTAAGTCTGATGCTGTATGGTTTGCCTCTCGTAAATGTTCTACCAAAGGTGCATTCAGTATTTTACATCTGAGTTTAGAGTTGTGTTGCCCAATTCGTTTTTTAATCTCTTGATTTCGTTTTCCTATGTAAGCTTTTCCACATGGGCACAGTACACAATGTTTTTAGTTTTGCAGGTAGTAAATTCAGTATGTTTTATAGTGTTCTCGCTGTATCTGAATACATCCCCTTCAATTGTACCTACCCATGTAGAACAGTTTCCACACTTGTGGTTTCCCTTTATTGGTGGAAGTCCTAGGAAGACTTTCCATAGCATATCAACACACACATTGTGTCTTATCAGTCCATTTTTCATAGTCATTCTCTCGATTCAAGGCAAGATTTAAGAAAGTCTGAGCTCCTCCGTTGCTCATGAAGCAACGTTAATATTAAGTCATCATTTACATTTCTGACCATTTACGCCTTTTAATGGATGAAAAACGACATCAAGGACACCTTGGTCTCTCTCCTACCCAGCCCCTGTCAATCAACTGCTGGCACTCCCATGCCACTGCATCATTCATCCTGAACATTCAGAAGGCTTCCAGCTCTCTGTCAACAGCATTCTTTATGCATGATGGAGGGCTGGACAAACTAATGGAGATGACAAGGCGGTAGCGTTTAACGGGTGATCACGGATGGTTACTTCACTTTCATTTAGGCTCCAATGTGGGGGGTCTTACGTTCTGCGGGGGCAATGTATCCCACGAAGACCTATCACTGGCAGACAGTTATGGCAAGTAGCCTTGGCCATTGTGAAATTGAAAATATAACTCTGGGACATGTGTTTTTGTACATGCAGATTTAGAAACCCAAAATGTGATTTTGTTCATGTCTGTAAAATCCCTTCCCAGGATTGGGTGTGATTTTCCAGTCCTGCCTCAGGCTGATGATGATTTGTTTTGTGTTGTAAAAATGTTAAATTCTTTTTTGAGGACATCAGTTTTAAAGAAAACACATTGATTATGCAAATAATCAAGCAACAGATGAATGCTTTCCTCAAACTGTTAGGTAAATTCGGTAATGTTTGAATGAGTCAGGGGCAATTAAAACTATTCAAAAAGGAACCTACTTTCGAACATTTATTATGGGAGTAGCAGAAAGAACAAATAACAAATAGTGCTTTTATCAAGTTCTAGGCCCAACGTGCCGGATTAATATGCTCTGAGAAACGATAAGGTTCTAATACAAAAAGTTAAAGGATCGGCATAAACGAAATCGTTCTCCAGTGAGTACTGCATGCAGAGGGCAAAAGTACCATTTGCCCTACTGGATAAAAAAATCATTAAAACATTTGGGTATTCCCTAAAGGGTTTGGTTGAGAAGGGCTATGTTTGGGTTGTTCAAGAAGTAGGTATAGTCATTAAACTTTTGTGAGATTGCTGGATGTTTGACGTAGTTCCCTTGTGTTTCGTTCCACATCCATCAAGTGCTTTGCACCTGGTTAGGACATGTTTTTGCAGAAGAGAGAGAGAGAGAGAGAGAGAGAGAGAGAGAGAGAGAGAGAAGCAAGTATGCCTTTGCTACTGAGTGTTTCTTGGTATTACTGGATCCCTGACCCTCTTGAAATCTTAAATTCAGATTATAATTGGGCAGGATGAAGATTTTGCCACCCCCGTAAATACCAACGGGATGTATAAAACTCCTCCAAGGTTTCCTTGTGAGATGCACAATATGGGGCATCCCACCCATACTTAACTCTGCATGAATAGGATTTTACAGCATCTTTTAACCTGATAAATTTTGGCAGGCTGGACCTAACAAAAATCACCGATGGAAAAAAGTGGGACGGGGAGCAGTTGTTTACTACACAAATCAAAATTCCGACCCCTAGATTGCACCCTTAAACCTCAGTTGTGTTAGTGTGATCTACTGGTAGAGAAAAACTGCGTTTGTTAAAGCTGGTTTCCCACAAATGAATTGGGGAGGGTTGCAAGTTGGCAAAGTTTTTTTCTTAAAAAATGTCAGAGTTTCTCGTAAAACCTTGAAAAATATCCAAAGGTTGCCAAGTTCCACTTGAGGGGGACTTTTGCATGAAAATCAGGACAATTGCAAATTATTTCCAGACGAATGTAATTTGGGTTTTTTCTCTCATGGGAAAAAGTTAAGCAAGGTATGCACACACGTACAAAATAACTGCAACAGACCAGAATGACACCGTTGCAGAGTACTAGTGAGAAAAGTGTAGGAAACCAAGGGCCACAAGAGGAAACAAAGCAAGTGTGCAGCTAAAGGAAAACTGGGAAACTATTCAAGCTACTTAACGACCGGTCACTGGGAACTCCATCGTTTCACGCTCGTATAGTAAAAACTTTGCACATCTTTATGAATGATCTACAAAACCTGTAATTTTTACATAAAAATTTGAGTAGCTGAGAAGTCAGATTTGTAAGGTTGCTAAAAAACCTACTACAGTAGAACGAACTTGTTAGCATTCTGTCCAACGTGTTTGACTGCAGTGGATTACGAAAACAACATATTGACAAAGGGACTAATGGGATTCAGTAATAATGACTAAAGGTAATTTAATTAATAACACGAAACCATCATTTAGAGCCCTCTCTTAATTGGTTCAACATCGACAGAGCTAATTAGAGAAGTGCATGAAATGGCCACTAGATTAATACATCCTGGGAAAATCTGTACATTATAATGCTTAAAACTGAAATGCACTCAAAAAAAGCTTGAATGATTGGCATGGAAGATTAGGCAAGGCACTGCAAGTGCTGACGTGAAAATTACAAAGCCACACAAATTGAGATGTGTGTGACTTTGCATCACATTTCTGCTGCAGACTTAGGCAATGCAGCTCCTTGCACTGGAATATATACGTTTTTTTAGCATGCGTTTACAACGCATGCCATAACAACGCGGTCGTTACAACGACTGCGTTGTTATTTCGCATACCGTCACAACGCAATTCGGAACCACGACTTGCTGTAGGGGGCGCTGGATGTTGGAATAGTATAATTTACTATTCCAACTCCAGTCTGTGCGGACACTAGGGAAGGTGTTGGATTTTAAATCCAACACCTTCCGCGCCCTAACGCAAGTCATTTTTCCGACTTGCGTTCTAACGGTATGCGAAATAACAACGCGGTCGTTGTAACAACCGCGTTGTTATGGCATGCGTTGTTCCACATGCGAAATAAACGCTGTTCACCCTTGCACTGCCTTGCGCTACCCTGCATTGGGTAGGTTTACATGGGTGGAGCATGGGTGCTCACTTGCATCTACCCATGTATTTTGATGCAAACCCATATTTAGTAAAGTCAGTAAACCTGGATTTGCACTGAAATGGTTCACCTATCCGAGAGAGGTGTAACAAGGAAACATATCTTTCTTTTTCCTTGTTTATTCCACTTTACATGCGTGCTGCAGAAAGAGAAATACACCTCTAAAGAGTCCTTCCTGTACAAAAACAATCCTGACCACAATGCAGATACCCTGGCGTCGGGGCGCAAGCTTGCCTGCATTGGCGTTAGGCAGCCACAAGTGTGCCAGCGCTAGGAGAGAGTAGTGGTGTGCCATATCTTAGTAGATATGACCCATTTCTTCTCTCCCCTTCATGCAATACAGCGCAGCAAGTTCCTTTGCTGTGTTGCATGAAAAAATTGTAAATCTGGCCCCACATGTGCTGCCTCAAAGTAAACTGACGTGCTTGCACTCACATATATTGGCACAAAATCTGTCCAGTGGGGTTGTAGCATGTGCCGAGCTTAGTGCATTGTCATGCATAGAGTGATGTGTGGAATTCTCAGGTTCTCATTCTCCTACGGTAGTTTAAAGAGGCGCAACACTGCTGAAACATTGTAACTATTCAGGTGCAGTAGCGGCCACTCGTGCTGCGAAGTGGTGGGGCAGGGGAACACAATAAAAAAAGTTTAAAGAAAGAAATTTAAACGTACCTGCTGTGATGGCTGCCGCCTTCCTCCCAATCCTCGCGTCCTTGTCAGAAGCCTGCTGCACACTGCGCAGGCTCCCAGCTCCCAATCCCAGCGATGCTCACATGCTGGGAATGCTATTCCCAGCACGTGAACCCAGCATGTGAGCAGCGCTGGGATTGGTCTGAGCACCTCGGTTCGGTGCTCACACATAGACTGGGAGCCTGTGTTGGTTTCTCCACCCAGCTGCACAACACAGCTCAGTGGAGAAAGGTTATGGCGCATGACGGTTTGGCCGGCTCCAGGCGGCTGGCCAAACCGTCATGACCACTTGGCAGCGCCAACCACTCCCCCTCCTCCTTGGTGCTGCAGCATCAGGATGGGAGGCCACGCCCTTCCCTCTGCTTGCAGCCTGCAGGGCTAAAAAGAAAATGATAATAAAAACGTTTTTATTATTTTATTTTTGTCCTTTGCCTCTGCTGGCTTTCAGCAGGGGGGGCGACGCTCCTCTGCCATTACGGAGGATCCCCTACCTTCACTGTATGCCCATATTCCACAGCTCATGAAATTCATGAGTGGTGTAATACAGAATTGCATGGTAGGCCTCAGTGAAATTTGTAGAATTTTCTGTGCACAAATTACGGAAAACTACTCGTTCCTGTGCGAAACGCCGGTATGGCTTTTGGGCTATTTTTAAGGGTGAAATATTCCAGTACGCCAAATATGGATGCAAGAACGCCTTTTGCGCTGAAACGTAATGCAAAATTGTGTTTGATATGAATAGCAGATGCTCATATTCGGTCCATTCGACTTTTTCATCATAGGGCAGTAAATATATGTGATGGAAAAGACTTTTCTTTGCACTATTTCAGCCTCTTATCTCTGGAAGAAAAAGAATCAACACAGGAAATTTGTGACACAGAAGAGCTCAGCAGGCATCCAGGAAAAACCATAAGTCACTCTGTTTCATGATATTATGCAATATTTATAAGAACAAATCATAGGCAGATAATAAACAACTATTTTACTGGGGCAAAAAACAATAATTGTAGAATCCGCGTTAGACTATTTTTTACTGGATGTTCAAACATAACAACAAAACTAGTAATTTTGGAAGTGCTGATTAGGAAGAGACAGCTTTAACCCCTAAATCTTATAATTGCTATTTGGAAACAGGTTATTAAATGTCAGTGTGTTGTGAAACTGCAAACAATGGCAGAATGCTCAGCCCTCGGGCCCTGCAGACCTGGAGAACCGCAGTCATTGCTACAGGCCCAAGAATTAAGGTTCACCTTCAGACACTGCTGCTGAGCGCAGAACAAGCTTGTCCTAAACCCCCAGCTCGGTAGTTTTGGCTGCCTCACGTGCACAGGTTTTTGTGAGTGGCATTTGGACATGTCTGCAGTAGAAGGTGTTGGAGACATTAAAACGTTTCAATGGCAAATTGTGTAGTGCTTGATATTATTGACAATTTTTATTTGGTATTTGTATTTACATAGCTTTTCTTGAAAACAAAAAAGGAGAGGGTACGATATAATTTGTGAAATTTTGACAAGATAAAAGAACGAACAGAATGAAAGAAAAAAACAACTGGTAGAAAGATGTTGAAAGAAGAAGAACAATTAGAATCAATAAGCAACCCAGGCCCTTTTATACTAATCAAGTAGTTGTAATTTGCATACCAACTTTTTGCTACCTTAACAATAGGTCGGTTTAAAAAATAAGCAATGGGCGGTAGGGGGTTGCAGAATGAACTGCTTAATTAATATTCCTTAGACAGGTCGAAGAATTGAAACTCCGTCTGATTGGCTACATTTACAAGGATAGTGACCTACAAGGGACTGCAGAGCACCATCTCTGCAATTGTTTTTGAAAGTGGAGAACTTTTTTTTTTAAAGCAGTCAGAGTGTTTTCAAGGAAACAGGCTGCTTTACAAAAAAGTTTTTAGATTTTGAATAACTTCAGTGAGAGTCGGTTGCTGTCCCCTGAATGACTCCTTACCCACTGAACCTGGCACCCCTATTTCCAGAGGGGAAATGTCCAAAGGGGACCCCTTTCCCTTGGAAAATCAGTTACCATCCCAAATTGGGAACTGTTAACTGATCAATGGATTAGGATTGGAATTAAGGTTGCAAAACAATGATACATAGGGTTCAGAATCACAACTTGACCGATACAGGCACTTTCCCAATTGCAGCTTAGTAACCATATGTTAATTCATATAGAAATTTGGAAAAACTTTGATACTTTAGTAGTCTGATTGTGGCTACTGCCCTCCAGCACCCCATAATTTGAAGTTGCAGAGTAATAGAAAGTACCATGCCTTCTTTATAATAAACAGGAGTTGGACACTTAGGGGTCGATTCCGATTCGGGCCGGAAATCTCTCCGACCGAGCCGGACCCGGAGAGATTTCCGACTGAATCGGACCCGTGCAGTCCGACCGAACGAGTCCGATGCATTCGTATGCCACCAGACACGAGTCGGTCGGACTCCCATTGAACTCAATGGGAGCCGGTCGTACAACGCGTACGCGGGCTCCCATTGCCTCAATGGGTGCGAGGCGGACAAGGGCGCCCCTACAGCGAGTACGCCGCGAGCGCTCGCGGCGTACACGCACAGGTAGGGGGACCCATGGGTCCCCCTGTGTGCGCCTCGCACGGGTACGCGTACAGGGGTCCGACACGGACCCCCAAAGTACGGCTCCGACAGCGAGTTCGAGTCGGACGGCGCGAGTCGGTCGGAGCGGTCGAGGTGCGCATCGTACTTACCCGGCCGGAAAACGTCTCCATTGCGCGGTGCGAATCGGGTCCGAGCGAGTCGGTCGGAGCGGTACGATCCGGGTACGAGTCGGTCGGAGCGGTCGGGTCGCCCGGACGAGTCGGTCGGCGAATTCGCATCGTACTCGCTCGGCCGGACCCGCGTACGATTCGGTCGGGAAACAGGGCTCCGAATCGGATCCGGTAAAGCCGAATCCTATTCGGAGCCCTACCGGCCGAGATCGGAATCGGCCCCTCTGTGTCCATTTTACAAATGCATGTAAGAGTATGTAGAAGAGTATTCCTGTAATGCTAGTTCCCTTACTCATAAATCCTTCTGTGAAGTTGCGCCACTGACTTGCAGTGAGTTCATGTTACCAATCAAGTTTACCCCTTGTAGAGGATCAAGCACATGAGCAGCAAAGACCTTTAGACTGTGCCCTCTGTAACAGCATCGGACACCCAAGTAGAGCTGAAAATTGAATCCCACCACATGGGTTTGCAGCGGTCTGTGTCGGGCTGGGTCAGTGCAAGCAATTTGCAAAGCATTTTTCAGCAAACCACCTGGATGACTGTTTTAAATAAAATTGGGGAGAGATGCTGTGTTTTTGGAGTAATGTTGTACGCGGAATTCAAGAATGGCTACATATGAGAGTGATTATGGCTTATTTAACGCTAAAAAGATCTGGACGGTCACAAATCTGCACAGACGTTGCAGAGCTCAGGTCAAAAAAAGTGCAGCCTATTGTCTGGGGCGAATCCGCAGAACTGTCCAATGGTGGAGTTAATTTGGGGCTCTGTTTTCAAAGCGTTTCCTCAAGCCGTTTCTAAGGGAGACCACTTTTCGAAATTGGGACATTTTGCTCCACTTTAATCAAATCCTTTGAAGAAGATGAGTGACATCTAAAAATGAAGAATACATTCAGCCATATCGAAGACAGGCAGCTTGGCCACTTGCCTCTGAACAGAGGTAGTTTGAAGCCTCAGAGTAGCTGTAAGTTAATGGTTAGA
Organism: Calotriton arnoldi; assembly: GCA_963921515.1. Lineage (NCBI taxonomy): Eukaryota > Metazoa > Chordata > Amphibia > Caudata > Salamandridae > Calotriton > Calotriton arnoldi. The sequence continues at coordinate 665,055 of CAWUFW010009331.1, read as the reverse complement.
ATATGCAGCTGAAGTTAGTAGCAGTTCCATAGCGTTATTACATCACCTAGTTGCGTACAAGTCATATATATTGTATTATTTTGCAAAGATGTAAAGGCTAACAGCCTGCACTTTGCAGTTTTTAAAAGGGTACACCAGATTCACAAAACATCGCTTTTTATGTTTTTTTAAGAAGAAAAAGACCTACAATACAATAGAAACGTTCCCATTTCCACGCATGGCCCCAGCAGCTGTTTACCTAGTCTTGGGTACTGCTTGTTCCTGTTCTGTTCCAAGAAGTCCAGTTACTGGAATTTTAAGTTCCCTTTCATGTATTCCCGGGATCAGGGAAGTCCCCCCGGGATTAGGGAACTGTGAAGCAACACAGCTATAACAAATCCCTGATTACAAATAACCTATGGGGTGGTTAATTTACAGCATCTATCTAAGTCCATTTTAGTAGTGTTAAGTTTCTGGTTCTCCTACAAAGGAACACATTTGCTGATTTGGGGGCGAAGAATGGATCTTGATAGATATTTGGGAATTTTAATCTTAAGAGTCCATCTCGGCTAATTTTAAATTCAGAATGTACCAACTCTCTATTCTATATCTTCTTTTCTGCTGTTGGTTTTTGTTTTTAATGTCTTATTACTTAACAACGGTAATTGTTTTATTGTAAATAAAATAATATTTTTGGTTGCCTTTAAGCAAAGAGTTTTGGAGTTTGTTAGTTAGCCGCTTAAAACTGCCCCGAGGAATATTTACAGTAGCTCATAACCTCGTTAGGCGATGGAGGATGTTAGTCCCTTTGAGAAAAGAAAATAAGCATTTCTATACTACCCGTTCACAAATTACGAATAGTCTAATATTAAAAACTAGAGTATTTTCTGGTGCGCGAAAATCAGAACGGGTATAAACTGAAAATGTGCTTAGAGAGGTCCTATAATATTAGCTTGTCACCAAATATTAAATTCGATATTAAGACACTTGAAAGTGAAAACAAGACAATTTTATGAGAAATTTTATTTTTTAGACCTTACAGTGGGAATGTTCCTTCCTGAAGAGGAATGGGATGAACTAGTTCTACACTCAACAGTTCCTTGAAGGCCATTTGTACTGCTGCGATTTTCTAGCAGTGGACTGCAGCAGTTTGAAGCTAACCATCCAAAATTGCAAAATATTCTAGCAGTAGGCAGACTCTTTGCATCTCCAAACTTTGATTTCTGTCGCTCTCCCCAAGAAAAGTTCATAGTTTCTACTCCATGTGCATCACATAAAAGACAGGAGGCATATGCAATGTTCTCAGCCTGATAAATTCCTCCCATTTAAAAAATTGAATAAGACCTACAAAACAAAATAAGGAAATGTTTCAAGGACAAAAAATAAAAATTCTAGGCCTCGTCCTAAAGAGACTGGTTGTGTGTAGTTGATGGCCATGTTACAGTATTACAATATGGGAAACTAAGCTCCTTCTGTGATACCAAATGCCCTGCTATAATTGAAGCGCATGCACATTCAAACGCGGGGCTTCCTTGATTTATATAATTACATGCCCCAGGAATACCAAGACTTTTGATCGACCAGTGCATTTTTCCATGACAAAAGAGCATAATATTTAGGTGTTGGCAACAGATATTTTTTACCCAACTCAATGATGCACATCATATTAAACTCAGAAGGATGAGTAGCTGAGTGCTCCTGGCAAGATTCTTACCAGTACCCAGATGGTTAAACACTGGCATCCGTGTGAATCAATTGGTTCACTGAGCCACCAGACCAGTTGCTGGACACCCAAAGTTCACAAAGGGGTTGGGGAGTTTCAAACATGCACAAGGTGGTGTACATTTTGTGGTCTAAGTACAGATCTGTACAAGATTTGAGGATGTGTCATGTCTTCAGCAGGCCAATGCCACATGAGCTAAGCTGGCGGGGGAGGCATACATTGTTCAAACCTATTAGAAATGAAGACTATGTTATTGTTAAACATTGGACTATGCAATACATAAAGCAATTTAAACTTAAGGCATTGGCATGCAAAAAGTCAGTACATACATTTTAGAACCGTGGAGATATGAGACAGACAACCAAGCCTACAACAAACTGAAATGTGGTGTTTTAAAGAATGGCCAAGACGCCTTTTTAGTACTCCAAGAAACATCAGGCTCAGGATGTTACAATTGTCAATCCTGGAACACAAACACATGGACTTTTTGGCTACCATGTTTTTTTTGCCTGAATTAGAAGAATATAAAAGAGTTTTCTGAAAACCCGCAGCTTGAGAAGATACGACTTGGTCACCATACACACAGAACCTAGTAATATCCTCAATGCCATAGTAGATTCCTGCAGATTCCTTGCTTGGCATTAAGGGATTGGCATTAAGCCAAGCTCAGCTGACCGGAAGTTATGAGTCCACAGTTTTCTAACAACAAAAAAGAAGAACTGCTGTGTCCCTTGTATTGCATCCAAAGATGAACTGCAGCAAGACAATCTTTAGTGGCACTGACAATTGAAAGATTTGAGGATTTTATGTAAAAACGTGTTAGAGAAATACTGCTGTTCATAACTTCTAGGGAGTTTGGCCATGGGTTTAACATAAATATTAAACAGCATAAGATTTTGCGAGATTAGTAGCTGCAGGAGAACGCCTCCTATAAATAACTTTTCCTGTGTTCTGAATGGGGCAGCAGTTCTGCAAAGCAGTCAAGCAAGGCAGGGTGTTCGACAGTGTGAAGCACTGGCAACAAATCCAGCAAAATAATTGTGTTGACAGTGACATCATCTGCTACCAAGTGTAGATCTTCAATAGAATGCAAAGCCCATCTTCTCTTCTGTTTTGGGAAGCCCTTGTTCAGTGGAAAGCTGAGAGAACGTCAATCCAAAAAGAACTGACGCTTCCTAATAACCGTGGTTCCAATGTGTATTCCAGGCTAAGACCCATTTTAACCGGGATAAAAATGGGTGGCTTCATTTGGACGTAGGACGGGCAATATTAATGTATAGTGATATTCAAATGAATTATAATTTGTTAATTAGGAGGGGTCATAACTGGCTTTATTTAGCTCTTTCATCCATCTGGGTACTACAGAAGAATTAATTGATGTGTGCAAAACATGGTGACTACAGCTGGCATTTCTTCTTGGATTCGCCCTGGATACATAACCTGAGGCGAGCCAGCGGGATCTTTTTGTTCTATCGCAAGAACAGGTTCATGGAGGAAAAATTTTTGAAAGCTTCCCAAGTGGGTTGTATGTGACTCCCTCTGTGCCTGCTCTGTTTCTGTTTATCCTGGGGCAGGAGAGATTCCTGCTAAGTGAGTTTCAGGTGGCACTACTAGCTTTTAGCCAAGAGTAGACTCAATGGCGATCACCAGCAGAAGTGGCATACTAAGGGTACCGTGGTCCCGAGCGCAAGCAAAGAAAATGTCCACCCTTCTCCCTGGTAGAGTGCAGCTATAATTTCTGGGCAATGGCCCTCAGAGCCATCACGTCTGCTCTACTAATGATAACTGCTGCCTAGGGAAAATCTTATTTATGCTTGCAAAATTCACAAATTTCGTTTTAGATTACATTTACAAGATTTCACATTATGAAATGCAGTGTTATTTTTTGCTAGCAGGAGACTGATTTGAGCAGAAAAAGTCTAACTAACAGAAATTCACTTCGCGAACCAATCTCCTGTCAGAATGTTATGTGATTTTTATTGGATGAGGGATGTTGTTCCGTGATCAGGTCACACATGATACCGACAAGTCACTTTTTACAGCGTTTGCATAATTTTACACAATTGTGCATAGTGAATGGATACAACTTCTCACCCCGTTTGCTAATTACTATGCTCCTGAGTACACCAGGTTGACCCCAACAGCAGCAGGGCTTACTAAAGATGGAAACGTTTTGTAGCAGCTTTTGGGGCAGAATTATCTCGATCAAAACAGTATCTTGTGAGACAGAATCAGAGGACACGCACCTGCTATCCCCTGAGCACTTCTGCTCTTCAAATTTAAAGATACAATTTGGCAACACTGGCTTAGAGGGCACCCGAGTGATGTCATTGTGTCTGAGACAAGTGAAAACACTTCAGAACTCAGAAAGCAGGACTTGGCTATCAATAGTGCAGTAGGTGCTGGGACACCGGGTGGGGGGGGGGGGGCAGGAGTTTGAAAGGCCCATTGAACTCCATTGATAGCTGTCTATCCTTACCCAGCAAAGGAGCAGTGCAAGGGCGCTTTTTCGAAACTTGCATTAGGGCGTAAGTCACCCTTACTATGCCACTGTCAGAAAATTATACGGGTGCATTTATTATGACTTTTGAATTTAACAGGCATCAATTTCGATTTTATAATTTATTCTACTAATAGTGCATTTTACTGATTAAATTGAAATTGCATTTATATAGCGCTTACTACCCCTGACCAGGCGCTGAAGTGCTGGTATTGAAATTACAAATGCTAGTTTAAAATCAGATTATTAGGAGAGGCAGCATCGTAACAGATATTCGCATTCCCATACCACAGTCACAACTCTGCAGTTCTCCTCCATGCGGCTTGCGTGTTGTTTTGTGCTAATCCTTTGGCCCTTTGAAGTGGTGGGGCTCGTTCCTGCGAGCCTCGCCTACTCTGGGCAGGTATGATTTGCAGAAACGATGATGAATGCGCGGCGTTAGCTTCACGAAACAGCTGTTGACGGCGCCATGGCCCCGCCCCCGGCCCGCCTCCTAGATGAAAGAGAGCGAGTCTGTGGGGGCTGGCCATCCCAACCGGGGCTGCAGCTGGGCTGTCAGGGGTCGTGTTGTTTGAAGAAAGCCCCGCTGCAAGCCAAACACCCGGCACGCAGTATCACAACATCCCCATTCAGCAGAGTGTGAGGGAGCAACAGGCAGTGCGGGGGCCGCCACGGGAGAAGCACGAGGCCAAACAGACTTCTCGAGGGCGGGATGGCCTCTTGAAATGCAGCGTGTTGCCTAGCATTGACTGGTGCAGGAAGGAAGAAGGGAAAGCAGGGTTTCCTATAGAAAAAAAGTATTGTTGACTCTACCCCCCCCCAAAAAAAAAAAAACTGAGAACGGAAAGAACTCTCGCCTTTTCCAAATGCACTTGGGCTCCGAACTTGTGTTCCGAGAAACTTAAAGCGAAAGGGAAATGTGTCTTGGGATAACGTGTGCAGTCTCTTAGACTGCAACGACTCCAGAGTACACGTCATCGTGTTATGTTGTCGGAGTATGGCGTGGCTGGACTGGGAAGTATCAGCAGCCCAGGCAAATATGGTCCAACCATTTGCACTCCCTTCCCCTCTCTTTCCATTCACTCGCTCTCTTTATCGGACAGAAAAAGAGAGAGCGAAAGAGAGAGAGAAATTCTCTCTCTCTTTCGCTCTCTCTTTTTCTGTCATACACCCAGGGGAACAGGAGACAGAGGCGGCTGCCCTCGACTTTCAAAAAACGGCCTACAGTAGATTCTGTCCCCTGAAACCTCCCTCTCCCCAGGGGAAATGGCCTGTCCGGCCTTGGACTGTGAGCTGTTGTCTTGCTTGTCCCACTCAGCCTTTCCTCAGAATTTAACCTGAAGCACAAGAGGTCTGATTCACAAACTGGAATCTGCCCTGTGCACTTATACAGTACCACCACATCTCAGTGAGCGAAATACTTGAGGATGAAATCTTTGTTCCGCCTGCAAATTGCAGGCTTGAACCCAGGCATGGCCCACTCTGCATTTCATCCTTCCTTGGTTGATAATTTCCGCACCTTAGATACGATTAATAGTAGCAACTTGATCCGAAGCACCATGAAACAGCACCATTTGGCTTTGGTTACAAGCAGGGCTTTACGTGGGAGGAAAAAACTGGGGGGTCTCTCAAGGGGGCGTGGCCCGTGTAATTAAGGGCGTGGCTTAAAACATGTACGCTAAAAATCTGTGCTTAGCATAGTGTGCCGCATTATTTGCATTTTGCTGTTTCTGTCATTGCATCGAAATATATATTACAACAAGTAACATCATACCTACAACAAGTCAGATCTATTGGCTTTGTCAATGGTTGTTAGTTGCATAAGATAAATAAGCAGCAACTGTGGCTTGTATATAATATTGAAAAAGCTTCCACTTAAAGCCCTGGTGACACCACGACAATGTTGCTGCTCTGAGAGTCAAAATGAGAAGGGAAATCCAGATAGAAAATGACTCTTTAAAGGATTTCCTTTCCCCTACAACGCTCACATGACGTCATGCCGTAACTTCTCCACTAGTGAGAAGTGAGCAGTGTGAGCACGCGCACATCGCGTGCTGTCACTGCAGTCTGGAAAAAAACAGACCGCGTGTGCCAGGGCACAAAACAGAGCCCGATAGAGACCCGTTTCGAGGCCTCCTTTAAAAAACTGCCGGTGCTCAGCACCGGTGAGACCCGGCCAACTTAAAGCCCTGGTTACAAGGTACCTGGTAATACCAATGAGACTGGTAACTAGCACTGTGGCCTCTGTAGGAAGAAATAAGAAGTTACCAGCGGAATTGGACTTGAATTACATAGTCTACCAATAGTTTTTCGTGTCTTAAAGGACCCTCAGAGACCCACTTGTAATATCGATTATTAACTCTGCCGCCTCAGATGTACTAGTACCTTTAGTACTGGTAACTCCAGTTAGGGCGGACTTACCGGGCCTCACATCAACTATTGCGCCAGGCCGGAAGCTACGAGCAGGTCCGGAGTCCTGATTAGTGCCAGCTCAGTGGTGCACCACACAAGCGCAGTGTACATTTTCCTCATACAAATATGGCTGCAAATTCTTACAGAGCAGGTGATTGACAAACTGTAGTTAAGAAATGTGAAACTAAGTGGATCACCACCACATGGAGGAACAGATTTAACAAATGAAACAGATATTTAGTTTTTTACACTCTTTTGTTCTAATTTCCATTGCGAGAAAATATTTTGAACTCTTTTTAGAAATCAATGAGTGTATTGTTGAGTAAATATTACATTTAAATGTAAAGTAGTAAGAAAAACTAGCACAAGGGTAGTTGTTGGTTTTGAATGAGGCACATGATAATTAGAGTAATAATTTAGCTATATATTCACAATATGCAAATCAATGTATAATGGTAACACTGGTCAAGAGTTTGGAAACAACTCAGACTCACATGACGATATCTGTGCGATCCACCTACAATTCAACATACAGGTAACACCCACCAGGTAATGCGCCAAGCAGTTTGACCAAATAGCTTTTAGCTCCAGGGATTTTAATTTAATACTACACTGAGGCAATTCACATAGGATTGCTTTTCTATAGAATTTACAATGTTTCAGGCAATATAATTTCAAATGTGCCAATAGTTTAAAATTAGTATATGAAACAATCTGAATATGTATGTTACTCTATAAGGGAGGTCTACGGACTACAGATGAAATAAAAAAAACACATGACTGTATAATTTGGCAGCGATGAACAATCAAAGGGTTTTGATTCCAAAGATTATATTGCATCCGATCCAGAAGACACTGGTGTGAATCCCCACTAAGGACTAAGGTAGCTGATTATCTCTAAATACATTATTTGGTAAATGCATTAGATAATACCAATATTAATTATACAAAGTCATAGTCCACTGGTAAATGGCGAAATCTCACTCTCGATATTTCATGTGGGCCACAGATAAGTAAGGCCTGAATTACTGACTAATTCAATGCTGCACAAGTAGGATCATGTAAATTCTAATATCGGAAATAAACCCATTTGGAATAGAAAACTTATTTGCATGAGTGATTGTATAAGTAGACATAGCCTTTCATTAACAGAACATACTCATAATATATCAAAATAATCAAGTGAGTCAGATCTTATTCCCTTATCCATTTGGGTATCTTTGCTATTTGAAGCTGTTGCTGTAGCAAAATAAGACTCCAAGGTCAGTTCAGCAACCAAAGATTCAATGTAGTGGGCCAACTACTTCTTTTTCTCAGGACATTTGGACTCTCACCAAGGAAGGTACCAACTACTGCCTTTTAGGTTATCCCAAACTAGTGAGTCAACTGAAGTGGCAAGGCCTTGTCTGACTTCACTTCAAGCTCTCTTCATGCACCTGCACAGCATCAGTCTTCTGCAGAACAAAAATAGTGTCAGCGAACGCCACCAATGTTGGCAAGCTCAGTCATTCTCTCAGTCCACTGACCAAACTGGCTTTCTATAAAACAGCGCAGATGCAACATTTAGCTGAGTATGAGAGTTTAAATGGGTGGACCCACAATTCTCCATCCTTTTTGAAAGAATTTGAATCCAACATGATGAATAATCAATACTATGCTGAATCTCATCTGAAGAATAAGAGAATAACACTGAGTCATCCGCATAGTAAAAGGTTGGGAGATTAAGCCCCTAATTTTGATGGGTGATTGTTTACTGCCCGAGTGCCACATTTACATTGGGCAAAAATGAATTAAATGGCAGCGGTGCTAGTACACATCTCTATTTGACAACACAACCCATCTGCTACCGTCATGATACTACTTGTCACCGCTTGGCTCACATTGCATCAGCTATATGTTTAAGTATAACTACTGAATAGTGCATAGTACACATGGGGTACTCCCAATGTCTTTAACTTGGCCCACAGGAGTCAACACAGATTTGAAATCCAGAATACTTGCATGGTGGGGCGATGTCATTTTCCTTATTGCTTGCTTTCCTAAAAAACTCCAAAGCTAGGCTATTGTGCAAGGTTTAACAGTTAGCATAAGCCTGTTTGGGCCATTGTGAGCATCCCATGGTCTTCCGTCAACTTTAGAAGATGTTGGCATAGGGCTTTAAACAAAACCTTTCTTCCTTGCAATAATGTAGATATTGGGCAATAATTTTTCACGTCAGAAGTATCTCCGTTTATAAGGACAGGAGACCAATTTAATCAAGTACAGGAATCTGCTAAGGAACCTGGCTTTTGTGTTGTGATGGATACTTCTTTTAACACCAAAGACCACCATTTTCCATATTTCAAAACGGCTGTACTAGACTAGCCATCAAGCTCCTTGAACTATCTAGTGCTTTTAAACCAGATTCTGCAATGTTCCACAGTGATGTACAAATTTGTTAACAAAACCCAGCTCTGTAGAGAAATTTGGAGAACGGCTCAAGTGGTTCGCTTTTCTCACTAAGTTATTCTCAAATGTTTAAAATGTTATTAGTAAATAGTTAACAAGAGCCCCATAATTCTACTATATGAAAAAACGCAGATAACATAAATCATTAATGTTAGAAATGGGAGAAAACAAAATCAGGAAAAATAATCCCCAAGCCTGGGATTATCTAAATGCAGAGTTTGTAGTGCAACCAGTTGTCGATGTGGTACTACTGCGCAAACGCAAGTCCTATCCTCACCGCTGACAACCAATGTTAGAAATGGGATTTCTGGTTGGCTAAGGCTTGCGCCAAAGCCAGGCAAAAACCACCACTCTAGTCAGGGCAAGGGAGTTACATGCTCTTTACACTGAACAGCAGTGCTAAAGTGCCCAGAGTCCTAGAACCACCAACACCATGTCAGAAAAAAGGCTAGGAGGAAGGCAAAAAGTTCAGGGATGACCCTGCAAAAAGGGCCAAGTCCAAAAATTAACTAATAAAAAAATTACAAAAACAAGAAAATAACGTGAGAAAAGTAACATTTAATTGAAATAAAGAAATAATCAGGTTTCAAAACAAAGGGTGAAAGTAAAGAATCAAAACCAAAATACTACAAAAATCCAACAAATTAAACAATGAAATAATAGAACGTTTCGGAGATGTTTACAACAATCTTCAACAAAGCAAAAACGCCTAAGAGTTAATTTTTGGGACATAATATTTACCGTATTGAGTATGCTTTTCTTTGCCACAACAATTTTGTCTGTAAATTAGGTGAAGCACTACTTCCTAGAGTTGGAGGCTGATTTGGTGGATTTCATGTCACACCTGTCTTATATAGTAAGACTTGTTTTCATTGTAATCAAATCTTACTCTTCTCAATGTTATATCGACATATTACAAGACATAATATCATCTAATGCAATGATTAATATTTTTCTTTTTCACAGATCACATAATATCTCAACTTGATGTTATGCTTTTTGTATATGTAATACAGATTTTCGTTCTTTATCACAGCAGTTAAAACACAGAAGGGTCATTTTATGATGAATGAGAGTCGTTTAAAGTAATGGGACTTTATGCCTTGCTTAAAGGAGTCACACAAATGTTGTATCTATATTTCGTTTCACAATCCTAGTACTGGGGGAGTCCTGTACAGTGCCAGTGTTAGACCTGGCATCTGTGGCATGATTTCACCTGTCTTTTTGCTTCTGACCTCCTGTTTTTGTCTGTGTACTGCATTTTGATTTTGCTGGATTTAGGACTCTGGGTACTACCACTGCTGATCAGTGTTAACGTTCAAGTGCTCTCTGTCTAAATTGCATTGGTAATTGGTTTATCCATGATTGGCCTATTTGATTTACTAGTAAGTCCCTAGTAAAGTGCACTAGGTGTGCCCAGGGTATGTTAATCAAATGCTACTAGTGGGCCTTCAGCACCGATTGTGCCACCCACATGAGTAGCCCTGCAAGCATGTCTCAGACCTGCCACTGCAGTGCCTGTGTGTGCAGTTTTAAACTGACATTTCGACCTGGCCACTTGCCAGGCCCAAACCTTCCCTTTTACTACATGTAAGTCACCCCTATGGTAGGCCCAGGGTAACCCCAGCGGCAGGTTGCAGTGTATTTAGAAGGTGGGACATGTACTGGTGTGTTGTAGGTGTCCTAAAAGAGAAATGTTGTTAATTAAATTTTTCACTATTGCAAGGCGTATCTCTCCCATAGGGTAACATGGGTATTTTGTATTTTTTTTTAAGCGCGAACTACTCACCCTTACGGACCTCAAGGCGCTGGGGGCCGTCGTGGAAATTAAGTGAGCTATTGCCCACAGTCACATGGTTCTGAGCTGCCGCCGGAGCCGGGGATCGAACCGTGAGCCCTGTGCTCCGAAGTCAGCTGCCCTGGCCGCTACACCACACCTCTCCACATATTGCCTTGAAATATCTTTTAAGTGTAATTTCCCATTGGGAGCAGATAGAGATTTGGAGTTAGGGGTCTCTCAACTCACAATTTAAAAATACATCTTTTGGTGAAGTTGGTTTTTAAATTGCATGTTTAAATATGCCACTTTTAGAAAGTGGGCATTTTTTGCTTAACAATTCCGTGCCTCTGCCTGTCTGTAGAATCCACATCTGGGTGAGTATGACAGTTGGGCTCTTGTGCATTCACTCTAGACAGTCACACAAAGGGAACTGAGGTGTGTCTTGCATATCCTGATGGGCCATCACCAGGCTTATGGGCCTTCCTGAGCTAGAGTGATGGGAGGAGTTGTCACTGTCACCTGAATAGGGCTGTGCATGTCCTCACACAAAGCTGTCTCCACCCCCCTGTAGTGTGTCTGGACCCAGGTCAGGAAAAGGCAGGGTCTTGTGCACTACAAAGTCTTTCCTTTGAAGTTTGCCTACTTCAAAGGCAGGAAGGGGTATAAGTATTGAACCTCTGATACTCTCAAATCAGAACACTTCTAGACTAAGGACATTCTGCGAGGAAGAAGAGCTGGATGCTGTAGGAGGTACTGCCACTCTGCCTGTTGCTTTGTTGGGTTGGTCTGCTGCTTGCTGCTTCTGTCCTGGGAGTGAAAGGACTAGACTTAGCTTCCTGAATCCTGCTTCTAAGGTTCTCCAAAGGCTTGTGCGTGCTTGCCTCCTGTTAAGAAATCTCATGGCCATCAAAGACTTCACCTGTATCTTGCTAACAGCACCTGGACGTCTCTGCTGGGAGTCCTGATTGCCAAGTGGTGCCAATTCCAGTTCCTTGGCCCTTGGAATTGTGTGGCTGATGCTGCAACTCAAGAAAAGCAACATCAATGACGTCAGCAATGCCATTGCCTGCACTGAAGCTGAGGGCACCACTCGTGAAGAGCACGACGCACTGCCCCGACTTACACAGCAGCCCTGATACCTGTTGACGCCAGCGCCTCAACCACATCATCGCGGAGACTATAACCAATGTGGGTGACCTTCCAAACTCATCGACACTGAACCACCGTAAGGAACAGATGCCTCGTCAACGCTGCATCACCTCCCTGGGCAGCAGTAAGCAAATGATGCCACACCGGCAGCAGCGACGCCTCACTTTCCCGACACTGTGCAGCGTCTTTGTTTTCAAGGTACTGTCACTGACAGTCCATGTGATTCCGTAGCCGGACCGCGCTTCTCGTGGTCGGCGCCGAACTGTGGATTAGTACATGTCATGACATCGAGATAGCCCTGGTTGGAGCTATTGCTTTCCAGGAACTATAATTTCACAGCAATCTTTGTAAAGTGATATCTTGACTTGTATATGTTGGATTTTTGTTGTTTTGGTCTTGTTTTATTCAGATAAATAATGGCTATTTTTCTAAACTGGTGGTATGTAGGGTTTTCTTTGTATTACTGTGTGTATATGTACAAATGCTTTACACATTGCCTATGAGATAAGCCTGACTGCTTGTGCCAAACTACGAAGGGGGTGAGCAGGGGTTATCTTAGCTGAGTGATTCCCTTGCCCTGACTAGAGTGAGGGTCCCTACTTGGACAGGGTGCACACCACTGTCAACTAGGGACCCTATTTCTAACAGCTAGCTTAGAGCCACTGAAAGTGGTGCTACCCACCAGGTACCAAGCAGGGGAGAGGGGGGCTATAGGTGCTCTAACTGGGGGGCGTGGCCAAGTAAGATGGCGGAGTAGACATGCCTGTGCAGAGCTCCCGTCATCCGACTATCCGATTATTATCCTGGCATAGGAACCTTAATTTTCTGACTGCACCCGGAGTTGGAGACCCCCTCCCTGCATGAGGAGTACCTGTTTGGTGGTCGAGATCCCCGTGTGACGGTACACTGCGGGCTGGTTTCGTGGACTGTTGGAGCCACCAGCCATTTTTCCGGCCTTCCCGCTGCGGCGTATGCGGCTGGATCCGGCGTCTGGAGACTGCGGGGCTGAACATCCTCCTGGGACTGCTGCGCGGGGGGGCCGGAGTGGTGCCGCTGCCTTCCCCCGACAATTGTTTGGCTGCTGAAGGGGGCGCGTGCAGGCTGGTACGTGGACGCGGAAACACCGGACATCTGCGCCTGGACTCTGGCCTGTGCTGCGTGGTCCCGTGATCCGGACTGTGGAGGTGGCGCCGCCCCGCTGCATCTGCTGCCATACAGGGCTGGAGTCGTGCCATGCAGCGGTGTGGTGGGCTCTCCGACACCTGCTGGTCCGCTGGGACATATATCGGAGCCACATGGACTGAGTTCGCGGTGTGCTTGGGGGTCCGCTGCCTGACGGCTCAACACCCGCGGCGCGTAGGAGACGCCTGCTCTGCGGGCCGGGCTCGGGCCGCTTTTCTACGCAGGTGGGGCTACCTGCAGAACTGAAAGCTGCGTTCAAGGACCTGGGGACTTCATGATCCAGGTTTGAATGTATCCTATTTGCGTTCCTGGTGCGCTGAGACTTCGCAGTGCTGTGGATGGGTGAAGTGCTGGGACTCAGCTGTAATGGCCCCACTTAAAACAGAGGGCTAATAGTGCCCGGACCTGAGATTGAGTGGAGGATTCACTCTGCTAGTGGGGTCCTGGCTGCTGCTCCCCATTTGTAACGGGAAACACAACTGAGACTGCTCTGCACCGGCTGGGTTGCACTGTGCTGTGGGGCTTGAAGCGGTTCTGAGGAACGAGATAGCTCAGCTTGCTGCCCTGCAGTGTTTAATTAGACCGCATTGCGAAGAGAGCACTAAGACTGTATCCCTTGGTTTTTGACTTACACACCCGCACCTATGATGGCAAAGGATAAAGGCAGTAAGACGGCCCAAACCAATAAAATATCAAACTACGCCCAGCCGCTTAATGTGGAGCAGGGAGCCTCGGCGATGCCGCAGCCCGCGGGAACGACGAATCCACCGACGGCGGCGGATAGACCCCCATACGTCGCGGAAATACTTACCGCTATCCATGATACGAGCGGTGAATTGAAAAACAGAATTGAAGCGGTCGCCATCGACGTCAATCTACTCCGTTGTGACCTGCGAAAAATCTCGGATAGGGTTAGCACCACAGAACGAACAGTAGACACGATGCAAACGGAACTACACAGTCTCCGCGATACTGTGGTTACCCTCCAGAAAAAACTAGTGCACCTGGATGACCGGGCCGAGGACGCAGAGGGACGCTCCCGGCGGAACAATCTTCGCATCATTGGCTTTCCGGAAAAGGTGGAGGGGCCATCGGCGGAGTTATTCCTCGAGAAGTGGCTGATGGAGATCTCGGCCCCCCGGGGGCTTTCAAAATTCTTTACAGTGGAGAGAGCACACAGGGCGATTGTGCCTCCTCCAAAACCAGGGGCCCCTCCCAGAGCCATCATAGCCCGTTTTATCAACTTCCGGGATAGGGATCTCTTACTACAACTAGCGCGCACGAAAAAGCAACTTCTTTTTGAGGGACATCATATTGCGATATACCCTGATTATACTCAGCGAGTTCAAGAACAGAGACACTCCTTTTTGGCTGTGAAGCGACGCCTGCATGACTTAAATTTCAAATATAGCCTTTTCTGTCCGGCCAAACTGAGAGTAGAGCACAATGGAAAGACTCTGTTTTTCTTCACAGCAGGAGAGGCGACCGACTGGCTGGATGCAAACAACTCTCCGGGACCATGCTTGGTACCTTCCACGATCCCGCCTAGCAAGCCCGGTCCTCGTGATCGGTCTAGGAGCCGGCGACTGCAGAGGCAATCTCGGGGAACCACCGGACATCGCAGTCCTAGCAGAATAACGGTCTGTCCGGACGGCACACTACAGGCCTTGGAGGTCGTACCGGACTCGAGGGCTTCATCGCCAGGACACCCACTGAACACTGACGCCGATGAGGACACTGATGCCTGAATTAGCTCCTTTTCTGGGACTCTTGCTCTGATTTGTGAACAGACAGTTCTGATCCGTAAGATCGACCTGATGTGGGGGGTTTGAGGTGTAATACAGGGGAATCCACTGCTACACAGACATCTCTTTCCATACGCAATGCTCTCTATGACGGGGGCGTGCCCCCCTAGTGACTGGTACCTGCCGATGGAGTTGGAGGTTTGCCCTCACACCTCGGCAGCTTGCCACTCACTTCTATGGATCGGGGTGGGATGGGCGGGAACTCACATGAGTATACTGCAGTTACTATAGTTGTATTATTTAGAATTTGTAGAGTTTACCAAAGGGGAATGGGGCGTTGTTTACATGCCCTCACTGAGCACGGGGTTGCCAGGAAGGGAAAGGTGATGATGCGCAAGGGGAGGGGGGACTGTTGGGGTAGTTCTTTGTTGGGATTGGGCCTTCCTTCATGTGGGGTACTTTGTGAACTGCCAAGGGTTGCACGAGCAGGGGACACCGCTTAATATCATGAGAGATGGGCGGGACTCTTCCGGGAGGAGTGTTGAGGGGGGAATGCTATGGCGTCCACCATGACTAAATTACTCACCTGGAATGTACGCGGTATTGCTACATTCGATAAACTTAGACGAATATTTCCTTACCTGAAAAGATACAGGGTATCGGTGGCGTGCCTTCAGGAAACCCATGCCTGGGGTGATTCCATAAAATGTTTGAAGAAACGGTGGCGAGGACAGATTTATGCTACCTCTTATTCCGGGTTTGCAAGGGGTGCCCTCATATGGGTAGCACCGGGAGTCCCGTTCCAACACTTACATCACGTGGTAGATGTGGATGGCCGATATGTTGTACTGCATGGGAGGCTTGATGGTACTGAAATCTGCATTATAAATGTGTATGCCCCGAATGATGATAGCTCCTCCTTTTTTGGTGATCTTTTAGAAACGGCTTCTCCATATCTTGGGGCTCCAATACTATTTACCGGGGACTTTAATTGTGTGTTGGATGGTGCGCTGGATAGGGAACCCCCCAAAATGCACACAAAACCAAGGATGACACTGGCGCTCCATCGTATATTGCAGGGCTTACAACTCCGGGATGTATGGCGAGAACGCTTCCCCCTTGCGAGACAGTTCTCCTGCTATACTCCTGCTACGGGCACTTCCAGCAGATTAGACTACTGGTTCTTATCCTCTGAGCTGGGGCCCCTGGTTGGGGGTATAACATATCAAACGAGATATCTGTCAGACCATTCCCCGGTCCTACTGGAGATGGGGACTAATAGGATCAGACCTCAGATACCATTATGGTGCTTGAAAACTGAGGCGTTAACTGATCCTCCATTTTTGGCCACGGTAACGGCAGAATTGAGTAAATATTTTCGTGAAAATTGGGAGACAGCCTCCAGCCGGGCTACTGAATGGGAAGCTATGAAGGTTGTTGTTAGAGGAATTTGTATAAAAATTGTTTATGGGGTGCGGACTCAATTGGAAAAAGATGTTGCTCTTCACGAATCTAAGCTGGGGAAATTACAGGCGGAACTCAGCACAGACACCCAGAAACTGAAAGAGTGGACTGACGCTAAGGAAGCACTCATGACGGATCTCCGCAGACTGGAGAAATATGTCTATACGACTTATCGTCAACGGCTATATAAGGAGGTGGATAAAACTGGGGCCTTGTTGGCACGCCTTGTGAGGCAGGAGGCACCAGCCACTCCTATACTGCAGATACGTACTGCGGACGGAACACTATACTACACACAGAGGATCATAGCAGACACTATGGCGACACATTTAGAAAACGTCTATACTAACCGGGTAGACCTGGGGCTGAGCCAATTGATAGACTATTTAGACACGGTACAATTGTCCACTGTCACCAAAGACGAGCAGGAGGCGCTGGGTTCTCCAATCACGAAGGAAGAAATTCTTGGGGCTATCGGGCGCCTTAAACCGGCGAAGAGTCCGGGGTCGGACGGACTACCGGTGGAGTTTTATAAGAGTTTTGCGCCGCTCTTAGTAGATAGAGTGCTTGCAGTTTATAATGAGGCATTTCAGAATGGCGTCTGCCCGCCCACTACGAGCGAAGCACTAGTGGCTATGATTCCCAAAAAAGACAAAGACCCTGACTTGCCGAGCTCCTATAGACCTATCTCCTTGTTGAATATAGACGTCATGATACTGAGTGGTATTATGGCTAACCGCCTCCTCCCCTATATGAAACGTTTGATTCATACAGACCAGGCAGGGTTTATCCCTGGACGGAATACTACCTACAATCTACGACGGCTGGCACATGTCTGGCATGCTCCCTGCCTAGCGGACTCTGATGCTGCGGTGGTATCCCTTGATATTGAGCAGGCATTCGACTCTGTGGAGTGGCCTTATATGTGGCAGGTCTTTAGGGGCATGGGGGTTGGAGAGCGGTACCTTAAATGGGCACAACTACTTTATGCAGCTCCAACGGCCAGAGTGAGAATGGGCAGGACCGTGTCGAGACAGATAAAACTACGCAGATGAACAAGGCAGTGGTGCCCGCTCTCGCCCCAACTTTTCGCAATCGCCTTGGAACCATTGGCGGTTCACATAAGGGCAGTCATGGACCCTTGGGGGATACAATTAGGTAACACCAACCATGTAATTTCATTATATGCAGACGATACGCTGTTGTATCTGCGTCAGCCGGGAACATCCATCCCGGTGCTCCTACGTGAACTCGGGCAATTTGGGGACATCTCGGGGCTGCGTATTAACCCCGGTAAATCGAAAGTGATACCGTTGGGTGGAACGGCCGCCTGTCAACCGGCAGTACGACCAACTATAGACCTCCCGTGGGCCGCTGAAGGGGAACGATATCTGGGAATACACCTGGCTTCTTCTGAGGACGCCTTTTATGCAGCCAATATGGGCCGTGTCCTTGAAGGGCTACAGGGCTCAATCCGTTTCTGGGCTGATTTACCCCTATCACTTATGGGGCGTATAGCAATTGTTAAAATAATTATTCTCCCACTGTGTCGATATCTCCTACAACACTCTTTTTATGTGATACCGAGGTCTTGTTTTATCACCCTGGACACCCTCATTGGCACACTCTTGTGGGGGAAAAAGCGAAGGAGAGTCCGACTAGCAACATTACAAAGGACGTGGGAGGGTGGTGGCTTAGAAGTCCCACGGCTGGACATGTACTATATTGCATCTCAATTACAATATGCGGTTCACTGGTTCGATGGTGACGATAACTGGGAGAAAAATCTGTTGGCCGGAACATATGGGGGAGAGTCACTGATCGCCTTATTGATGATGGGATCTTCGGTCCCTGATAGGTATCCCTATATAGTACGACATGTGACAACTGTCTGGGAGCAGGCGTTACGTAGGATAGTCCGACATGCCCCGTATGCACCAGAAATGCCTTTATGGGCGGTTCGTCCGTTTGCAGCAATAGCGGACTCTATGTCAATTAGTCGCTGGAGGGAGGGGGGCTGTCTACTGATGGGGGATCTATATAGGAATGGCCGTTTCATGACCCGTGACGAGACGCAAACTGAATTTGACCTGGGTCCGGGCCAATTTTTGCAATATGCCAAAATATCGAGGGTCGCGCAAGAGCTCTGGCAGGCTTTTCCGGACGAGCCACCCATTACTAGTATCCTTGCTAGAACTATGCTAGAAATGGTCCAGGGGGGCGATTGATATCGTTCTTATATAGAGCCTTAAGAGAGGATCTTCCAAGAGAGTCGCTGCGTTTCCAGCGGAAATGGGATGCTGCATTGGACGACTCCCTGACGGAGGCAGAATGGCGGAAGGTACATGGGGGGGGTTCGTAAAGTTAGCACGAATGCTCATTTTAAATTACTTCATTACAATGTCATACACCAGGTGTATCTAACCCCGCGTATGTTACACGTAATATACCCCGCCCGGGAGGACTGCTGCCCTAGATGTCACACCCAGGGGGCGGAATTCATCCATATGATCTGGACTTGCCCCACATTGTAGTTTTACTGGGAGAAAGTATTAGGAAGACTGGGAAGAGCCACGAGCTGGACTGTCACGCGGGATATTAGGACGGTGTTACTGGGCCTACTGCCAACTCCTAAACATAAAAAATTAAGCAGGTGATTAGTAAACCTGGGACTGGTGATAGCCAAAAGACGGGTGGTGATTGCCTGGATGCAACCAAGACCCCCTATGCATTCAGACTGGGTACGGGATATAAATGAGTGGGCAACGGCGGAGTTAGTACGGATGCGACTTGTAAGAAACGATGAGAAAGCAGAGGACAATAGATTAGCTTGGGCATCTATGATTGCGGAGCTGCAGGAAGATCAGAATCACCACACACAAGACTCTCAAGATAGAGATGATACGCATGGGGGTGACTCCAATGGGCACCCGGATAGGCACACCCCAACGCCTGAATAACAGATACCTTATGCTGAACTAATGGCAGTCACAAACGAAGACTGAAATGGTATGGATCGGAAGGGAGGGGGGGAGGTTATTGGGTATTGTTTAATTTCTGTTACTATTTTATTGGACGTTATGGGTTGTTACAGACACTACTGCTGGGGACGCACATTGTCGGGGAATGCCAGTGGAATGCCACTTGTGGTCCGACGCGCGCATTTGTATAAATGCTGATTCCAAAACTGTGTCTTACAACATGCAATGTACATATTATGCAGATTGTATTGTACTTATGGTTGAAATTGCTAATGAAAAAAAAAAAGTGTTAAATATGTGCTCTAACTGGACTCAAAGGTAGGACAGAGCAGACAGTAAGTCAATACCGCATATCGTAGCCAGTGCGTCATGGGCCCTAGCGCAAGGAAGGAAATTTTCCCCTTCTCTGCTGTTTGAATTGTAAAATACAGTAATAATTTGGGCTCAGTTGGCACCTGAAGCTTCTGGGCCCCAGTGCCGCTGCACCTCCTGCACCAATGAAAGCTCCTCCACCTTTGCAATACAGGCAAGCCAAGAGCAGCTTGCAGAGATCTTTGTGTGACTAGTAATTTTCAGGGTTTAATAGTAATAATAATAGCAAGATAACTCTGCTGGTTAATGTATTTGCTGGAGAGATCTGTGTTTTGCCTAGTCACAGTTTTGACTGTTGATAACGTAGCACTAAGGGTCACTATGCCTGCTGCAGAGCAGAACGTGTGAAATGCAGATTGCAGAATTGCATTTTATGTAGACAGCTCAGTGGGTTACTGCTTTTGTTATGTAGATCCTTTAGTTACTTGGAGTTAATAAGTTACAATCCTATTGTAGCACGGTGAGCTATGAAACAGTATCAAAGGGCTGTGTGGAAAATGCAAGGCATTTGTTAGAACATTATTGTTTTTTCTCAATCTTTCGTTATCCTAAAGTAGCTAAAAATAATTTATTTTGGTAGTTATACATTTTTATTAATTTTGACAACCTGAACCACTGTGCTTTGATTTAAATCTCGAGTTTGTGTTTCTACAGACCAAGCACATGACACCCACAAATTATAC
The DNA here is from genome assembly GCA_963921515.1 of Calotriton arnoldi. Lineage (NCBI taxonomy): Eukaryota > Metazoa > Chordata > Amphibia > Caudata > Salamandridae > Calotriton > Calotriton arnoldi. The sequence goes on along the minus strand of CAWUFW010009331.1, from coordinate 644,637 downwards.
AAGCATTGTAAAGCCAGTAAGTCTGGTTTTGCTGCCAACCTTTTGGCTTTGTCAATACTTGTTTTGCTTTGACAGGGTTTTTTGTAAAACTGTATTGTTGGTCAGTTGCCAATCCCTCACACATGTATAAAAAATGTCTAAAAGCAATAATACTTTTGGTATCAAAAAGCCCATATTGCCATAGTATTCTCTGGCATTGAAGAGAAGTACTTTGTGTGAGGATGTGCTCCTTGTCAAAGAGATGAATGCTGTCACTTACAATGAACTTAGCCAATGGCTGAAGTGGGCTGACCCATTTCCCTATGCTGTGTGCTGTAGTGAGAGGAAGAAAAATGTGAGTGGCTCAGCAGCAGACCAGTGGAAAAGAGGCATTCTAAAAGCATCTACAGGTGTGCATATTATATATCTTATTTTAGAAAAAATCAAAAGGTATTGGCTAATGCAAGACCTAAAAAGTTATTTTCAGTGAGAACAAGAGGTGGAGACACACAAACACACTTGCATGCACGCATGTGCGCACACACACACATACACCACCCCCCCACCCCTTCTTGGATTAATCATAGAAAGCCAGGGATCGTTGCACATGAAGCGTTCCTTAAAAAGATAGCCCATGTCCTACATATTCCTACTTATTTTATATACTTGTATGCTGTTTTTAGAGACCCTGCTAGCTCAACTAATTCTAAATGGTCTACTCAATGCACATATTTATTCCTATAGTTATACGTTTTATACGTTGATTTTAGCATTATTCTAGTATGCTATCTGTTTTATGATTTTAGGGGCATATGTATCAAGAAAGCGTTTTGCGAGTCCTTAATAGCGAATATTAGCGATTCGCTATTAAGGACTCGCAAAAGGCAATGTATGTAGGATTCGCAATATTATTTGCGATTCCTACGTATTCCTTAATTGCGAATTGCAAATTGCGATTCGCAATAAAGGAATACCTTCCCATTTATTCCTATGGGCCTAGAGGCCCATAGGAATGAATGGGAAGACATTCGCAATTTGCGAGTACCCATTAGGTACTCACAAATTGCGAATGCAATTTCAAGGTTGCAAGGGTGTCAAAAGGACACCCTGTTGCACCCCTGAAATAAGCATGTGTGCACATGTACAATCCCCCCCAATAAACCGGTGAGGACCAGATACGGCGAAGCGGAGTGAGGGAGCCGCCACTGCAATTGGAGACACCCTACCTGAGGTGAGCTCAGCGGAGGCGTGGGGGATGGGCGAGATGCAATACTAGTGGTGCGCCCATGCCAAATAAGCTGGAGGCTGGGTTGTCCTACAATCCGCCGACCTTGGAATCTGTCCCTTCCACCTCTCCTCTCACCACTTTTGTCCTGGGGGCCAGCTGGAGAACGTAGCGGACGGCGCTTCCCAGTAACACCAGGACCGGGGCCTTTCGATGGAACTTTGACGGTGCCCCCTGGGCGGATACCATAACTGTTTGTACTTACCTCGGAGCGCGAGCAACCTTGGCCGATGCCCGGTGGAGCTGTCCTATGCAGCTATAGAGGAGTTTTGGCTCTGGTTCACCCCCTCGGCCGACACCTACCCAGCCGGACATCTGACATCATTTTCCTCGTCGCCCCGTTGTGTTTCCTTCCCTCCCCCGCATATCATGTTTTTGTTTTCTCCTTGTCTTTACTTGAAGCCTGTAATTGATGTAACTATGTAACATGTAACCTGTAACGTTCTGATCCTCATGTAAAGCACTCTGATACCTCCGGGTCTAGCCAGCGTTATATAAAACTTCACAAATAAATAAATTAATTAATTAATACATGCCCTAAGGGCATGTATGTGCGCCACATGGCACTTTGAAAAATGCAAAAAAGTGAATTTTTCAAAGAAATCGCAAATTACCACCAACTTGAAGTTGGTGGTAATTTGCGATTTCTAAAGGCAAAATCGCACAACTTGGGTGCTTCCAGAATTGCATTTAAGGAATCGCAATTTGCGATTCCTTAAATGCATCCTCAGAATAGGGAATCGCAAATTTTGCGATTCCCTATTGTGCGAGGGCCTTTTGAGATGATACATCCTAAAAGGCTTTTTCCCGTTCACAAACGGGCCGATTCTCAGAATCGGCCCGTTTGCGAACGGGAAAAAGGCTTCATACATATGCCCCTTAGTGCATAAATAAAAGGGTGAGGAGATTGTGCCATCATGCAAATTGGATGTCTGTTTTCTGCCAGAACGAATAATGTATAGTATGTTGTCAGTTACCACCGTTTGCACTCAATCACGTGGTGAATACAAAAAAGAGATGCTTCAGCTTGCAATGTGTATGTGAGCAAGGCTAGGCTTGGCCGAAACACGTCATATGGTGGACATGCTGTGATTCTGTGTATTCAATAAAATGCACTAATGAATTTGGAGTCTGTGCCCGGATCCATTTACAGAAGTCTTTCAGGATTTTGAATTTTACCTGCGATGTGTGCGGCTCACTTCTTTCCGTGAGGAGAGGTTTGGGAAATATATATATATATATCCACAGAATGCTCCTGCCGGATACCTCGGCCCAAGGCAGGTGGTGCGTAATGCCGGCGGAGTCAGCCGGCGTTATGTGACGCACAAAATCCAAGGTAGTACGCACACTCAGGAAATGCCAATTAAAGAATTTAATCAGTGCAAGTACTTGTACTGATTAAATTCTTTACTTGGCATTTCCTGAGTAAGCGTACTGCCTTGGATTTTGTGCGATATATATATATATATATATATATATTTTTATCCAATTGCTCTCCTTTCAGTAACGCACTCGACAGCAGGTAGGTAAAACCATTCATTTATTGCATGTTGAAAGTAGCTGCTCCTCCGTAATTGATTCCTTTCGCCAACGCGTTTCAAAGCTGTGTGCTTTTTCTTCTGGGCGTGAAGACTGATGCGGAAATACTGCCCCACATGTATTCAATTACATTATAGGCCTCCAGTGCGCCTTACCGTGCTTTGTAGCACTCCCAATGCATCTTGGGACTTGTAGGTTGCTTCGTAGCTTCAATAAGTAATTGTAGGGACAGTCAACATTATTTTTACCCCCAATGGGTCCCGACATCTGCCGTTAATTATAAAGGGTCACAGTGATTATGCAATAAATGAATGGTTTTACCTACCTGCTGTCGAGTGCGTTACTGAAAGGAGAGCAATTGGATAAAAATATTTTCACGGCGGCTTCAGTCGTAGTGCGCACCACCTGGTAAATAAGAGGGGCCGTCAGAACAGGAACATTCTGAGTTCGTGGCACAGCAGGATGCAATACTATTGAAAGCAGCAACTCGCGCCGGAGCCCACTGGAGGGCTTTTTAACACAGTGAATTGAAAAGGAATCACTGTGACCCTTTATAATTAACGGCAGATGTCGGGACCCATTGGGGGTAAAAATAATGTTGACTGTCCCTACAATTACTTATTGAAGCTACGAAGCAACCTACAAGTCCCAAGATGCATTGGAAGTGCTACAAAGCACGGTAAGGCGCACTGGAGGCCTATAAAGTAATTGAATACATGTGGGGCAGTATTTCCGCATCAGTCTTCACGCCCAGAAGAAAAAGCACACAGCTTTGAAACGCGTTGGCGAAAGGAATCAATTACGGAGGAGCAGCTACTTTCAACATGCAATAAATGAATGGTTTTACCTACCTGCTGTCGAGTGCGTTACTGAAAGGAGAGCAATTGGATAAAAAAATATATATATATATGTGTATATATATATATATATAAATACCCTTTCAGGCACAGAGTGACGCATAAATTCTGCAAAAAGAAGCAAAGAACTCTGGGTAATTCTCGAGGTTAGGTGGAAAGCAGCTCCTGAATAGAGCACTATCAACACCAGCGAAACTCTGGATCTGCTCACCTCAAATGTCTGCTTTTCTATCGAAGTCTTTAATCATAGGATTGGCACAGTGGCCAATCCTATACTTAAAGACTTTGATAGAAAAGCAGACATTTGAGGTGAGCAGATCTAAAGTGTCGCTGGTGTTGAGAGTACTCTATACAGGAGCTGCTTTCCACCTAAACTTGAGAACTACCCAGAGTTCTCTGCTTCTTTTTGCATATATATATATATATATATATATATATATATAACCTACTGGCGGTCGCAAGTAGGTAGCTATAGTTAGGACCATGCTTCCATAGGAAAATCGTTATCTGACTTGCCTATATCTTTAGCGCCAGTTGATGAATCCCCAAATTATTTTCCCAAAAAAGTGTACCAGTCATTCTAGTTGTGTATTAAAAGTTTTGGGTTGATCAGCTAGCAGGGGCCTAGAAAAAAGGGTGGGTAAAAAAAGTCTGTTTCCCATTTGAAATGAAATGAAATGACCATTTATTAAGCGCGATAGCTACCCTCAGGCGTCCTAGCGCTACGGACAATGCATACAGAAGAAACAATTGAAGATTTATTCAGGTTTATTAAAAAGCAGGGTTTTTAAGTATTTACGAAACAATAGTAGATTGGGCTCTGAACGTAAATGAAAGGGAAGGGAGTTCCAAAGTTTGGCTGAGTTGTAGGAGAACGACCGGCCCCCACATCTGGCTCTCTTGATCCTGGGTACTGTCGTAAGGAAGGAGGATGCTGATCTGAGCTGTCTGTTCGGATGGTAGGGGGTGATCAGTGAATGATTGATAACAGCACCTGTTTTCCAGAAGGCTCGGTGGGCAATGCACAGGGTCTTAAATTCAATTCTCTCCCTGACTGGGAGCCAGTGAAGGCTCTTTAGTCCGGGTTTGATTGGAAGTCGACGAGGGATCTGAAGCAATGTTCGGGCAGCGCAGTTCTGTATAATCTGGAGCTTGCGCAAGGTGGTTTGGGGGCCCCTAAGTAGAGAGCATTCCCAAAATCCAGACGAGACAGAATGAGACCCTGGACCATGATCTGTCTTGCTTGGAAAGGCAATAAGGGGAGAATCTTCCGCAGAAGCCTAAGTAGACCAAAGCAAGTGGCTGATAGTTTGGCTGCTTGACAATTGAAATTAAGGGACTTATCCAACCAGATGCCCAGGCTCTTGATTGTGTCCTTTGGCGTGGGAGCAGGGCCAAGGCAGGTGGGCCACAATGAGTTGATCGTAAGCGTGGGGGTATTGCCCAGGAGCATCAGCTCGGTTTTGTCTCCGTTCAATTTGAGACATGACGATGTCATCCATTTGGTCACTTCTTCTAGGCATTCCCTCAGGCTGTTGTGCGCGGTGTGTGGCTGATTGAGAGCCACCACTAGCTGGGTGTCGTCGGCATAAGTGATGATTTTTATCCCGAACGGACGAACTATCTCAGCTAGTGGGCTCATGTAAATATTAAATAGCGTAGGGCTCAACGAAGAGCCCTGTGGCACACCGCAGCCAAGAGGCTTGCTGGGGGAGGTGATATCACCCTCAAAAACCTGGAAGGAGCGGTCTGAAAGGAAGGATTCAAACCAAGCTATTGCTTTTCCTGAGACTCCTAGACTGGTGAGTCGATGTAATAAGATGTTGTGACTTACAGTGTCGAAGGCGGCACTTAAGTCAAGGAGGATGATTGCTGCAGATCCTCCCTGATCCAAAATCTTCCTGGCCTCCTCCGTCACTGCAACCAGAGCGGTTTCGGTCCCATGCATGGGACGGAATCCCGTCTGGGAGGGGTCGAGCAGGTGGTTGATCTCGATGAACTCTGCCAACACTATGTTGGCATGTTTCTCCAAAATCTTGCTCAACCAGGGCAACAGGGAGATCGGTCGATAGTTACTAGGGTTATCTTGGTCTAGGTTGGGTTTTTTAAGAAGGGCTTTAACTCATGGCCCGCTTCCAAGGAAGCGGGACAGTGCCTGCGGACAGGGAGGCATTAAGCAAGTCAAGTATGGTGGGAAGGACGTTAACAGTGGCTGACAGCAGGGTGCGCGGTGGTGCCGGGTCGTTGGGGGAGCCGGATTTCACCTGATGCATAATGGATTCTAGCATAGTGGGATTAAGTGGGGGGAGAGATTCGAGTGTTACCAGGAGCTCGGTCCCTGATTCAAATGATTTGGTGGGCGGAAGGTCAGTCTGAGTGGAAGAAAAGGAGGTGTAAATGGTTTGTATTTTTTGGAGAAAGAACTCTGCCAGGTTATTGCAGCGAGTTTGCGCATTGATGGAATTGGGGGGGTTTTCTGGGAGCTTAAGGAGGGATTTTGCAATGCGATATATTTCTTTAGGCCTAGAAGCAGCTGCATTAATTTTTTCTTCAAAAAAGGTCGATTGTGCGGTTTTAATATCATTTAATTTCCATAGAGACTTTGAACATGTCTACATTCCGAACCGCTGGACGGAATTACACCAAATTGGCAGAAAGATAGCTCTTGGTCCAGAAAGCACTCTTTTTGTTATTTGGTGTAAATGCATTCAGTAGTTTTCGAGAAATTAGCGTAAAACCAAATATGTATTTCTAGGGACCCGGATCCTCCGAGGATCCGATAGTCCTCATGCTGAAATCTGATTGGCTGCTAACACTTCAACCAGGAAGTGTTGGCAGCCATCTTGGGACTCGTCTTCAGCCAAGTCCCAAAAATAACATAAAAAAAAAAGAAAAGGGGACAGCGTAGGAACACCCTGACACCCTAGCGCTGGGACCCTGCCAGTGCAAAAAAGCATTTAAAAAAAAATAATTTGCCATAAATCGCGACGGATCCACTGAAAATAAAAAAAATAAAAACAAGCGGGGTCTCCTGCACTTGTTTATAATATTGCCCCCAGGTGCGCCAGTTCCTAGGGGCATATGGTAAAAAGGGGAAACACACAGGTCTCCCCTCCTATGGATCTATTGAGCTCCGGGGACAACCACCTCCCTGGGGCTTTATTATTGTAATGAAGGGGGCCTGCCCAGACTCCACTCCATGGGCTGAAGGGAGCCCCAGAGACCACCACCTCCCTGGAGCTTTAAAATTAAAATGGTGGGGGGCCGAGCCGACCCCCCCTCAAGGGGCTGTTTGAACCCCCGGGGACCACCACCTCCCCGGGGACAAATATTTATTAAAGAATGGGAGGGGGGCCATGTTGCCCCCCTCCAGGCCATATATGGCCCCAGGGACCACTCCCTCCCTGGGGCGGCCCGTGCATTCTAATGCAGGGGGGCCGCGCAGTCCCCTTCTGGAGCCATTAATGGCCCTAGGGAACACCACCCCCGCCCCCGGGCCAGCTCCTGCTATATCCTAGAGTCCCCACCCCAAGCACAAAGCAGTTTGCCTTCGCTTGGCCGGAGCTGTGGCAGCTTCCGCCAAGAGATAGCAAACACTAACTCTGCTCCCAGCAAGTGGGAGTTGTCAAACTGCTCCTGCTTCCTGGGAGTGGAGTTTTCATCAGTTTCCCTGCCTGCTGCCATGCGGGCAAGGAAACAGATGAAACTATTGCTCCCACATGCAGGGAGCTGCAGACTTAGCACCTCCCTGTGTGTGGGAAAAGAGCCGGCTCCCGCTGGAGGTGTAGAGCTGGCAGGGACCGCGGGGGCATTTATGCTCCCCTGCAGTTTCCATTGTACTACACTGGGTGCCCTGGGTAGGCTCCAGGGCACCCAGGAGCAAGAGACCGGGCCCCAGGGGACCCAGGTGCAAGAGGCCAGGCCCCCAGGGGATGAGGTCCCCGTGGCTGAAATCAGCCCAGGGTGGGGGGCTGCGTGGCCCCCTTCCTCAGTGGCAGCTGCTGAACTTTTTAAAGTGGTAGGGACAAATTCATACACTGAAGTGCATACCCTCTTTGCAGGAGATCTCCAGCATTATGGAGGAGGGTTTGTCACAGAGAAATGAAGATGTGGCAGGGTAAAAAAACGGGTTGAAGAACACAACAGATGGGGGCAGGAAAAGGATGAGGATGGCATAGCACACAACTTCAGGTGAGAAAATGAGCCACTGACTCCCATATGCCGCTCAGGATATGCTCCATATTACCAAGTGCTAAGAAGCAACATGTAGCGCTATAGAACCAACCTCCATGTAGTACTTCTGTTCTTCATGCTCGGTAAAGCAGCTAAAAAGAGGTGGGCAGTAGTGAAGACAGGCAAAAAATGGAAACTTGACCTACTGAGTAGTTGGTCAGTAGGAATTTGTATTTTTCAGATCGGGTGCCAGATTGGCGACTGTTAATCATGGCATGGTTTGGGCATTTATATAGCGCTTGCTACCACTAACAAGGAGCTGAAGCACTGGTGAGACTCACACAACCAGGGGGTTGGCAGACAAGTTGTGGGGGGGAAGGGAAGCATCACTGCCACCAAGGAAATGGTACTGAGCCTCTTAAAAAGTGTAAATGCACAAATCATGACTTTAAGTAGTAAAAAGGCAGCAGTGACACAACCCACCTGTGGTCTCAGCTCGTGATGTTCCGATTTTGCAACACTGCTTGTTCTGAGGGGATTCATTCTTTTAGTACGAGCTGCAGTCATGCTCCATCCTCTGTTTCCTACTAGGAGCAGGGCTTAGGGCTCCAACACTCTAAAAGACGCATACCACAGTGAGAAGAGGCTGCTGAGCAGCCCGTAGGTGATGGGAAGCTCCAACAGCCAACGTGAATCTAACCAATCCTGGAGCTGCTCTCATGCTGTTTTCAGCGTGAGAGAAGCCCCAGGATTGGTTTGAGCAAGCAAACCCAGTGCTCCTTGTCAGATGCGGCTCCTCCCCTAAGGCGGAGGAGTGTCGCCCCACTGTCTCAAAGCAGCAAAAGAAAGGAAAAAATAAAATGATAATAACTAATGTTGTTATCATTTTATTGTTACCTCCTGCTGGGGCAGCTGGCATGAGGGGGCAGGGCGGGGCTGAAGAGCAGGGGAGGAGTGGTACAACTTAGTCATGCGCACTTTCCCTGTTCTCCATGCAGGCTGCATTACAGCCTACATGGAGAACATGCCCATCCCTACAGGCCCTGGCTGAGCGCCTTGTCACGGTGCTCAGACCAATCACAACGCTGCATTGCAGCATTGTGATTGGCTGCGGGGAGTGTGGGAGCCCTGGTGCTTCCTGTTTCTCACAAGAAGCCAGGAAGAGGATGCAGGAGAGGCAGCGGCGGCCGGCCAGTTGGCCAGCCGGGAGGTAAGTGATATATTTTGTTTAAGTGACCCCCACCCCTTCCCCTCCACCCACCCCACTGCTGCTTCCAGGCAGCAGCCGCGACTGCTCTTTGTGAGGCTAGGTGCCTGTGCCTGCAATCACCCGGCTGTTTAACACTGCTGGGATTGTGCAGGCTGAAGTGCGCATGTCGGGCTGGTTGTCGAAAGACAGCTGGCCAATCCAACATGTGCACTGGCAGGTTCACAAGTGATTAGTGATTTCTTTCTCGTTTCTTGGTGAGAGCAGAGTTCATTATTCTTCCATTTAATCACCCTGAGTCCACAAATGTCCAAAATCATCTGCAAGCTCCGCCCGTTTGGCAATGCCCCGTTTTCCCTAGTAGTATGCAATGGTCTTCCCGTCTTTTCACCACGTTGATGGACAGCTTAACAAAATGCCCTTGAGAGCATTTCCTATCGATTTTGGTGACGCTTTATTGATGCAGAGGAATGCAAAGACATCTCCACCAAACAAAGAAGCACTTACGTCATTTAGTTAAGGGAAAGGACCCCTGTTTGGTGGAGATTCGCCTCTTTGTAGCCTCATCATCTTCTCTTGACGAGGATTCTTGTTATCACAGATTTGTGGATAAAGACATTTGGCAAAATTACATGCACACCTCGTGGTCCTTCAGGCAGCTGTAGTGTAGAATATGCAAGAGACATTTACCCAATGAGGTAGCACTCACTTAAAACCAAGTGAAAGTACTCCAGTTTATTAGACGTTTTTGGCAAAAAATGAGTTTCAATTCTGGCCCTGGTGCTGATTTCACAGAAATTAAACCTCAACAGGAAGCACTTACAAATATAAACTTAGTAGGTGTCCCAGTTGAAGCTCCACTTCAGTAAAGCACAAACGATCCTAACTTCTTGGGAATGGCGAAGGCAAAGCAAGTGTGTTTACTCTTGTATTCCACTTTGAAAAACAATATGAAAACCTTAATGGAGGTGAATTCATCTTTGATCTATTGGAGCACAATCTGATGTGAAGTGACTGATGAGTGGTTTCTTTCTTGCCGTCTCCTAGTGAGAGGAGAGTCCATGGTTCTCGCTTTTAAATACCTCAAGTATGCAAATGTCCAAAATGCATAGCACCACTCACACACCCACTCACAGATACTCACACACCCACTCACAGACCCCCACAGGCACTCACAGACCCACAAAAGCGCTCACACACCTACTCAAATGAACACTCACAAACCCACTCACTGACCCCCACACACACTCACAGACCCACACAGGCAGTCACAGACCCACTCACACACACAAGTACTCACATACCCACTCACAGCTCCAGACAGACACTTACACATCAACTCACACAGGCACTCACAGACCCACACAGCCACTCACATACCCAGTCTAAAAGGTGACAGGTTACATTTAAGATTAAAAAGTTTAAAAAACATAGAAATTTACTGAAAAAACCAAAGGTCACAGGGACGTTATAGTTAGGAAATAGCATTAAAAAGTAGGAATTCATTGAAAAAACCCAAAGGTTTCAGGGGCGTTATAGTTAGGCTCAGATTTCACTCGAACAAAACCGTTGAAATTCAGCAATTATAGTAACCTAAGCTAACTATAACTTACACCCCGCAATGCACTGCTTACGACCTCACACATTACATCATTCATGACATGGACAGTGACATCACTGATGACATCTCAGATGACATTACTGATGACATCATCCACAGAACCACTCACACGCCCACTCACACCTCCATACAACCTCTCACATGTCTACTCACACACCCACACAACTCACAGGCCCATTCACTTACCCATTCAACGACTCATACACACCCACTGACTCACTCATACAGCCACTAACACAGCCAAATCACTCACCCTTATAACCAGTCACACTAGCATTCACTCACCCATAGAGCCACTCACAGAGCCACTCACCCACTAATATAGCCACTCACTCAACCACTAACTCACCCACACATCCACTCACACTAGCACTCACTCACCTATACACCCACTCACACACCCACTCACACACATACAGCACTCAGACACCCACTCCCACACTAATACAGTCACACACCCACTCAGATTACATATGTTAGAAACATTATCACTCATTACTAGTGTAGAAAGAATGTTAATTTAACTTATGCAGTAGCTTACTATGTATCTTTATCTCAGAAAGATTTACGAAACACTTTCACTCACTGTAGATGTCATCAGTGATGTCATTGACCATTTCATGAGTGATGTAATATGTGAGGTCATAAGCAGTGCATTGCGGGGGCGTAAGTTATAGCTAGCTCAGGTAACTATAACTGCTGAATTTCAATGGTCTTGAATGAGTGAAATCTGAGCCCAACTATAACGTCTCTGTAACCTTTGTTTTTTCCAGTGATTATATATATACATATATATATATACATATATATACATATGTTTATATATATATATAGTACAGTGAAAAATTGATGCATTTATGCTACAACAAATAAGAATAGATCTTTTTTAAAGTGTCTTATTGCTTAATTGCTCGTTTTTTTAAAGAACGCTTCATGTGCAACGATCCCTGACTTTCTATGATTAATCGACAGATGTTCCTGTGCTAGACAAATGAGGCCACTTTTTTATAACATCTTTGGTATCCATTCCAAAATGAAAGCAGATAGAAATCCCTTAAGTTAAAAAATGAATGCGATTCTAAGGAAATAAATGTTTTCCTAAAGAGCACATTAACTTGTAGAGAAGGTAATAGCAACATGGTAAGAAAGGTTTATGCGTTGATGAAGTTTCTCTTTTCACTTTTTTATTGAAAGAGAGAAAATCAATAACTCATTGGTAATTCAGCCATAAATGAGTCATTTGGGCCATTGACACAGGGAAGTAAACTTTATAAGAGCCATAGCTGATGCTGTCAGGCCACAGGCCCGAGTGGCGCCAGTTATAATTATGGCGGGTCACCTCTCACATGGATCGGCCTCGCCTGACCAAGGTGACGTTGCAGCCGCCACTGTCTATTGCGGGAGGCCTGGAGCAGGGATATGGAAGGAACCTTTTTCTCATATAATCTAGTTCTTAAATACAAAGTTGTGCATGTTGCAAGTATATAGTGCATTTTAGTTGCAAGGCCTGCAGCCAAACCTTAGCCCCAATATCATAAACCTCATTTCATGATCTTATCTGATCTGTCGTAGTGGTGTGTGGATTCCAATTACTTACAACTTTGTGTTTTGTTGACATTTGTAAGTTAAGCCCAGTGTGAATCAAGCAGGTCAATTTTTGTTTAAAAAAAGAGGGGTGGGTTTAGAGGCTCTTCGCAACAGCAGGAAAATGTACGCATTTCGGTAAGGGGCAGCGGGTTGACTGGCACCATATGGCAATCATTCCCCATCAATGCGCCCACTGTGTTGAGACCTGAGATGCAACCTGCCACACTGTTCGTTAACAGATACACTTTACCTGATTCCCCTGCCAACGGATCTGGCCTCTGTACTTCCTGCACCACTCTGTATTCCTTCAAGCATCCAGCCCCTACCAGTGGAGTAGTGCCCTGAACTCAACTCACCGACTCTGCCCTATAAGAGCCCCTTACCACGATCAACCCCACAATGGCCACCAGTGCAGTCCCCTGTGGACCAGCACAGGCCTCCCATCTTTGGTGGCGCATGTAGTCCAGGCCGCAAGCAAGGGCCTCATGATTTTCTGGCATGTTGCAGTGGCAGCAGAAGAATTTAGCTTCTCCCAACTCTTCCAAGGCCAAAGGTCCTGACTTCATTCACCTCTGCTCTAATTTTCTGTTTGAAATACTACCTTTTCATTTTGAGTACTCTGTTTTTAGGATGGGTCTTGAGTATGCTTTAGCTGTCTCGCCAGCCTCCTGTAATCCAATGATTCATGAATAAAAAGTACATACATATGTATATACATAGGGGGCCTGTGGGTTCGCCCCCTTCATTCATTTGTCTGTGAATTGTCATTCGCTGGTTGCTTCCACCTACCACAGCTTAAGACAATGGGTCGGCCCACATAAAAGTAGTGCAGTTTAGTGTTAGCACTGGTGGGACAATATCTTACTTTGCAAATGTTTTTTTCTTTCTATTCTTTATTGTTTTTAGGTCCCCCTGAGAAGCAACATACTGTTACTAGTGAGACATTTTGTTTTCTTCCGGAGGCGTAGAGTCCTCCAGTTGCTTAACATTAGTTGGATTCATCATCACTCTCATTAGCTTGCTCATATTTGGTTACAGCGTGCCAGCTTGGCTTCCTGTTTTTGTGTTTGTCTCTCTCCTGGAGCATAGCCCAAGTACTGCGTTAAGAGTAAATTCCACACAAAGAATAGTTAGGTTTGATAGTGTGGGTTTATTCCAGTATACATCAAAACACCACCAACAGCTTCTTGCTAGGCTCCATCTCCAGGCTCAACTGCCAGAGTCTAGAATCTTCAAGCCCTTACAATCTAAGTAAATATACAGTGTTCTGGTGTACTACTGACACAAACAAAGTACTATTACTATTCCAGACCATACCACATTGCTTTCATGCCCAGTCTCCGGGCAACATCCTTTACATCGCGGTGATTACACCGCGATGCATTTAGAACGCTGCCATTACAACGCAAGGGTTACATCGACTTGCACTGGAGGGCGCTATAACCTAAGGAATAGTAAGATTTACTATTCCAACACCTTCCCTACTGTACGTAGACTGATGTTGGAATAGTAAATCTTACTACTCCTAAGTCCAGCGCCCTCCAGCGCAAGTCGTTGTAACGACTTGCGTTGTAAAAACTGCGATGTTACATACCGCGATCATTTTGATCGCGTTGTAACATCACATATTCAAATATACAGTGTTCTGGTGTACTACTGACACAAACAAGGTACTATTACTATTCCAGACCATACCACATTGCTTTCATGCCCAGTCTCCTTCCACTGTTTGCTCTTTTTGAGCTACTTTTTTTACTTCGTGTGGAAGCACTCCAAAAGAGTGCATTATTTTCTCATGTTCTCCATCATGTTGTTTGCTCCCTCCCACCCTTGTCCCGCTGTCTGTCATGTTTCTTACCTTCTCCCGCTATCTGTGATGTTGCTTGCACCCTCACGCCCTCCTCCCACTGTCCGTGGTGTTGCTTGCCCTCTTTTGGTCTCCTCCCACTGTCTCTTGTATTGCTTGCCCCTTTCCCTGTCCATCATCTTGCTGCCCCCTCCCACCTCTCCTTCCCTCCACCAGCTATCCGTGCTAGCCAGTTATAACACTGTCATCAATCAATCAATCAATCAATCAGGGGTTTGTAAAGCAAAACTACTCACCCGTGAGGGTCTCAAGGCGCTGGGGGGCAGGGGCTGCTGGTCCCTCTGATGTGTGGAGGATCATTCGAAGAGCCAGGTCTTGAGGTCCATCTTGAATTGGGTCAGCAACGCGGAGTGCCTGAGGTGGAGGGGCAGGGTGTTCCAGGTCTTGCCGACGACGTAGGAGAATGAACTTCCTCCGGTTCTAGTCTTGTGGTTCCTGGGGACGGAAGCTAGGGCATGTCGGGCGGAACGGAGTTGTGTGGCGGGTACGTGGAATGTGAGGGGGTGGTTCAGGTAGGCTGGTCCTACATTGTGGAGAGCTTTGTCATAGCATTGACCAGTCCCCCAAAGTATGTGTGCTTTACATCCTTCCAATTTCGCTACTTAATTCAACTCCTCATGCATTGGTGAAAAGGAAGCTTCACGAACTACAATTTTTCATTTTGAAGAGCAGCTATTATTATTACGCCTGGTGGATGATCAAAATTAAAATCTATGACTTAAGGGCCATATGTATCATTCCAAATTGCGATCGCAAACGCCAAAATTCGCAGAATTTCGGCATTTGCGATCGCAATTGGGCTCAATGGTATGTATGAATGAAAAACTGCCTCGCTAAATAAGGAATCGCAAAATTTGCGATTCCCTATTTTGCGATTGCATTTAAGGAATCGCAAATTGCGATTCCTTAAATTCAATGTAAGAAGCACAAAAAAAGTGCAATTTGGCCTTAGGGAATCGCAAATTACCACCAACTTCAAGTTGGTGGTAATTTGCGATATCTTTGAAAAATGCACTTTTTTGCATTTTTCAAAGTGCAATGTGGCGCACATACATGCCCTTAGGGCATGTATGTGCGCCACATGTGCACCCATGCTTATTTCAGGGTGCAACAGGGTGTCCTTTGACACCCTTGCAACCTTGAAATTGCATTCTCAATTTGCGATTCTCTAATTGCTAATCGCAAATTGAGAATGTCTTCCCATTCATTCCTATAGGCCTCTAGGCCCATAGAAATGAATGGGGAGGTATTCCTTAATTGCGAATCGCAATTTGCAATTCGCAATTAAGGAATATGTAGGATTCGCAAAATTATTTGCAAATCCTACATACATAGCGTTTTGCGATTCTCAAATAGCGATTCGCAAAAAATCGCTATTTGAGAATCGCAAATGTACATTTTGATACATATGGCCCTAAGTTCCCAAAGGCTGGTGTTGAAATAAGTGCATGATTTTGAAGGTCACAACTCTTTTTATTGTTAAAATATTGTGTATTTCATTGTAAATATTTCACATATATACATTAGTGTCATAAACATCCAAGTGCAGCAGTAGAAAGCCATATCAGAAATCGACTCAATTTGGAAACCTTTTCAAAAACACCAATTCTAGTTTAATTGTTTCTGGCACGGAGAGCAATACTGCAAAAGGGAAGCTTGCAGCCTTGATTTAGTGTGCATGCATAAAGGAGAACAGTGATAAATCAAGTATTGACAAAGCCAATAGGTCTCACTTATTTGAGATCTGTTGGCTTTGTAAATTAAACTTAGCCATGTTGTATAGCAGCGTGGCTGATGTGTAGCATGACAAAGTAAAAAAAACTGCTATGAAGCAGTCAACGCTAGCCACGCCATGGTGCTTTTTTATTTCTTTTAACCATGCTGCACAGCAGCGCTGCCATACAATATAGCTAAAAAAACATTGACAAAGTCAAATAGCTCTTGCACATGCAATAGTTATTTGGCTTTGTCAATGTCTTTTTGTGACGGGACGGGATGGTTAGAAGGGGCAAGCAACAATGCGGGACATGGTGGGAGGGGCAAGCAACAGTAGAGGCCACTCGGCCGATACCATACATTGTATCACTGCATCACCCCTCGTGACCGGGCTCGGTCCGAGGGTATAAATAAATGGGTCCCAGGTCGCACGTGACCTTCGGCCAAGAGTTATACCAGTGCCTGTGTCTGTGTCCCTGCCGCGCACTGGCTAGGCCCTGCGACGTACCTCAATCCAGCGCGACACATTGGTGATGAGGGGTGAACGGTCCCTCGTGTCTCCCTGCACCTCTGGGTTGATGCACCGGCAGGATGCGTGTGGCCAAATCTGCCGTCGGAGACCCTGCGCAACACCGCAATCTCCTGCTCCGCCTGCCTGTCCTCTCTTCCAGGCAGCGGTGCTCACAGTGACACTACAGAAGAACGGCAGGTCCGACCGACTGAGGCTGTGTGACAGGCAGGCATCAGCAGAGCGGAAGAGCTCTACGGCGGCCCTCATCAGCCCTCATCAGCCCGCGCACGACGCGCAACGTGTGGGCGGGGCTTCAAGGCCTGACACATGCTGTCTCCACACCGGGCCGACAGAAGCCCAGCAACGACCGGGAATCTCGCCCTGCAGGCCGCAATTGTTCAGCCAGAGGTGCTGGGACCTCAAAACAAAAAAAAACGAAGTACAGATAAAGGAACAAGGCAGGTGAAAAGTGCCTACAACCTGTGCAAGTGCCCACAGTCAGCTGCCAGCAACGAGTGCCAGTACCCTCCACCACAGCCATCACAAGAAGGGTCAGTGGCTGGAGGAAAGCCCCAACAGTCAGAGGGTCAGTCTCAAGAACCAAGAAGGGAGCGCCACATAGTCCCAGAGGGGCACACTCCAGGCACAAGATGAGAGGGGGGGGGTTCATCTTCACAGAGGATAGAGCCGTAGCGTCACCCCATGCTCTGCGCACATCGATACAGCCACCAGAGGAAAAGACCAATCTCTGCACATCATGGGAGACCTCCCGCCACCGCAGCCACCGGCACAGGCGCCGACAGCACCATACTCACATGCGTCAGTCACGCCAATACCCCGTTCAGCCAGCTCGCTGACCCCGCTACAGCCGCGCCCGAATGGAAGCTCTGGGTAGGTCGCCTAAACCACTATTTTACAGGGACCAGAGAGACGGATGGGACGGTAAAACGCTCCCTCCTGATGCACTTTGGGGGTGACGAGCTCTACGAGCTGTTTGAGACACTGCCCGACACAGGAGCAGCCCATGAGTATGACGCGGCTATCGTGGCACTCGATAGATACTTCGACCCGCAGATGAACCCGGACTTTGAGAGGTTCAAGTTGCGCCAGGCCCGGCAAACCGAGGCAGAATCGGTGGACATGTTCTACGCCCGGCTCACGAAGTTGGCGCGTACATGCACAAATATTGATCAGACCGAGGAAATCAGGGCGCAGATTATTCAGGGATGCAAGTCCATTGCGCTGAGGCGCCAGATGCTTCGACAGCCTGGAATATCCCTGGGTGAGATCCTCATCCTAGCCCGCTCCCACGACCTATCCGACAAACAGGCGGAAGAGATGAAGGCCGTCCGAGTTCGAAATACCCCTGCCACCCCAGCGCAAAAAGGGGTAAACGTCAAAGAAGAGACGGTGGATGTCGTGCAAAGGCGACAAGGGCCTAGACAAGGGCGACCCACCGGGAGCCAGCTGGCCGGGCGGCAAGTGTGAATACTGCGGGTTCGACCACAAGGCACAAGACCGATGCCCGGCAAGAGGACAGACCTGCTGAAAGTGCGGCAAGGCCAATCACTACACCAGCGTCTGCCGGAGCGGGGGAGGATGCCCCCGAGGAGGCGCATCCAGAGGACGCCCGACGACCCTTCGACAACTAACGCTCGAAGAGGGCGACACCACGGAAACACCACATGTGCAGGGTGCCACCGCATATTATGAGGATGACGACAACATGTTTGTCATCTCATTTACAGGGAAGGCCCGGTCGCAAGAAGCGCCCTCCTCTGATGTGCTATGTGCAAGTCAACGGGACCTCCGTGCATGCATTGATAGACACGGGAGCGTCCGTAAACGTAATGGACTCAGACCAATATGAAAGGCTATCACCCAGGCCACCCCTGGCGCCCAGCTCCACAAAAATTTACACCTACGGAGACACAGAACCCATACCGCTCAGAGGTGTGATGGAAGTCTAGGTCTCAAGCTCGGGACACTCCGTGAGGACCAAGTTCCATGTGACCGACGGGAAGAAGGGAACGTTGCTTGGATGCCACACCGCGGAAGACCTAGAGTTGGTGTTCTTCGTCAAGCAGGTTCATGACACCCATGCGAAGGACATCCTGAGTGAATTCCCACAGCTCTTCCACGGCTTGGGTAAGCTGAAAGGGCGCCAAGTGAAACTGCACATCGACAAAGCGATCCAGCCAAGAGCGCTCAGGCACCGACGAATTCCCTTTCATCTCTCCCCCCGGTGGAAAAAGAGCTGCAGGACTTGGAGGACTTGGGGGCCATTGAGAAGGTATCAGGGCGCACCCCATGGGTTGCCCCACTGGTAGTCGCACCCAAGTCGAAACAACCTGGCGCCATTCGACTATGCGCCGATTTGAGACTACCCAATCAGGCTATCTGGAGGGAGAGACACATGACCCCGACGATGGATGGCATTGTGGCGGACCTCAACGGGGCACAATGGTTCTCCAAACTGGACTTGAACTCCAGATATCATCAGTTGGAGCTGGCGCCACAGAACTGTTCCATAACCTTGTTTTCCACACACGTTGGCCTCAGAAGGTATACCTGGCTCAGCTTTGGTGTGTCCTCCGCTGCAGAGGTGTTTCAAAACGCCATCAAAGAAGCCCTCTCAGGACTGGTCGGAGTGATAAATCTGAGTGATGACGTCTTAATATACTCACAGAGCTTGGAGGAACATCATGCCCGGCTTAGAGCGACCTTACAAAGACTGGCAGACTGCAGACTTACCTTACACAAAAAGAAATGTGCCTTCTACCAAGAATCAATAGACTTTTTTGGATACGTCTTTTCGCGAGACAGACTCCGCGTTGATCCACGCAAAGCTGAGGCCATCAGGAGCGCCCCAGTTCCGCAGAATCCCACAGAAATCAGGAGTTTCCTCGGGATAGTGACTGTTAGACCTGGCACCATTGGCGTGGGTCTCCCTTCCATTTTTTGCTGTTGCCTCTTATGTTTTTGCTGGTTTTAGATGCTTTTGGGCACTGTGCCACTGCTGTTCAGTGCCACAGTGCAAGTGCTCCCTATGGTAAATTGATGTATGGATTAGTGACTCCATGATTGGCTTGTTTGGCTTACGGTCAGACCCTAGTACAGTGCACTGCGTGTGCCCAGGGCTTGTAAATCAAATGCTGCTGGTGGGCTGCAGCACTGGTTGTGCCACCCACCGGAGCAGCTTGTAAAGTGTGTCTCAGGCCTGCCATTGCAGAGCCTGTGGGCAGTCTGGTACTGCCATGTTGACTGGGCAAGTGTACCCACTTGCCAGTCCCTAAACCTTCCCTTTTATACATATTAGTCACCCTAAGGTAGGCCCAAGGGCAGGGTGCATTGTAGGTAAAGGGTAGGACATGCCCTGGTGTGTGTGGCATGTCCTAATAGTGAATTACAGCCATTTTCGTTTTTCACTATTGCAAGGCTACCTGTTCCCCATAGGCCAGAATGGGCAGTTAGATTATTACATCTTATAATCCTAACTGACTCAGGGAACCAGGTAGAAATTCGAGTTTAGTACGCCTGAACTCAGAATGATAAAATACATCTTTTAGTGAAGTTGGTTTTAACATTCTGTGTTTGAAAATACCACTTTTAGAAAGTAGGTATTTTCTTGCCTAACTATCCAAGCCTGCCTCTGCTAGGTTGTGTATTCCTTGTCTGGAGATTGAGTGACAGGGGCTGGGGGTGGCTACAGGAGACAGGGTGAGTCAGCGCAGGGCTGAATAGAAAGATCTGCATCCAGAGTGGAGGGAGGAGTTGCACCTGGGTCTGAATAGGGCTGTGCCTGCCTTCCGCAATGCTGGCTCCACCTCCTGCCGGGCGGCTGAGCACTCTGCCCCACATTCTGAAAGGAAAGAAGGAGTCAGAAAAACAAAGTGCTCCAGGACTGACCAGAACTGGTTTTGGACTAGGCAGAGGCCTCTCTGCCTTCAGAGAACAAAGAGAAACTGTGTATAAAAAGGGGACCCAGACCCCTAGGAAATTAGATCACTTCTGGGAATCAAGACGAACCTTTGCTGAGGAGAAGAACCAGGAAGCTGAAGGAGGAGACTAACCCTGTGCTGTGTGTTTGGGGGTTGGCCTGCAGTGGTTGCTTCATTGCCAAAGAAAGGAGAAAAGGACTGAGTGTACTTTCTATCAACTTGAAGAAGAATCTCCAAGGGCTTGAACTAGAGCTTGCCTCCTGCCTGAAGTCTCAGGGATACAAGACTTCACCAACCAGCTCCCCCCTGAATTCCCTTGCTGGGAATTGAAGTGCCTGCTGCTGTGCTGGGCCTTCTGAGAGACTGCGTGTCGCTGGGAGCTGGAAGCGCGACGCAACAACGAGAAGCGTGTCGCCGCTGCAGCCGCTGTCATCGCATCGCCGAGGAAGCGAGACGCCGCAGCCATCATCGCATCGCCGAAGCGCTGCGCATCGCCGGAGAAGCAGGACGCTGCCACGAAGGACATCGTCGCATCACCGGAGAAGCGCGTCGCAGGGCCTGTCGCGGCTCCCAAGATCATCGAGTCGCCGCACGGCCGTCGGGCGTGCACGCATCGCACCAACGTTGTCGCATCGCAGCCAAGACGCCATCTGTCGCATCGCACCGGAGAGCAGTAAGAAACCGACGGATCAACTCCCCGCACAGTAAGGAAGCGAGCATCAACTCCCCTGCGCAGCAGTAAGGAACCGACGCCTCCACTCCCCTGAGTGTACGGAACCGACGCATCACCTTCCCTGCGACCCTTTTATTTTCTTTGCGTTACGCATTCAAGGTACATTGAGAGTAAAGTGTTGCATCTACAACTTGAGAGAACTGAACTATTTTATAACATTCTAAAGTCTATTTTTGAGTACAGTATTGTGAATTTTTGTCGTTTGGTCTTGTGTTAAGTCTATATAAAAATACTATTTTTATAATACAACCTGTGTGGTGTCCATCTGTAGTGTTGTCACTGTATTACTGTATGTGTTCACAAATGCTTTACACACTGCCTCTGAGATAAGCCTGCCTGCTCGTGCCAAGCTACCAAGGGGGTGAGCAGGGGTTATTTTAGGAGTGTAGCCCCTCACCCTGACTAGACGCAAGGGTCCCTATTTGTCACAGGTACCTACCTATGCCAATTAGAGACCCCCAAATCTAACATTGGTGGCAGCGGTGGGATTTGGACTTGCATTTGTGATTCATATACAGTGATTGGTGTACACTACTAGTGAGTGCAGACCATAACGCAACCACATACTTTTTGAGAATTTTTTTCCTTGGAACTTCTTTTTCTATTTTTGATTCTTGAGAACTGCCAGTCTTTTTGCTACCATGAGCAAGACAGCATCCATAGTATCTGTAGACATTGTTTTGGAAGAAGAGAGAATTGATACTTACACTGTGCCTTATCTCAAAGCTTTGTGCAAGAAATTTAAAATCTCTGTGAAAGGCCTCACCAGGAAAGAGGAATACCAAAAGGCGCTGAGGGTAGAATCTAGGAATGCCAGTGAGCATCCTGAGGAGCCAGTAATGGAGGCAGAGGATTTGAATGAGCACCTTGAGGGGCCAGTGGGCCCAACTGGAGGGAAAGCACCTTCAGGGGCGGGCAGCAGTGTTTCTTCCAAAGGGTTGTCCCCAGGAGAGCTGGAGGACAGAGCAAGGGAGAGGATGCATAAATTGGAGCTAGCTAGGCTCAAAATGGATGGTCAGAAAGACATGGAGAGCAAGAAAATAGAGCTTGGGATGGAGTTAGAAATGAAGAAGTTAGCCTTAGAGGAAAAGAGAATGCATTTTGAGCATGAGAGAGGATTGAGGGAATTGGAACTCAAGGCCAAGAAGTTAGAGGTTCCTCCCTCTGGTGGCAGCACACCGCCAGTGCATGTAGAAGCAAGAACCTACATTCCCAAAGATGTAGTTAAAGATTTCCACAAGAATGAGGATATTGGTCAGTGGTTTAGGGCTTATGAAGCTGCAATGTTGGCCCACCGGGTCCCTGAGAAGGATTGGGGAGCGGGGTTGTGGGGCCGCTTTGTTAGTGATGGGAGGGACACTTTGTTGGATTTGCCTACAGAGGAGCAAATGTCCTATACCCACATGAAGGGAGCCCTAATGTCCAGATTTGGTTTGACCCCAGAGCTATATAGACAAAGGTTTAGAAATTGCAGAAAACTGGAGTCTACCACTTGGGTGGAATATGTGTCTTTTTTGCAGAGCATTGGATGGTTGGGTGAAGGGTAGCAAAGTGGATAATTTTGAGGCGCTCTATGATTTGCTTGCATGGGAGCACTTGTCAAATAACTGTTTTCCAGAGCTACGCCAGCATCTTATTGATAGCAAGCTGACTAACCCTAGGAAGCTTGCTGAGGAGGCGGACCGCTGGGTGAGCACCCGGGTCCAGAAGGGTCATGTGGGAGACTTCGCCAAAGGTGGGCAGGGTCCCCAGCAGAAGAGTGGGGGGACAAGGGTAAACAGAGGGAGTTCCAGAAAGGGCCCCAAAGTAATCCCCAAGGGAACCAAGGGAAAGGTTCCCAGCCTCCCCTGAGAAGAAGGCAGTGGCCCTGACAGATAAGCCTGTTCACAAGGGGCCCAAGACCTGTTTTAAGTGTGGTCTAGTAGGCCACTGTTCTTATGATGCTAGATGTCCCTTGTATGGGAAGACAGCACCCACTGGTGCACCACCCCGGCAGTTGGCTAGTGTAGCCCTGGGAGAGGAGATGGGTGCCCAAGGTGGGTGGGGTCCCGCAGAGATGTCCCTTTTCTCTTTAGGAGACTGTGAGGTGGTCCCCAGGACCCAACTGCCTGATAACACAAAAAAATACAGGCAGTGGGTGACCATCAATGGCAAGAGTGTGGAAGCTCTTAGAGACACCGGAGCCAGTGTGACAGCTGTCAGTTGTCGGTTGGTGTCTGAAGAGCAGGTAGTCCCAAATGCATTTTACCCAGTTGTTGCCGCTGACAACACAGAGAGCCACTGCAAGGTGGCACAGGTTCCCTTTGAGTGGGGGGGTCTCAGGGACTCTTCAAGTAGCTGTGAGGCCAGCCATGCCTGTTGAATGTCTGTTAGGTAATGATTTGGAGAGCTCCCCTTGGGCTAAGGTGGAGCGGAGAGCTCATTTAGAGATGTTGGGTTTGCCTGAGTGGGCCTGCGTGACCACTCGGTCTATGACAAGCCAGTAAGGGTGTTCCAGAGGACCTGGAGCCTGAGAAAATGGCCCAGGTGCCTGCCTTAAAGAGAAGAGGTAGGGGGCCCGGGAAACCGGCCCAGGAGGTTCCCACGGCCCAGGAGGAGGTGGACCCTGAAGGGGATGCCCTGGAGCCTACTGGGGAAGAGATTGCTGAACTGGGAGACCTGCCTGAGCTGACCCATTGGCAGCAGGAAGGAGGTCCCTCCAGGGAAGAGTTCTGTGAGGAGCAGAACAAGTGCCCTTCTCTTGTGGGTTTGCGGCAGCAGGCTGCAAACCAGGCAGCAGGTGATCAGTCTGGATCACATTGGATCTACTGGGAGAATGGTCTCCTGTATAGTGAGCCTAAGGTTGCTGAGCCTGGGTCAGCCCGTGTGCTGGTGGTACCCCAGCGCTTCAGAGCCTTCCTACTGGGGCTGGCTCATGATGTGCCTTTAGCAGGACATTTGGGGCAGGACAAGACCTTTGAAAGGCTTGTCACCCATTTTTATTGGCCCCAAATGCGCAAGAGTTCAGACACTCATTGCAGGACCTGTCAGACTTGCCAGGCAAGTGGAAAGAGTGGGAGGAAGCGCAAGGCTCCTCTCCAGCCATTCCCTGTGGTCAGCACCCCCTTTGAAAGGGTGGGCATTGACATTGTGGGGCCTCTGGATCCCAAGACAGCCATGGGCAACAGGTTCATCCTGGTCTTGGTGGACCATGCCACCCGGTACCCGGAAGCCATCCCTCTCAGAACAGTGACGGCCCACTTTTTAGAGGTACAAGACAAGGTTGCCCTCTTTCCCCACTTTTATTCCTTATTGGTATTGAACCATTTCTCAATGCTATACGAAAATGTGATGATATTAAAGGAATTAATATTAAAGATGTTACTATAAAAACTTTAGCTTATGCAGATGATGTACTCCTATTTATTAGTGACCCTATAATCTCATTCCCTTCCCTATTAGAGATTATCAAAAACTATTCTACAGTCTCTGGATATAAATTAAATACTAACAAAACTGAATTTTTCCCCTTAAACATTTACTGTACCCCTGATATGATACCTATGACTGATATTATTTGGCAAAAGGATAAATTGAAATATCTTGGGATTTTATTCTCATCCTCTATAAAATCAACAATAACATTGAACTGTAACTTTATTTTAAATTATATAAAAGATAAATTGTCTAAATGGTCTTCATTACATCTTTCATGGTGGGGTAGAATGGATTCCATTAAAATGACAATTGCTCCAAAAATTTTATACACCCTCGCCATGATTCCTACTCAATTTTCATTAAAGTTTTACAAAGATGTTGATAGAATTTTATCCAGATTTCTTTGGAACTGTAAACCGCCTCGTATCAGTTATAAAAAATTAAAAATGCCTAAATGTAATGCTGGGTTTGGATTACCAGACTTTTTCCTCTACCACAAAGCCTTTATTTTAAAACAAAGTTCCATATGGTTTAATCAGTCCTATTTAAACAATTCTCCTATTTGGCTTGATATTGAGAAATCATTGGTAAATCCATTTCCACTCCCCACTTTGTTAACTATGTCTAATAGGTCATCATTTTTGCATAAATCCGTTATACTAAAGTCCACTAAAATGATTTTTAATGATATAGATTCAATTTTTCTATCTCCTATGTCTATTACTGAAGACATGTCACTATGGTATAGCAATGTTATCAAATTGAATAGGAATGTTAGTTACTGGTATTCATGGATTAATGCTGGTATTTTTATCTTAAAGATATATATTCAAACAATGCTTTTTTATCATTTGAGATTTTACGAACAAGATTTAATTTACCTCAAGCTGATTTTTCTAAATATGAACATTTATGTAATTCCATTTTAGATTCTTTCCCTCAAGATATTCCTTCTAATGTTAAAGCTGATTTATCAATTTACATTCAAACTGTCTCTACTTCATCACATGGTGTTTCTATTTTATATAAAAAATTATCTAATTCTCTAGGTAGCAACATTAATATGCTTTCAGTATTTTGGAATAATGAACTTTCACTTTCACTATCCATTGATATATGGAAGGATATTTGGCTTAATAGTATTTCTGGTTGGCTGCCTGTTTCGCTTTATCAAACTAACTCATATATTTTATTTAATTGTTTATGGACTCCATTACGTCTCTTCCAAGCTAAACTTCTTCAATCTGCTTCTTGTTGGCACTGTAAATCACACCCTGGTACATTACAGCATATGCTTTTTAAATGCCCTTTAATTTTAAAATTTTGGACTGATGTTTGGGATATTATAAAAAAGATATTAAATATCCATGATGATGTTTCTTACAATATGTTAATTTGCAAATCTGCTCTTCTTTCACATAGTTTAAATGACTTAGAAGGTAAACTTTTTAATTTCCTAATATCAGCTGCTTTAAAATCTATTACATTTTGCTGGAAAGATGTCTCGCTATTATCAGTACATGCTTGGTGGTCATGGGTTATTTTTACAAGAAAAGGAGCTCAATTGTCCTTAACTGGGCTCAATCATAACTCCAATTCTTTTCATGCTTTTTGGATTCCTGTTGATGTATATATATCTTCTTAAACGGTATATGTATAACTAATTTAGCTTTTTATTGATAATATAGTATATTTACTGATTCATATTGTAGCTCTATTTATAGACAATGTAATACGAATCATTATTGTTCCTTTTCCCTCCTTTCCTTTTTATGTTCTCCAAGAATACTTATTTTATCTTACCTAATGTAATTCAATTGATATGCCTGTTAATCTTCTTTACTATAACTAGGTATTTTCGATTTAGAATATTATTTTCTGTATTGTCTGTTACTTGTTTATTATGAAAATTCAATAAAATATTTTGAACCCAATTGCGCCCTGTAGTCACCGGCGCTGGACCTGCTTGCTGCTTGCTGAAGTAAGCTCAGTTAGTAAAACTTTGCTGACTCAGCCAGCACACTGGAGATGAATCAAGGTGTCCTGTTACTGTTTATCATAAGAGCTGACTCCACAATATCTTTTTAAGCAACCATTAGTCTGCAAATTGCCCTTTATTAAAAAAAACCCTAACAAATAAATAAATAAAGATAACTCTATTGCGGCTTCTGCTTTAGTCATCCATCACTTAAACAGAAACTTATGTATGATACTTATGTATGATACAGAAAAAGGTGCATCACACATAAGTTCAAATAATAATGTCCACAAAAATGAGAAACTGTGACACACTCTTTTAACTAAAGCTGCTAAACCGATATTTTGGCCGACCAGATCAATTTAGCGCTTGATTTGCAAAACAAAAATAAGTGCCAAGGCCCAAGATATTCCTCAGGAGGCCACTTTAGCCTGCACCACCTACAAGCCCTGCCACAGTTGCCAAATACCAGTATTAGCTCCACCTACTAACCATCACACTTCTACAAATTGGACAATTTGGACTATATCAGGGAACGTAAAGGCTTAAGAATGGCCTGGGCATGCTGGTATTATTATTATTATTATTATTATTATTAATAGTGCTGGCACTGAGCACCGGTAAACACCCTTGCTAATTAAGCACTAGTTAACTAAGAACCTTTGTGAATTGAGGGCCAGAGAGTGGACCAAGAAGCAGGGAGAAACAAAGTAAAGTGGAAAAGGAGGGAAAAGAGATAGGAAATAAGAGAGAAAGACAATGAGAGGGGCTGATTCACAAAATTTACTGAATCTTCTGTAAGGAAGAAAACTGATTTCTGTGTGAAAATGTCAGTTCCCTCTTCCCCCAGATTATCAGTAGCAGGGTCACTGGACATTTCTGCCTGTAGATTGTATTTACTCGTGTGGGCAATCTGACCGATTCGCAGATTGTCAGCCGGGATAAATCTCAGACTAGGGCAGGGAAAATATGTTAATGGATGCTAACCAACTTGTATGTTTTGAGTATTCACTAACATTTTCAGGGCCTTTGTCACATTTTTTCTGGGAAGGTATGGATTAAGCTCCATGGCTGGAAAGGGAACCAAACGTAACTCTGGCAAAATGTTCAAACCAATCCACTCCCTTCCTCCCCACTCTCTTTCCAGCCATCCATTCTATTTCACTGAATTTCTTTCTACTCTCTCTCTAATCTCTCCATGCTATCTCTTCCTTTCCTCTCTCTTTCCCTCATCCTTATTTTTCTTGCCTTCCTACCTTTCTCTCTCTCTTTCTGCTTATGCCCCGCTTTGCCTGCTGCAATAATCACCCGGGAGCTGTAGAGAATAACAGAGGTGCAGGTGGCAGCAGTAGGCCTTCTAAACTGGGCCCCAAAGGTTCCCGCCCCACCTGTGGAAATGCCCAATGAGACTAATGGCCAGCCTAGTCCGGTTTCTGTCCAATTCGGTAGTGAGATAGGTATACCCTACTTTATGATGCACATTTAAGAGACCGTTTTGCCACAGGAAAAAAATGCTTTCCCTCGCTAAAGAAAAGTATAAAAATTTGCTTTTTCACTTTTCCACCATGCATACTCCAGTAGATTGTCATTGCCTAGCAAATGGACAGATCACTATAATATACATAGGTCTAAATTTACTAATGATTGTGTGAGCTCACGTGCAGCACAACACAATTTTGGGCTGCGTTCATGTGTGTTCATAATGTATGGTCAGGGCCACTGGAATTATACAGCAGGGGGGCACCAAATTATGCGGCATTGTTCACTAAATTATGCGTCACGAAATGGCAGATTATGAGCCATAATGCGGCACATTTTTTGATAGTATTACTTCATTGTTTAGGAATTTTTACACATGATAATATTGCCTGGGTAAAAATTTCACCTCATTTTTTCCAGTTTAGCAACCAAAAGAGAAAGGAGCTGAAAGATGACCATTTAACCTTTGCAAAAAGGCCTTCCACAGTGCACAAGCACATGTTGCCACGTTTTTAGTAACTTTTGATCCTTTTGAGCCAGAAACAATTTTTGGGGGTAAAATCAGCAGATTATCTAGCAGGTGATGGAATATGTGGCAATTGTGGGAAATCTATAACTATGCGGAAAAAAAGCAGCGGCCGCAGAATCGCATAATACCAGTAGCCCTGTGTATATAAATAGGCACTATGTTTTGCATCGTGTTTCACTAGATGAGTGTAGGAGGCTGGCTTAGTTTATGGTGCACATATTTAAGTGATGCACCTTGCACTAATTCAGGCAACCCTTATGCTGATTTTAGTGGTCTTTGATGACTATTGAAAGCTGTCAAAGAGGTAGCTGTGGAGAGCAGCCTGCAGGCTTATCTTGAAGGAGTGCTAAGCAACTTGTTTCACCAGTTTACTTATGTAGTGTAGGTTAAATGAATGTCTATTTATTACACAACACTCACTAACACATTGGTATATCTCCTACCAGGAGATATCCACACAAATACACAACAATACTTCAATTGCAAATAGGTGAGTAAGCGCAAAATTCAGTGGTCTCCAGGGGGAGGCCAAACCATATACTAAAGAAGTGCAATGCGAACTGCGACCGAAGTCAAGACTTAGACCAGGAGACTCAGAGGAGCTGGGGACACAAGGAGCCACCTAAAGTAAGTAAACAGGAACCCCATGGAGGCTATATGCTGAGTGGAAACACATCTGAGTGTCAAATAGAAGTCAACAGGGAAGTCGCGGTTGCAGTTTTTAAGAAGAAGGACCCTTCCCAGTGGACCACGAAGAAACCCTGTGGAAGACAGAAGTTTGGAGAGTCACCCCACCCTTGGATACCACAGGAACCAGCATACCTACACCACGGAAGCCGGGTGCATAGGTGTGAAGTGACGTCGGATCTGCCGTAGACCACAATGGGGGACTTCAAAGAAGATGACGCTGGAGAGGACTGTGCAAGAATCCAGTGGTATCCAAGGGTGGATTCTTGAAGCGAAGAACCTGTAAGCAGAAGGGACAGAGTCTATGCCACTTGGATGTGACCAGGAGGCATGGAAGAGCAATGCCCACGATGTTGGACGGTTCAGAAATGTTGACGGTAACCTTGTCGCTGCAGCTGTGAGGACCAGGTAATGCTTAGGAAGACCAGGAGCCATGAACTAGCTGCCCCACATCGGAAGTCAAGAACCAGGGGGTCGGTGTCCGGCGGGAGCACCAACAAGCCTTGGGAGCTGCAACTGGCGTGGAGAAAGAAGAAGGAGCAACGTTGGGACCAGCAAGGTCCAAGGGCCTCACCACAAGCAGGAAAGTCAGGGCAGGCCATGAGCAAGTAGGGGAGCCTACTGGGGCAGAAGAAACCCTCAAAGAGGACCCACAGGCCGAAGGCACAGGAGTCGCAAGAGGACCTCGAGCAGCTCACCAACAACTTCCTTCTGCCCATGGTGCAGAGAATTTGGTGAGGATGCTGTACTTGGCATTAAGAGCTGCTGGAGGCTGGAGCTTCTTGTAGCCCGAAGATCTCTGGAGTCCAGAGCCACCAAGCCTTGGCAAAGGCAAGTCAACACGATGCACAGGGGTTCGGTCCCAGCGGTTCCGACGAGGAATACTGTCCTCAAAGTTGCAGAGAGGACAGGTCAGGCCTCGAGGGAGTTGCTGAACCACCACCTGTGTTGCTGAGCCTTCCAAAGTCCATGGAAGGTCAGGAGCAGCAGACCGGTCAGCTTTGTTTTGGTGCCTGCAGATGCAGGGGAGTGACTCCTTCACTTCAAGGGAGATTACTTTGGTGTCCTTGATGCCCACAGGTCTGTTGAAGATCCTGCTAGAAGCACAGACACAGACAATGAAGAAGACTCGCAGAACAGTGAGACCAGGAGCAGCAGGAGTCTTCCTTGATGCAGTCTTGGTCCCAGGCGAAGTCCACATGTCCAGACGGTCGAAGAATGATGTGGTTTCAGGCTTGAGCCTTGTCCCAAGACGAATGTAAGGAACCATCCACAGGTAAACCCTTAAGTACCCTAGGGAAAGGGTTGGAATGACTCAGGGGTCCCTCCCAGAGGAGGGGCTGGACAGAGAGGAGGATACTCCATTTTCCTATGTCCAGTTTTGTGCCCGAGGGGGAGCCAAGGGCTCCCTGAACTGGCTCAAACTGGAGTATGCAAGAAGGGCACAAACTGCAAGAAACTGTGCCCTTCAAAACAGTCTGGTGGCGCTGGCAATCTCCCCACCCCCAGCCCAAGACACTAAGTCCTGTCTGGGAGGTGGTTACACCTCCCCGTGACAGGAAACCTATTGTTCTACCTTCCCCTGCTCGAGCTTGACTCAGCAGCAGGAGGGCAGAATCGTCTTTGTGGTTGGCAGCAGCACTAGCTTGCTGTCAGACCCTTAAAGGCTGTTACCAGTAGTACTTGGGAGTACCCCAAGGGAGCCCCCCATGTACATGGGATCATGCTTCCAACACTGGAATCAGTGTTGGGGTATGATTCCACCATGTTTGATACCAAACATGACCGGGTTCAGTGCACCCACTATATAGTTAGACATCTTGTAATGACTGAAGTCCACTAAATGTATCAAAATGGGTGGCCACACTTACAAAGCCTGGAGAACTGACTCCGGGGTTTGTAGGAGTGTCCTGCTCATGCAGCAGCACCCTCACGCTTATAACCAAGCACCCTGCCCTCAGGACTGAAGAGGCTGCCATAGGGGTGACATATGTTTTAAGTGTAGTGACCCCAGATATAAGAAAATATATATCTGTTGTGAGAGGTGCAAGCACCAGCTCACACAGGCTGCAATGGCAGGCCTGTAGTCACAGTTTAAGTGGGCTCCCATGGGTGGCACAATACATGCTGCAGCCCATGGGAGAATCTGGTGTACATATGCCCTGGGTTCCTTATACTAGGGCAGTGGTGGCTGGTGACATTTGAAAGTGGTGAGGCGTAAAAGTTGGGGATGAATTTTACGTAGCGAGCGAGTGCGGCCGACATAAGAGGTGTTCAGCCCATGCATCATTCACCCAATCATCCCCCATTAATTTATCCATGTTTCTATCACCCACTGCATTCATCTGTTCATCCATCCATCCATCCATCGGTCCTTCTAGAGACTCTCCCATTCGCTCATCCATCCATGTATCCATTCACTAGAACATCTTCCACTCATTTGTCCATCATTTGGAGCATTCATTCATGTATACATTCACTCATCCTTCTGGACACACTCTCCTGTAACTCTTCTGCCCACTCATTCATCTATGTATCCTTTCACCACTGGTGAATAACCAGAGCATCCAGCCATCTTCAGACAACCTCCCTTCCATCCATCCATCCATCTCAATGAAAGTGTATATTTGCTTGTCTGTATTTGAACCACGTTCTCAATTAGGCTGTTCGCCAGACAAGCGGAAACACAATATTTGTATCAGATCACAACACTATTCAGATATGGTGAGATCTTAGCATTATGAAACCCTTTGCGGGCCGATGGAGACTGAATATGTCCCGGTAAAGATGATAAACAACGATTGAGAGCTTACCTGTGCACTTATTTAGGAGACCATGACGGCACAATACCTTCCACCCAGACTGTTTGGGCTGCAGGTACAGCCTATATATGCAGTGGGATTATGGAGAGCCGGTCAGAGCAGCCAGGGGGGATGGGGCAGAGAGAGTGAGAGAAGAAAAGCGAGGGAGGAGGAAAGAGAGAGCGGAGTAAAGAGAGGGAGGAGGGGTGAGGTGAAGTGAATGAATGAGAGATAGAGAATACAGTCTAGGGGAGCAGGACTAAAAGGGAGAGAGACCTGGGGAAGAGGCAGGTGAGAACAGGCCAAGCAGCCACTGAAAAGGGAACGAGTGTGACAAAGGAGATGAGCTGGAGCATGAGAGAAGAGAGAGTTGAGAGGAAGGGGAGCGAGAGGGGTGGATCAGGTTACACCAGAAGCAACACCTCTGAACATGGACACAGGACAGCCTCTTGAAGACTGTTTCCACCCCGACCGGTACCAATCTGAAGGCCTCCTGGGGGAAGAGGAGTGTAGAGGAGGAGAGGGGTTGTGAGAGAGAGGAGGGAGCAAGAGAAAAAGAGCGGCATAACAGAGTAAGAGAATGCAGAAAGTCAAAGCCAGATAACCCTCTGTGATCTCTTCAGAGACGGGACATGTAAACCTGTGCATGATCATCACACAAATGGCAACATATGTTCCACGGTGCAGAATGTGCACATAAAGTCTTGCACTAACGCAGTGGAGGCTGGTGACATTTTAAAGTGTTGGTGGAGCAGAAGCAACCGTCAAGAACCGCTTTGAGCGAGAGAAGTGAGCGTTCCCAACTCTTTCCAGGAGTATTGTGCGCCATTAAAATTTGGAAACATTAAGATCAAATCCAAACCTAATCTAGCAAGCATCGAAGCACTGACCACATGCACAGTCTGGCACATGGCAGCTAAGGCTACCGCCGCTCACCTAAGTCTGTGCATTCCAGTGCCTCTTCATGCTGTGCTGCCTCCGCTTTAAAAGAGTGGGATGTTGTGAAACATTCCATCATGAAAACGTACTCTGCCTGTAGCAGTTTTGTGCAAAAACATCCTGCCTCCTAACAGTTCTTCTTCATGCGGTACTTTCACGTTCATACCTCTCGCAATACTCGCGGGGGGGGTCGCACGGGGGCCGGGGGAGTTTAAAATCACAAAAAAAAAAGAAAACTTAACTTACTTGACTGGGTCCGCGCCACCTCTGCTCCAGGGCCGGGGTCTTCTCAACGGGAACAGCCGCGTCACTGGAGTGGCAACCCCTCTCAGCCAATACTGATGCTGCTCCAGCAGCGCCAGGATTGGCTTAGCAGGGATACTCGCCGCCCGCCTGCCCATTAGGAGACCGAGGGTTGCGGTGTTGATCAACCCTCGCTCTCCTAATGCGCAGCCACCAGCCAGTGCAAACACTAGTGCGCATGACTGGGCTGGTCGGAAAAATTCTCCGACCTAAACTCAGCTTGCGCACTTGTGCTGCTGCCTGCTGTGCGCTCCGACTCTGAAGACTCTGAAGGGGGTGGGCGGTCTGGCGTCATGCTGACTGACATGCATTGTCAGTTCAGACAGCCACCGAGGGAGCTGCGGGTGCGGCCTTGTGGGTCAACGCCCCAGCGCCCTAATGTACGCACCGCCACTGTACTAGGGACTTACAAGGGTACACCAGTCGCCAATTGTGGATATACAGAAGTGCTTACCATGGTCAATTTAGGTAGAATATACAGTGACTGTCAGTCCTGATTAGCAGGATCCCAGTCAGACTAGTCAAAAACATACTGACACCAAGCAAAAAGTGGGAGTAACCATGAAAGCAGATCCTACTTTCCTACAATGAGCTTCAAGGAAATCGTTAATAAATAACCAGGGTGGCTCTTCCGAAAGGTGCAGTTTCAAATTTTATTTTGTACAACGCTGATTTACTTCACGTGAAAGGTATTGACAATTTACCAACTCCCTCTCAGAGCACAAGGAATGAGTGACGGAGAATTTATTCTTGGTTGTGCAACTTTGTTAAAAACTGAAGGCAAGGGGAACCGGTCTGTAGTTCTAATTCACACTAATTATTTGTTATTCTGGAAGTTGTCCCTTTTGGAATACTTTTTACTTTTAACATCTATCTTCCACGGGCAAATGAACGTCAGAAATTTAAAGGAAGTATTTATAAAGGCAAATGAAACCAGT
This sequence comes from Calotriton arnoldi, assembly GCA_963921515.1. Classification (NCBI taxonomy): domain Eukaryota; kingdom Metazoa; phylum Chordata; class Amphibia; order Caudata; family Salamandridae; genus Calotriton; species Calotriton arnoldi. The sequence continues at coordinate 610,550 of CAWUFW010009331.1, read as the reverse complement.
CTAAACTCAGGATATAAGGGAGGTGGGGAGTTCTAGTTGAGATTTTACTGCCTTTGGTAATTAAGTGATGGGAAGATAAAGAACAGCTTCTAAGCTATTCTGAGCCATAATAATAAGAGTGTTCCTTTTTTGACATCCCAAAAATGTGGTAAATGAAGTAAATATTATATATACATATATTTACTAAAAAAAACAAAGGTTAAAGTTATAGTTAGGTGAAATGTTCAGTAACAATGTAACATTTTAAACTCTAAAAAACACAGAAATTCACCAGTTATAGTTACAGTTATCTCAAGTAACCATGACTCGCACTCCCCCCCATTCACAGTTTTCTCATCAATAATTTCATTGTAAATGTTGCAGTGATATTATTAATGATGTCATAGAAGATGTCATGATTGATGTAATATATGGGGTAATTAGTAGTGCATGGTGAGGGCACGAGTTATAGTTACCTTAGGGCATGACTTATAGTTACTTGAGAAATAGTGAACTTCAAGGTTTTTTTTCACATAAAGTAATATTTTGTAACCATATGTAAATCCAACCCAGCTGCAGGCCTGGTCGCTACCCTACGTAAATCCGACCCCCTGTCTTGCTTGTTGGGCGGTAGGCTGCAAGCACTGGCCTGTGGCCAGGCACTGTAGCCAACCTCCTCCCCGAGCCTTATTAGACCCTGGAAACCCCATCCCCCAGGGCTATTTTTTCCTTTAAAGGGGAGGGGTCCACGCCACCCCCCCTTCCAGAGCCTTTTTTTGGCCCCAGGGAACCCATCCCCTGGAGCGCAATGTGTTAATTAAGCCGAAGGGGCTGCACTGCCTCTACTCCCTGAGCCCTTAAAAAAGGCCCTGGGGGTGGTGTGGCCAAGCAAGATGGCTGAGCGGACGTGAACCGCTTCAGCTCCGGCCCCCGAGTTCTGCCCACTGACCTTCAATGCGCCCACAGTGGACCTCCGGGCTTGAAAATCGCCCCAGCTAATGCCAGTTGTGTCCTGCTGCACTTTCTCTCCCCCCGGTCCAGTTGCGTGCCGTAGACGAGACCCAGTGAGGCGGCGTACTGGAGGGCCGGGATCGCGCTCAAGATGGCGCGGAGATAGGCGGAGGGCGCCCTGACACGCATGGATCGGCCGCCTGCATCCCGGTGCTTGCCCCCGCTGTTACCGCTGATGCAGCCTGCTTGAAAGCTCTCTCCCTGGCCAGCGGCGAACGGAGCTGTGCGGGGCTCCGAGGCATGCTGGAATGCACTGCCGGAGCCCGGGCAGCCTGGAAAGTGATGCTGAGAGCGGGCGTGGACTCCCCTGTGACACGTTGACGGCCTGACTGCGAGTGACCAGCGGTGAGTGCCCTTGATGCCTGAGACGTGTGGGGAGCGAAGAAGGTGCTGCCTGGCCAGGGGGGTACCCGCTGCTCCCTCGATGAGTTTGTCTGCCGGCGGGAGGGAGGCCAGATGGACAGCTAGACCACGAGGCCCTGCATGCCTGACCTTGACATGGCGGCCGCCCAGTGATCGGCCCTGAGGTGAGATCCAGCAGCCCGACAGCGACAGGAGAGGGATATCAGTGGGGGAAGACCTACCCTAAGGCCCTGTCCAGTTCTGGTTGAAGAGAGAGGGGGCTGGGATCGACCGAACGCACAGTGGAAGCTGCTAAAGGGCGCCTGACCTTAAGATGGCTGCCGGGGAGTGATCACAGAGCTTTCCTGCCTTGACACCAAGCATTCCCCACGAGGCACCAGCTCACGGAGCCGTCTGGAGGAGCGACTACCCCTGGCTGGGGGGACCCCGGTGCCCGGCCCCACCTCGCAGTGACTCTTCGCCCCCTATGCCACCTAAAAAGTCGTCGAATAAAGTTTCCAGCTATTTCACGGCTGCTGATAAAAGGCCAGCTGCCTCTGCCCTGAACCCCCAAATGGGGCTCACCAGGGAAGATCTAGTGGCCTCTCTTAGGGACTTCAAATCCGAACTCTGCCTGGAAATAAAGCGGGATCTACGCGCCTCCATGGACCAGCTAAGGGCTGACCTATCGGAGAAGATGGCGGTGCTTCGACAAGATGTAGACGCGGTGGGGTCCCGAGTGCTGGAAGTGGAGGAACAGACGCAGGCCTTGGAGGCCCGCTCCACCAAACTTCACGACACGCAACAAGACCTGCGGGCCCAGCTCCACCAAGTGATCTTGAAGGCCGAGGATCTAGAGAACAGGTCTCGGAGGAAGAATATACGTATTCGGGACCTGGAAGAGGGAGCGTCGGAGGGCCCGGATCTGGAGGCATTTGTGGTAGGCCTCTTCTCAGAAATCCTGAGCCCACAACAACTGAAGCTCAAGATCGATCGGGTTCATCGCGTGGGGGCGGCACAGACTGGGGAGCGCCGACGCACGAGAGATGTCTTGGTCAAGATGCACTCCTTCTCCACCAAAGAGGCAATTCTAGGGGCGGCGAGGAAAAAGGGAGAGACCTCATTTCAGGGCTACAAATGCGCCTTATTTCAGGACTTGGCACCCTCTACACTGGCTCGCAGGCAGACGCTACGCCCGATCACCTCCAGACTCCGGGAAGATGGAGTGCGATACCGCTGGACTTTCCCTTTTGGCCTCTCTTTTGAGCACATGAACAAATCTCACCATATCTCTGACCTGAAGGAGGGTCTGCGTATCCTGGGTCTGCCCGCTCCGGCGGAGGACTCCGATCCTGGCCCTTCCAAAGACCCGGGGTTGCCCCGGAGGGAGCCCCGACCTTGGCACACGGTCCCCGCCAACAGACGATCGCCCAAGTAAAGCTCCCGGAGGTGGTACGCTCGGACCATGGCGATCCCCATGTTGAGCTCCGGTCGTGTCTTATTGCTGAGACGGAAGGCATGTCGGGGCTGGGACCAAGCAGACACCTTGAACACTTGAATCAGAATCTGCTGGGACACTCTTGACACCCTGGGTTACTTCCAGTCCGCAATTTGTCCTCTGTGTACTCGATGCATGGGCAGACGGGGGGCGGGCCTTGTCTGTTCCACCCGGAATGTCTTCATTCCTCTTTGCAAAGTTCAGAGCTGAGAGCCCGTTGGCTCCTCGGCTAGTAGTTCTTGGGGGGTTTTGGGTTTTTGTTTTTTCTTCTTGTGGAGGGGGGGTGGGATCCTGGTGGTGGTGGTGTAGGGGGGGACAGGGCCCTTTAAGACGAGTGAGTTATGCAGTCCATAGAGCCCACCATGGGGAGGGTTCAACGAGCGGAGGGAGTGTGGGCGACCATTCTAAATGATTTCCATAGCATCGTGGAATGTTAAAGGCCTGAATTTGCCACAAAAACGCCAAAAGATCTGGAAATTTCTTAACGACCGCCGGTTTGATGTGGTGGCGCTCCAAGAAACGCATCTTAAGAAGGCCGAAGAATCTCGACTACGCCACAAAACATACCCGATAATTTATCGGTCCTCGGCTAGTACCAAGCACAACGGAGTGGCCCTGCTTTTCCGCACCACGGCCAAATTCCAGCCTGAGGCCATCAAGACGGATCAGGAGGGTAGAGTCTTAATAGTGAAGGGGAGATTTAGGGGCACCCTTTGTACATTCATCTCCCTCTATGCACCAAACGGGGGCCAGGCGATTTTTCTCTCCAACACACTAGATTTGATTAGTGGCTTTGCTGAGGGGCCGGTGATACTCCTGGGAGACTTCAATCTGACATGGCACAAGACGCTAGACAGTTCACGCTCCCACAGGGCTTCCCCCAACAACTTCTCCAAAGGGGTTAAACAGAAATTGAGCATGCTGGGTCTTTGTGACGCCTGGAGGACACTGCACCCTACTACAAAAGACTTCACTTATTTCTCTCATGTCCACCAGTCATATTCTAGAATAGACTATATCTTTCTTAGACAGACCTTATTGGGCCCCTTACAGGCAGCTCAGATTCTGCCCCTCTCGGTCTCAGACCACAGTCCTATCTCCATTAGCCTGCATGGGATGGGTCTAAGCCTGGCACAGCGTGATGGTACTTCCCAGTCTCACTCACTAGAGACAAGGCCCTACGTGAGGACCTGAGAGCCGCTATCATTGAGTTCTTTGCACTCAACACCCCACAGTCAACTACCCCACAGAATAATTGGGACGCTTTTAAAGCGGTGCTTAGAGGCAAATGCATCCAGCTCAACTCGGTACTGAATAAACAGAGAGCAATGGAGCTTATCGCGCTGGAAGAGGAACTGGAAGTCGTAGAAAGAGCGCATAAGGTCACTCCCACATGAGCGCTTCAGCGAGAGCTCACCACACTACGGGGCAAATTGCGCGCTATATACAATAATAGAGCCGAGTTTACCTTGTTGAAATTGCGACAGTACTCCTATGCGCAAGGGGATAAAGTAGGGACCCACTTAGCGCGACAGCTCCGAGGAAAGAGGGAACGCGAATTCATTGGGGGCATTCTAGATGGGGACGGCCGTCTTACCCATTCCGATGCCATCAAAGCTAATCTTTTTGGTGAATTTTATGGGGAACTATATTCGGGGAACCCACCAGACACGGTCTTGCAGCAGCGATACCTCGATTCGGTGGACCTCCCACATCTTTCTCCCACAGCTGCAGGGCCTCTAGAGGCTCCCATCACTGCGGAGGAGGTTGGGCAAGCCATCTCTAAACTTAAATCCCACAAAGCCCCAGGCCCAGACGGTCTAACAGCCCATTTTTATAAATGCTTTGCGTCTGAATTAATTCCACTCCTTACCGAACTGTTCAATGCGATTGCGACGGACCCCAGGGTCTCAAAATCCATGGCGGAGGCGGTGATATCTGTAATTCCCAAACCCAGGAAGAACCCCCAGCACTGCGCCTCTTATAGGCCCATAGCGCTCCTTAACCTCGACGCGAAGCTTTACTCTGCGATTTTAGCTGCCAGGCTGGATGATCTAATGCCCGAACTAATCCACACTGATCAATCGGGCTTCATAAAGGGGCGGCAAACGCATGACAATATACGGCGCACTATTCACCTCATTGAGAAAGTCTCTAAATTTCAGATACCGGCCATCCTAGTAGGTCTGGACGCCGAAAAAGCCTTCGACAGGGTGGATTAGTCGTTCCTTTTTCTCACCATGCACAAATTGGGCTTCGGGGACAAATTTCTCAACATGGTCAAGGCTAACTATCATCTTCCTCAATTGCGCGTATTAGTCAACAGGAACACGTCCCTCCCCTTCACCCTTAGCAGAGGTACACAGCAGGGTTGCCCGCTCTCCCCCCTGCTTTTCGCCCTTAGTATCGAACCCCTGGCTGTGAAATTCCATGCTAATGAAGCAATCCGGGGTATCCGCTTCGGGGGCACAGACCACAAAGCGTCTCTCTTTGCGGTCGACATCTTGCTCACACTCCGGGAACCAGCCACCTCCCTCCAGGCGGTTCAGGAGGAACTGAGACACTTTGAGCTGGTGGCGGGTTTTAAAGTTAACCTCTCCAAATCCTCCATACTTAACCTCACCCTCTCCGACACCGAAGCAACTAGGCTAAAGGGCCAAACGTCCCTCCAGTGGGCTCACCACTCCCTCCTCTACTTAGGGGTGCACCTCACCCCCAGAATTGGAGATTTATATAAAGCTAATTACCCCCCGCTAGTATCACAGCTCCAGCAGGATTTTAAGAGGTGGAAACCTCTTTACATCTCCTGGCTTGGACGAATCAACGCAGTCAAGATGACGGTTCTGCCAAAACTTCTCTATCTCTTTCAGGCTCTTCCTATTGAGCTTCCTCGAGACCTGATGTCCCGCTTACGCTCGCTCGTCACCAGCTTTATTTGTCAAGGGGGAGGGCTCGCCTTCCCTTTCATGTGTTGCGTCGACCTAGGGGGGAGGGGGTGTGGCACTCCCGGATTTTGCGCTTTACTATCAGGCGGCTCAACTGCGGGTGGTGATGGAATGGACGGCTAGAGAATCTGAAAAACACTGGCTCCACATGGACAGGGCGATAGTGGGGCATTCCATCAGGGATGTCCTGTAGAAACCAAAGAAAGACAGACCAGCGAATGCGTACCTAAGCACCCCCACCCGAACCACGCTCTTAATCTGGGACCAGGTCACGAAGAGGGAGGGTTGGACCACCATCCCCTCCCCATATACCCCAATTCACTTCAACCCGGCTTTCCCGTCGGCCTTACGCGAGGGTCCCTTTGAATGCTGGAGAGAGGGAGGTTGTCTAAAGCTATCAGACCTATTTCATAACTACGACGTATTGACATTTGAGAGCTGTAAGAGAGAGTTTCAGGTCGCACATAGTGAACACTACCACTACCTCCAGCTTAAACATTGGGCTACACAACCACACATACGAGAGGCTGCTACTAGAGAACTCACGGCTCCGGAGAGACTGGTGCTAAAAGCTGGTTCCATGAAAGGGGCTATCTCCTCATTATATGCTTTGCTATTGACCACACTACACGCTCCTAGGCCACGCTATATGAGTATTTTGGGCCTAGGTGCTGGGAGGGACATCACAGGGGAGGAATGGAAACATATTTGGGGAGCTATTTCTAGGCACAACCATTCGATAGCACTGAAAGAGGCCCACTATAAAACACTACTAGACTGGTACCTCTACCCCACCAAACTCAAGCGTATTTTCCCCGATACATCAGATCTTTGCTGGCGGGGTTGTGGTCTACAGGGGGACTTTCGCCACATCTGGTGGGACTGCCCGGGCATTAGGCCGTTCTGGGAGGAAATCCTCTCACATATTAAGGAGATGCTGGGATACCCGATCCCGACGACTATAGAGGGGGCGTTACTGGGCATCAGAGATCCGGACCTGGAACACCAAACGAAAGCCGACAAGGCAATTATGTGGGCATGCCTAGGGGCGGCTAAACTTACAATTGCGGCCTCATGGAAAAAGAAAGAGGAACCCGCGTTATCATTGTGGCACTCCCGCCTGTGGAGAATTCTTTCTATGGAACGCCTCGCTGACATCTTCCGGGACGAATACAAGATTTTTGAATTTAAATGGGTTCCATTGGTTACTTATCTGTCCCGAGGCTTGCCCTCAGCGGTGTGTCCACCCTCTCTAAGGGCAATGCACCTCTTTCAATTTTGATCTCTCCGCAGAGGGTTTGCATCAACACTTAGGCACCACTGAAAGGCTGGGCCTTCCTCTCACTGTCCACCTTTACAGTTATACCTGCGTTACTCACTTCCTTAGCAAGCAGTAGCACCACCACCGGGATAGGGGCGGAGGGAGGCGTTGGGGAGGGGGGGGGTTTTCTCCTTGTTTGTGATTGCTTGTACTCTACGTAGGGTACTACCTTACGCCTAGTTGTTTAAAATCGAGCATCTTCTACTCTTCATACGGAGGGGGGTGTAATGACCCGGCAACATGTGAAACTGGACTGTAATTAGCTGCTTACTTTGCCCCGGGGTCGTACAGCCTCCACTGCTTCTATGTTGTTGTTTATGTCTATGATGCTGCCAAATAAAAAGAATTTTGACAAAAAAAGGCCCTGGCTCATGTGGCACAGTGGCTCATGGGTCACAGTGTGAGCCCATTCCAGAAATAAATGCTTACCCCAGATCCCCCAGGGGCACTCTGGCCTGTACAGGACAACGTGAGACCATCCCAGATGTTTGGGCCCCACCACGAGCCCGCCAAAGCCTCCTTGGCTCATGGACAATGGTACAACAAATTACAGATAGGCCTCCCAGGGGCACCCTGGCTTGTAACGCACTATGTGAAACCATCTCAGAAGTAATTGCCCCAACACGGGTCCCGCCAGAGGCACCTTGGATTGTGGGGTGCAGTGTGTGAGACCATCGCAGAAGTATGTACCCACCCTCGATCCCAGGAGCACAAATCTTGCCTTAGTAAATGTCAAATAATACACAACAGAGCTCCGAAGTGCCCACTAAGGTCAGTCCAGGTTTGTCATTAAAGGATGCCCTAATCAAATAGGTGGGATGGACAGAAGTGCAAAACAAAGGAAAATAAAATTGTGTTTCGAAAGCAAAAGGCTCAGGGTGTGACAAAGGGGTCATTTCAGCGAAGCCCATTGCAGCTTTCTAACTGGAATACTGAGTGCGCATATATATGATGTTTTATGACCCACATGTGAAAGTGGTGTAATAAGAAGACTGACAGACTGAGTGAACTCATCAGATTCGAACCCATGCTCTGACATTTAATTTACCGAATGATTATTGCCGTTGGTGCAGTAGTTCACTGAGCTAGTTCAGTGACTCATTGGAATTCACTCGGTGCTGCACTGTTCTGGCTAATTTGATGTTCTCTTGCTTTTTCATTTGTTTTTCTGATTCTCTGGTTCGGTGGCTCCTTTGCCACTTCTGCTCCTGGCATAGCTCATTGTGGGTTCTGTATTGTTGAACTTGCATTCAAGTTCGGGGATAATATGGCCTCACTGAAGGTTCTAGCACACATCACAAACATTTTGGTGACCTTTTAGCCACATGTTCCCCTTTTGTAGGTCTTGGTTTTGACAGTGCATCTGTTAAACAGGTCTGCTGCTACCTACATCTATAGAATAAGCTTTGAGTCCACCCCTTCCAACTATAGGTTATCTTGGATCAACCTCATTCAGCTATTGGCTTGAGACTTGGTCGAGCACATCTTGGCTCAGCCATTGGAATGTTCATCTCTCACCTAATGCTTTTGACTGTTTGGGTGTATCCTTCCGCCTTGATTGAGTACTTGCAGTCACTTGCATAATGAACTATTTTACAACTATAAACCTCTCTGTCGTCTCCTGCTGTCTCCCTCCAGAGAGTCTCACTCTAATGTACTAAAGCTACAAGCCTTAGCGCATTAAATCCAAATCAATTGGCTTTGCCAAGGCTTGTTAAGTGGTGTAACTTTTCTGACTCGTTTCATATTCTGGCATTGTTATTTCTCATGTCAGGCTCTAGAGCCTTCCCTTAATTATGTTTCGTATTGTGAAGCTGTTCTGTCATATCCTACGTTCTGCATCCTTTCTGCTCTTATTTAGGATCACTGCAGCCATAGGGCAATGGATGACCAAATTGTATGGTGTGATTGGTTAAATTATGTAGTGCGAAAAGGGTAAATTATGCAGAATAATTAAGCACATCCCATAGCAGTATTATTTTGCTATTTCATAGTTTTAACATGTAATTATATTGCATGGGCACGAGTTTCACCTTATTTGCCCAAGTTTAACAACTTAATACAACATTTAGCAACTGAAAGTTGGCCAGTTAACGTTTGCAAAAAGTCTACTACTGTGCAGCACCACGTGTGGTACTGTATTAAAGTGCACAATTGTTAGCTGGCCTAATTGCTAACAATGTACATAGAGTAGGCCATCGGTCTGCTTCTTTCAACCATTTGCTTTCTTTGATCAACCTCGTCCAGCTATTGGCTTGAGACCTTGTCAATCACATCTTGGCTTGCTACAGTGGAGCATTCATCTGTCACCTAATGCTATTGGCTTTTTGGGTGTATCTTGTCACCTTCAGTACAGTTCTTGCTAGAAAAGCAAGAGGGACTACTTTACAATTATAGTCCTCTCTGGCCACTCCTGCCGGCTTCTCCTTGTGTGTTTCATGCTAATTTGCCAAAGCTGCACAGTAAACCCAGACCTATTGGGTTTGCCAATGCTTAATAATATATCTTAGCTTTTGAAATGTTGAGTATTTTTGTTGCACTCTCGAAATTATGTAGTACACAGTGTTTATGTGGCACATGGAATAAATCGATAGTTATCTGGAAAATGCCACATTCACAGAATTGTATAATTCGTATGGCGCCGCCCATACATTGTTCTAGCTTATTCTAGGGCTAGCACGTTCAATTTTTCCATGTTCTGTTATCCTTCTCATTTTAGGTTCTTGTACATTTAAGTCTCTGGCTCTGTTCTGGTTCATTCCATGATCTGACACTGGTATGGCTCATTTCATGTTCTGACAAGGCCAATGTGCACATGGCTGGAAAAGACGTGGAACACAGCCGGAACTGGCACAGAGCTGGAACCGTGAGCACATGAATGAAAACATGGCGTAGTAGAAGGCTGACATATCTGAAACAGTGCTTAATTTGAGCCAGTGGTTTCCAGTGCTCAGCACCGGCACTTAATCATCAACACCTAATCATCAACACAGTACCCTTAAGGACACGTTCATTTATGGTAGGCACAGGGAGATTAAGTGATTTGCCCAGAATCACAGGATGTTGTGCCACCGCCGAGACTCGAACTTGGTTCCCAGCTCTGAAGTCGGCACCTCTGGTCATTACACCACATCCTCTCCCCACTTTGGGTTAGTAGTTGGTTCTGTTTTAGGCGGCGCTAACAGGGGAAATGGGTGGTGCAAGCTGCCTCTTGACAAGAGCCCCGGCATTTATTTATTTTTACAAATTAACCACTGATCTGAAATATTACTTGTGGAGCTGGTAGGCCTCCATTCAGAATCGGGGTCTGTCTGAGTTTTGGTGAAGATATTTTCTATTCAGCATGGACTTTTTTTTCCGTCTGTGGTTTTCAGTTTCGGTACCTCTTTGGCCTGCAACACCTTCACAAATAAGGGTAAAATGCAATGGTACTCAGCCTATTCTCGCGAGAACT
>CAWUFW010009330.1:600000-794798 GCA_963921515.1 Calotriton arnoldi | reverse complement strand
AACACAGGACTCCAGGCAGAGGGACACACGCGCTGGCACGAGCACATCTGGTCGCAAATGTGGCAAAGCAGTAAACAGCTGCAGTATGCCAAGTATGTGCCAAAATCTCATACATCCATAACTGCCATTATCTTCTCCTAATTAGGATTCAGGCACAACTTCCCACAAAGTTGTAGAAGTGAAGTTGTGCGACTCGGCATGCAAGATGTGCTGATCTTACTGTACAAGTCTTTAGAACTCTGATTGCCTGTGTTCATGCAACTGCTTATGTATTCATTTTTACTGTCATGTGAAACAGGTGAGTGATATTAACCGTTCACATCCAAGTGAATTATAATTCCCTGAAAAGAAAAATGAACTTCAAAACTTTATTTGACAAGGAAACATTTCAAAAATCTAAATTGTAAATAGTCTAACATCAGGTATTGGCAAAACAGTTGCAGGATGTAAATTCAGTTTTTAAGCAATATTTGTAGAGAGGAAGTCTCATTGATTGAAGATGAATTTGTTTCTATTCTGTACAGTTACCTTTGTAATCCAGTTATCCTGGTTCAATACCCTTTTACTTTAGATAATCTGTTTAGTGATCGGGTCCGAACATTTCTTGCCTATATCTTAGCGGTTTTGCTGCAAACATCTTTAGCTGTCTCTTGCAAGCAGCTTTGCATACAATACTACATGAAGCGAGCTTTCATGGCTTTCTTGTCTATATCTCAATTCCCTCTTATCTCTTGGATGGCTTTCCTCAATAATCTTTATTTTTTCGTGCCCTAGAAGCACTTCTTCTTTACCCTCACTTTTCATTGACTGTGTAGTGGACTTCCACTTCTGATGTCACAACACAAACTGTTTTGATAGGGTTTTTTTCTCGAATTTAGCGCTCCATGGGAGCCTTTTCCATGTGACCCTTTTGCATATATAGTGTGGTTCTGCTCTTTCCCTTGCTTCGCCAATCTCTCCCACCCTTTCGTTGTCATTCCACCCACTCTCCTTGTACAGAGCTCTCTCTCTCTGCACTCTCTTCCCTCCTCCGTCTTCACTGCCACCTTCCCTGACTTAGGAAGGGCCTAAAACACTCTGCTTCTCTTCCTGTAGATGACACTGGAAATGCATTGGACTTCTCCTAGGCATGCCAGGGACGGGTTTGTGGGCCGGGTGATGCTAGGGGTGCCGTCCCAAAGCTCTCGTGCCTTTCGAACTCCCCTCTGTCTTTTCTCACTCTTTCTACCATTCCTGCCCATCTCCCACTACCCCTTTCCTACTACATGCTGGCCATCTATTGACTATTTTATAAGCATAGAAAATAATGTTTACACTTTCAAGATGGTCGCCACATTCTATGATGCAACATGACATGAGGCAGTGTGATGCCATATTGAAAATAGTATGAATACATCATTTTCTACAGTATCAGGATAGAGGTTGCATTGTGTCACATCACATTCTGTCACGCAACATGGCAGTTATCTTGAAAGTATGAAAACATTATTTTCTATTTTTTTTAATGACAGAAACGTTGTATCACAGTGCATCAAGCCACATTGCGTCATGCAAAGTAGTGGCTATCCTGAAATCATTACAGACATACTTTCAAGATGGTCGGATATTGCTTTCAGCTTCGCAATGCATTTTAAAAGCATCCGGCATTGGAAAGCCAATAATGGCAACCACAAAGTGCTGACAAAGTGAGAAGCGATTGCTCTGCCAGTGCTGGCTGTTCTTAGATTGCAACAATCCAATTTGGGTACCTTGTCATGCAAGTTAACCTTTTCCTGCTAAAAGCTATAAGTTGTTGAAAAAAGTCTACCTCATTAGAGCTTATTAAGGGCTGTAGGCCAGTGGTAAGGTTTTCATTATATATCTTAATGTGCGCATAGGATAACTAAGCTAACTTTGATGAAACGTTTGAAATCAAGTTAAAACACACACAGTTTACATGTTGAGCCACATGTAGTAGTCAGACAGTCAAGTCATGAATAAAAGCAGATAATCATTAATATGTGGTAAAAATGCAGGGGGTTTAAACTGAAACTGGCCGGTCATTCCGGCTGGATTCCGACAGGCTCAAGGAGCCCGCCGGCCAGTCGGAGACTGGCACGTACTTCCTATGGACGCTGTTTCTGACGTAAGGATTGCGATGCCGGTTTCCGACAGGCTTTCCATGTCGGGCTTTCTGACATGGAAAGCCTGTCGTAAAGCTACTTTGGGGGCCCTTAGCAGGGCCCCCTTCATTCTGTGGCCTCTGGTTTGGGGCCATAGGTGCCCCCCGTTAATTCCTGCACCGTGTGGCAGGCACCTTGAGGTGCCTGTCACGCAGTGCAGGGATGAACAGATTCTCCCATTTGTCTAAGGGAGCTTGTACTACGGCCGGTTTACGGCCATAGCACAAGCTCCAATAGACAGATGGGAGTATGCGACCGCACCATGTGCAGTCACATTGTAAGCACTGTGTCGGTCCCGAGACCACAACGGTGTCGGGCGTACGTAAGTCCGCCCAACTTCCTATTTAGGCCTTTAAGGTTAAACCCTAAAACTATAACTTACTCTTTCTCAACCCAAACACAAATATAAGTTTCATCTTCCTTTGCTAGATGAACTCATAGTAGAAGAACTTTCTCTTAAGAATCTCTCAACAGTAACATCCCTGGTTTTTACACCTGAAGCTTTTCTTTCCCCCATTACCCAAATTAATAGGTTAGCTGAAGCTGCAATTCTCCACCTTCACTCTTTGAAGAAAGCCAACCCCCGTTGACACCTGCACAATGGAAATCTGCAGCACATTTTCTAAATAATCTTGACTTTGGCATTACCATTGTGTTGACAGTCAGTCAGTCCTTTCAATATTTGGAAATAAAATTATTTAAGATCTTGCACTCTCCAAATGAGTACATCAATGAGGAGGCGTCATTGTCAGGCAGCTGCTGGACGAAGTCACAGTGAAGATTTCTACAGTCGGGCTTATTCTTTTTTGAAAGCCGAAATTCTCCAGCGGGACAAAGCTGGAGACTGAAGCCAATGAAAGTTCCATGATGCCAGATACCCCTGTGGCTGGAGATCACTAAACAGGATTTGCTGCTGCTGAAAAGAACATAGCGAGAGCTGCCGCAAAGTAAGGCTGACCGGCGATGCACCTTGGGTGGATAGACAAGCAGGTTGGTCCCGGTCTCCTCTCGGTTCTCAGAGCAATTTTTAGCCAAAAATGTTCTATGCCCCAAATTTTGGATTTCGGCTCTCCGGGCACCTTTAGCACACCACCACTAAGGGTCCAAGACTGGAGGGGCATGACTTGAGGGGTTAGGACTCAGGATGGGCCCAGGTGCGGGCTCCAGATGGTTGGAGCCTTTTCTGTCCCTGAGACTCTGATCAGGAGACAAGCCAACTAGCCATTGAAGTCACTCTGGTAGTCTTGGGTTCAAGAAATGGAAGAGAGCTCAAGCAGCAGGACAAGCCTCTCAGGTTACAAGTTAGGCTCCAGGCACCAAAGCAGTCCTTCCATGTGTAGCAATGCAGCCTGCTGTCGGAATGGGTAAATATGATGTCAATGAGTACCATGAAATTTGCAGGCCCAACAATGGCAATACCAATAAATGCGATGTCAGCGTATGCCACAACCCGTGCCCGTATGACAATGTCAATGCCAATAAATGCAAAGTCAATGTATGCCATAATCTATGCCTGCATAACAGCGACGATACCGGCAGTAGCAATATCAATGTATGCCATAATCTAAACCCGAATGACAATCTTGTTGCCAGTAAAAGTGATATCAATGTACATCATGATTTAGGAATGCATAACTATGTCAATTTCAGTAAAGACAATATCAATGTCCACCATGACAACTGTACATGCAGTGTTGAGAATGTTGATAGAAATGTTACTAGTGATTGCCATATTATTTTTAGGAGTTCCAGTGAACTCTCATCATTGGTGTCGGATTTACCCAAGGTGACCTCCCCCTCAACCCCAAGTCAGAGATACATGGCCAGACAGGTCCTGAACCCACGGCTATCGAATAACAGGTCACAGGTGGGGCCTCTCTGAACCCAAAGACAAACAAGCATCCAGGGAAAACCCTGATTGATCCCACAGATAGATCGCTGTACCACAAACAGGTCCTAGGCAATTGGCCCCAATAAAATACGTTTGGCCTAAGGCTTGTGTTCCCCAAAAATACCTCAAAGCTAGATACCACATGTAGATAGAAACACTCAGTCAATCAGGACACGATATTCACAACACACGTAGTGATCACGTGCTCCTCATGCCGGACATCTGGACACATACACACTGGCCCACACTAGTACTCTCAGAGGTTGAGAGCAATCTGTGTCTTTATCAGATGCCCAACTTTTTAATTTACAACTGAGATGCTTTTTCAAGATTGCAGAGATTGTTTTATTGTACCTCACGAGATGCATATAATATCAGCCAAAACTTTGTACACCGAGAGACTTTCCTCAGATGCATTCTGATGAGACTCTCCTGGCCGCTGTGTTTAATTGAACCAACTTGTTCCTGTTTTTCCAAATGCCTCTTGTCTTTTCATTTTTTCAAGGTAAATTCATATCTGAGCAACATTTTGGCGAGCCAGCCAGGAGAGATTGGTTTATCAAGCCCAACTGCTGCCAAAGGACAAGGACCCCTGCCTGAACTGACTCAACTGCGCAAACAAGACTGGTGAGCAGATACCATATTTGATTCAAAGTTCTGCTGAATACATGGGGCAGCGGCCCGTCCAGAGGCTGCCACGTCACAGGGTAAGAGACTACATCTGATCCTTAGTCTCAGTAAATGGTGTATGGCAAACTATGACAAGTGTAGATAATTTCTTGCTTTTACCCTTGTCAGCACGCTAGAGAGGGTGAAGGTGACTACTCCTGTTTGAGACCACTGTGGGGGACACAGGGTATGCCTCGTCCCTGAGTGGCAGTAAGGGATCACTTGGACCTTTGGGCGTGGAATAGAGGTACGGTTTGTCCCTGGGTGTCAGTAGGGGATCGCTTGGACCTTTGGGGGTGGAACAGAGGTACGCTTCGTCCCCAGTAGTCAGTAGGGAATCGCTTGGACCACTGGGCGTGGTAGAGAGGTACACATGGGTCACGAGTGCTTTATAGGGCTACCACCTTGATCTTATTTTATAGTCAAATTATTTTTCTTAGGGACTGCCGGTTTCACAAATGTCAGTGTCTAAAAGAAGTGAAAGGTGTTTCTTTTCTTTTTGTGCTGGGATAGCTGGGCGTTAAGCAGTCTGTACACACTACTATTGGGTGTGATATAGGGTATAATTCGGACACCAGGGAAAAATTCAAACCTTGGTGAGTAAGTTATAGCTTATGTTTGGCCACAGAGGGCCGATAATTTTCAGGTTACTCCTTCTTCTCTGCACAAAGCATTGCTAATTTTTGTCCTCCGAGCTGATAGCGACAGGCTATCAGGCTCACTTAGCTCTGTGTGCTACACAGAGCATACTCTCTCCTCAAGCTGTGGGCGCTAGGAAGGGGCTATGTTTTGGACAAAAATAGTAATTTGTTTTTGTCAACCTTTCTTTCTTAGTCTACTTTAAATTTTTTCCTTTTTTGCATTTATTGATATTGTGGTGCTGTTATATTTTGCAATATGCTACATGTCTAAATGTTATGTCGCATTAAGTGAGTTTGAAATAACAACCAATTTTTTCCAGACCAGATTTTAACATTTAAAACATATTGGTTTACTGCTACAAATCAACTCGGACTGCTCTGAACTAACAATTGAATTCTGTTGCAGGTTGTTATTATTTCATTTGCATTTTGTCTATTGTTTAGTCTTAAATGTCCTTTTCAATGCATTGACTTTTTAAGAGCTCGTAACCAGTGGATTGTTTTTGGTACCACCCTGTGCACACTGTTCCCCAAAATTAGAGTAGAATTTGTAATTATTTAATAAATCTTGAGACAATCCAAATTTGCAAAATCCTTAAAACAAGTTCTCCAATCCTTCGTGGAGATTCCATTAAGCCTCATGCAAGCGAGGTTCCCCACCCCACTGCTGCAAGTGGCTCATCCATACCAAAGCCCATGCATTTCCCTGGCCTGGAGAGGAAACATTTGATACTAACATCTTCGAAAACACCAAAATTTACATAGGAACCTGATTCAGAGGATGTGATCAGGCCAGCCACCCCGGGAGTCTTTTTGGAACCCAGAGACACAAAGAATTCCAGCTAACTCCCAGGAAAACTATAGCATTATAGCAAGGAAGAAGGGGGGAAGATTCACCTGCCCTTTTTGTTCATCCGGTCCTGGCCAAAAGGGGGGTCGTTTGAGTTAGAGGACATGAAGATGTTGGAGGATTGCATCAGATACTGGAAAGGGAATCCCGACTGAGATTTCCCCTATATGCAGCAATGCCTCACAAAATAGGAAAGAAAGCAGGCAGAGAGGAAAAAGGAGGCAAGAATAAAAAGAAGGGAAACAGAAAGGGACCTGCTTGCCACTGAAATCCCACACAGGGAAATGGCAGCACGGGTCGGAACAGTAGTAGCTGCGATTGCACAGAAGGCAATGGTACCAATGGGGGCACTGCCGCAGAGGTTCAAGAACGAGACAGCATGTAGTCATAAGGTTCGAGGGAGTAGTACAGAGAAACCCCCAAGCCAGGACCAGACCACCCTCTCCTCCATCCTTGTGATCCCAAGTGAACTGCTGGCCCCACGTCCATCGGACGGAAGGGAGACCCCTGCTCTCACGTGTCTCTTGCTATCTGTAACACGGTGATCCGACGACGAGCCCTCTATGACTATCCTGGTAAATAAGACACCCAACAGTTTCCTGATGGACATAGGGGCAACAAAGTCCCATCTAAAAGAAAGGATTGTGCCCCTGTCCAGGGATTGTATGGACACACAGGGACTCTTGGGCGTGGTTGTAAGGGTCCCCTTCACGAAACCCTTAGTCAGAAGTGGGAGAGAGCTAGGTTAGAGGGGAAGCTGCTGTATTACCCCTCGTCACCAACTAATCTCCTGGGCAGAGACTTGATGGTCAAATTAAACATGACCATCCACTTCTCAAAAGATGGGACAATGAAGTGCTCAACTCCGGGGATCACCCAGACCAGACTCATGTCCCTGGTACTCCCACAGGGCCAGACCGGGCAAGCAAGAGCAACACCCACAGGTTTACTGGCCTATACCAGTGCCATTCTCAACTTTGTGGGTAACACCCTCAAGTTGTTGGGATGAAAGCTGCAAATGCTGCATGTGTTTGTATTCCGCCGGTATGGTCGCTATGATGCGAAACCCTCACAGAAAGACCTGCTCTGCTTGGAGGCAAGTATAGGGTACTACTGGCAACAGACCAGGCAGGTGCAATGTGGGCATGTGCCATCTTCACAGTGACTGGCACCAGCATACGGGAGATAACTAATGACCAGCTGTTTGATGACTACCCGGGGGTCTCAGAGTTCATCTTCGCTGAACCCATCCTTCTTAGAGTAGAAGTACGGAGTGAGGCCCCGCTGCGCCTGGCAGTGCTCACTACATGGCAGGAAAAGGACTTGGCCTCTGTGGGCCAAAGGACCTTACAATGTTGGGCTCATCACACAGCAGTCCCAATGAAAATAACAGTGAGAGAAGGGGCACTCCTGCTGCATGTGCACCAGTATCTGCTCTCCAAAGAGGCAGATGAGCAGTGCTTAATTTGAGCCAGTGGTTTCTGGCTTTCGGCGTCCGGCACCTAAATGTCAACACCACCGCTTGTTTGTCCAATATAGAGATGCTCACAACAATATAGAGACAAGCACAACAACAGTTGGGTATTAATTCAATATACCATAAAATGGCTATTACCTGCCTTCCAAGCTCTTCCTTCAACCTTGGGGGCCTGGAATAGTGTGAATTGTCACACTTGTAGGGTTTCATAGATAGTAGATGTGTTGGTTCTGTTATAGGTGGTGCTGACAGGAGTAATGGACTTGGGCAAGCAGCAGTGGTTTCATGACCAGAGCCCAGCACTTATTTTTTCACAAATAAACCACTGCAGAGGAGGGTATAGCAGCCACGATCCAGGCACTAGTAGACCGGAGGTTCTCCACGTAGGGGTCTCCCCATGCAATATCCCAATCTTACCGGTTAAAAAGAGCCAGGGAGGAACTTTGTGCCTGGTTCAGGACCTGCACCCCCTCAAAGACATTGTGGTCCCAGAATTCCCAGTGATACCAGACCCCTCTGTAATATTGACTAGCATATCTGCTGACGCCCGCTACTTCACCGTGATAAATATAAAGAATACGTTCTTCAGCATCCTACTGCAACCTGACAGCCAGTATCTTATGGCATTCACCTTCTGTGTTATCCAGCTGCTATACCTGAGACTACCACAAGGGTGCTGCAAAGCCCCCAGTATTTTCAACAGAATACTGAGAAAGAATCTCTCCAACTTTCGTTCGAACAGCACCCTCATATAGTATGCTGATGACATCTTGGTCTGCAGTCTGTCCAAGGATCTATGCTGCCAAGAGATGATAGCCATCCTAACAGCACTTGCCACAAGGCGATACAAGGTGGAGAAAGGGAAAGTGCAATATGTGCAAATGGAGGTTAGCTATGTAGGTCAGCTCATCTCAGCAACTGGACAGCGGATTACGCTGGAGCAGGTAGATACCACCCGGGCCCTGCCACCCCCAGAATAAAAAGAAGGAATACAAAACATTTTTGGGCCTGTGCAACTATGTTTATCAATGGGTCTTTGATTATAGCACACTCATTGCCCCCTTGCTTGGAGCAATGAAGAAGGCCAAATCAGGTAGTGAGGAGCTGGTCTGGACATCTGAGATGGAGGAAATATTTGACAAACTAAAAACAGAAATATCGCACTCCCCTGTGTTAGGTGTCCCCGATTATAAGAAAGAGTTCTTTCTATTCAGCCACAGTGACAGGCGTGCAATGACAGCCGTTCTAACCCAAAAGTACATTCTGGGCCACAAACCACTTGCGTATTACAGCGGGCTCTTGTATTCAGTCATGCAGGACCATTTTTGATGCGAACAAGCCTTGGCCGCTACAGTCTACGCAGTTGACAAAAGCCCCTCCATCATGATGGGTGCACCCCTAACACTGTATGCAGAGCATTTGGTTTTTGCTCTCATACAGAAATATAAGAGCATGCTAACCACGCAACGGGTGTCGGGAAATGTGCTTATTATCTCTAGACCATCCCTAAAAACAGTCTGGTGCCACCTGACAAATCTTGCCACTTTCCTAGCGCACAAGGTCCAGGAGGGAGATGAGACCCATGACTGTGTGACTCAGAAGATATCATCCAAGCTGAGGAAGATCCTATCTCCAAAAGCGTGGTACTGTTCATTGACAGTTCCTCCACAATAGAGCAAGAGACGGGGGTGAGGGATACAGGGGCAGCTGTGGTGATGGCCCCCAGACACAAAGCTTCAGACAGCCTACAGGTCATCGCCCAGCTGACTCTCCTCCCCCACCTCTCAGTGCGGTGCACTAGAGCATAGGAGAGTGGGGAAGACGAGGGTTCCTAAAATCAAATGGCACACAGCGAGACCTCCTGGAGTTCCTAATAGATGTGTTAACTTTACCTAAGTGTGTAGCTGTAGTGAAGTGTGCCACTAATACTTGGGGCAAAGACTTCATGTCCCAGGGAAACACGTTAGCAGACCAGATGGCGAAGAGAGACACATATGGGAGGGCACACAAGACTCACGTGCTGCCCTTGCAGCAGAATGAGGAGGTCAGACTATCACACGGCAAGCCATACACGGATATGGCAAGATTGGATTTTTAAGGGAACTGCAGGAGATGGCTGCTACGGAAGAAAGGGAATAATGGTTGGCCAGGGACTGCACACAGACACACATGACAGCACATGAACTCATATATTGAAACATACTCTCCAGAAAACCTGTAATGTCTCACAGCTTAGTCGACCTAGACTTACCTCAACTGCTCCTACCTACGCACATTGCCAAAGATAATATGGTGGAGGAGCCTCAAAGTAACTGGTTCATCCCCAAAATTGTTGAGATAATAAACATGTACCTCAATGAATGCACTGTTTGTCAACTGTATTATCCCAAACACACGCTGAAGGTCATCTCATTGGCCAATCTGCGACCCACAGGACCATTCAAAGCCCTACATATCGATTTCATCTACATGATAGACTAATGTGCGAACTATTGATACCTAATAGTTGTGGTCTGCCCTAAATCCAGGTGGATCGAAGCTGGCCCTTGCGTACACTGCAACCCCAAGACAGCAGTCACATTCCTTGTCAAGGAGGTGATACCGAGGTGGGGAGTGCCTGACGTCATATGATCGGATAACGGCAGGCACTTTGTCAACTCAATGTTTGAACACATATGCACCCTCCTAGGTATTACTCATAAATTGGTCTCAGTGTATCACCCTCAAAGCAACGGCATCGTTGAGAGACTCACCGGCCTTCTCAAGAACAAAATTTGTTAAATCTGTGCCAGTCTCAATAAAAAGTGGCTCCACTGCCTCCCCCTGGCCTTCTTAATGCACACCTAGCAGCCATCATCACCTCATACCTCACCAAATTGTGACAGGCAGACTAATGGGCACACCCATCACAATGACCAGGACAAAATGAAGCATTGAAGCAAGCTCCCAGGTACTGGGGAGATGAGCTGCGTGTTTGCGTTTATCAGGCTTTACCTATCCCTGGAGATAACCCCAGAGCAAACAAAATACCTCGTCCATCTGTACCTATGTAGGATCAGGGCAAAAATCCAACCCCATAGAGTAGAACCCCATAGGGTACTGGTAAACACCACCCGGTATGAGACCAATCCCACTGCACTGTATCTCTTCACCAAGCCTAGTGACATCCAATCTGAGTTAGACAGGATGCGTAAATGGGGTACAATAGGGAAGGACACTGTTTGGCCACAGGACTTCGTAGAAGAGAGGTTCCTGGCGGTAGCAAGACCACCACACCAGTGCACAAATACGTCTGCTCTTGCCTCTGTCTGCGGTCCCAGGGCGTCCCTTAACTTCTTTGGGCCACCTTCTTTAATGACAAGTGGACTCCGGACATGGAATTCCAATGCAGGGCCGCTCACCTCAATCACCTGAGGTAAATGAGTCCCATGGGAGGGAGTCCAATACCAGCATTGACACCCCGTGCCAGGAAATTTGGGATACAGAGATTGATAGGTACACATGGTTGGAGGGGAAAGACCTAAATGTACGGAAACTTACACTGTACTCTTTATGTTTCAGAGGCAAAGGAACCACACCATTGGGTAATAATGAAAACTGCGACGTGATACTGTTCGTACCGGACCTGCATAGGGGCACCTCCACATTGCTGGATATATACTGGCAATGAGGTGACCTTGCCTACACCCAGCTTGTCCCCGGATGGCGGGCCTCTGCTCCCTCATGACCATACACACCCCAATCCTGGTCATTCCTGGAGATGATCTGTCTGAGTTGTCTCAACATCCGTTATAAAAGAAAACAACTCTGTTGCATTAGGCTTGGAGGAGAAGAACTGCTGATTATTTTGGCTGGGCTCAGTGTAAGGATCCAGAAGAATTTAGACTGTTCACAGAGACTCAAGTAAAAGCAGGAGGGTTGATACCATTCTTCACCATGCAAACAAAGGTGAATGTCCGCTGGTTACAAATAATCAGGTGAGAAATTATGAGGATGATCAACAATACTGAGCTTAGCCTAACCGCTATCAAGGAAGAACTGAGAGCCATGTACCTTATGGTGATGCAACATCAGCACGTGTTGGGCTTGATGACCGCTATGGAGGGGGATGTTCCAAGATTGATGCTTTCTGTTGTACTTTTATTCCCAGAAATGTAATGGACGATGGGACATTAGCTCGTGCCATCCAAGAGCTGCATCATCTGCAAGCCGACATGAAGAAGGAGAGAGGTACCCTAGAGCAGGACTGGTTGCAAAGTATCTTTTCGTGGATCCCCCTAAGTGTGTCCAAACTATTCACGTCAATGATGCCAGTTTTTATTATTGTACTTATGTTATGTGGTTTCCTACAAGGGGGTTTCCTGCTGTAAAAACGCAGTCCTCAAATTAGTTAGTATGCACATAGCTAGGGAAAAAATAACAGACACATAAACACTTTCGAATAATGTAACTGTCATGACATATGAGGAGGATAAAGTAGTTGAAGAATCAACTAGAGGGGAAGTGTTGGAATGGGTAAACACAATGTCAATGAGAGGATGTAGCCTAACGGTTAGGGCGGTTGACTTCAAATCTGGGGAACCGGGTTCGTGTCTCGGCAACAAATCTCAACATCCTGTGATTCTGTGCAAATCACTTAATCTTCCCGTGCCTAACAAAAATGAATGTGTCCTCATGTAACACAACTGGTGCTAATGCAAAGCGCTCTGATACCTGATTTCGGGTCAAGTTCGTGCTATATAAAACTTCGAGAAAAAAAAAAATGAGTACAATGATATGTGTAGGCCTGACAACGGCATTACCAATAAATGCGTTGTCAA
Source organism: Calotriton arnoldi (assembly GCA_963921515.1). Lineage (NCBI taxonomy): Eukaryota > Metazoa > Chordata > Amphibia > Caudata > Salamandridae > Calotriton > Calotriton arnoldi. Next base: position 782,288 of record CAWUFW010009330.1, on the reverse strand, counting down.
CGTATGCCACAGCCTGTCCCATATAACAATGCCAATGCCCATAAATGCAATGTCAGTGTATGTCATAATCTATGTCTGCGCAACAGCCACAATACCGGCAGTAGCAATGTCAATGTAGGCCATAATCTATGCCCGAATAACAATGTTGATGCCAGTAAAAGTGATATCGATGTACGCCATGATTTAGGAATGCAAAACTTTGTCAATATCAGTAAAGACAATATCAATGTACGCTATGACAACTGTACACGCAATGCTAAGAATGTCAATATAAATGATACCAGTGACTGCCAAATTATGTTCACGAGTTCCAGTGAGCTCACATCATTGCTGTTGGATTTACCCTAGGTGACCTCCCCCTGAACCCCGAGCCAGAGATACTTAATCAGACAGGTCCTGGAACCCATGCCTATCCAATAACAGCTCACAGTTGGAGTCTCTCTGAACCCGAAGATAAACGTGCACCCAGGGAAAACCCTGGTCTATCCCACAGATAGATAGTTGCACCGCAAACAGGACGGAGGCAATTGGCCCCAATAAAACACGTTTGACCAAAGGCTTGCATTCCACAAAAATACCACAAAGCTAGATACCACATGTAGATAGAAACACTCAGCCAATCAGGACACAACATGCACACCACATGTAGTGATCACGCACTACTCATGCCGGACATCTGGTCACATACACTTTGGCCCCACCAGCTCTCTCCAAGGTCGTGAGCCATCTGTGTCCTTATCAGATGCCCTTATCAGATGCCCTAACTTGTTAATTTATGACTGAGATGCTTTTATTTAAGAATGCAGAAATTGTTTTATTGTACCTCACGAGATGTATATAATACCAGCCAAAACTTTGTACACCAAGTCACTTTCCTCAGACGCATTCTGTCGAGACTCTCCCGGCTGCTGTGTTTAATTAAGCCAACTTCTAAAGTACATAGTAGGCCACAGCAGAAGGCAGTCATCTCAGGGCCCTTCCACAGGTTAAGAAATTGAACTGGAGAGTGCATCTGAATGGTCCTATTTTTATATCCAGTGCCCTCTCCAAAGTAGGAGAAGTTTCTAGAGAATTCCCTTTGAAGTGCTTGAAGTTTCCTGCCTCTTCTGCTCTGGTTTCAAGCTGGCCTATGAATGCAGGGCACTGCATATTGACATGCAAGTAGGGCTCTACCTAGTTCATCCCCCATCCTGTCAGTGATGGCCGATCCAGGCACACCTAATTCCTCTATTGTGTGGTCATCTGGGAGGAATAACCAACGCCCAGCTGCCAACTACAGCCAGTTATGTGCCCCATAAACAGACTGTAGGCACCAAATAGGGCAGGAAAATGTGTGCTTTATAAAGGTGGCATTTTAAAATTTTAACTTAAAATCTGACTTAACCATTAAAGAAGGTTTTAAATTACAATTTCCCAGACACCAGGGGTCGTGGCCAAACAGCAACTGAGATGGCCGTGTTCGAATAGAGCTCCACATCCCACCAGCCTAAACCCCTAAAAATCCGTACATATATCCGTTTAAGGCACCAACTTACAGCGTCCCTGTGCTCCCTGGGACTCCGGGCGGACTCGATCACGAGGCGGTGAGCCTGTGACCCTCCTGGGCGGAGAAATAGCGAGGGAACGGCACTGGCCGGTGAAGGCCTGCCGAGCCTGGGACTCGCGTAACCTGATACTGTGGCAGTCCCTCGAGGTAGAGACAGGACTGGATCGGATTGGAGACGGCTGCAACATCCTCCGTGCGACCTCCCCTGGCAGCGATCGGAGAACCTGCTGGGGGCCCGGGAGGCTTCGGGGCCACGCCCTGCTAGGTACGGAGCCGGATTGTGACACGGGAGGCAGGATGCAACTGCTACGGAACGGCCGAGGGACCCTGGAAGCCAGACTTTGAGCGCCTTTACGCGCTACAATTCCTGTGGGGCCGACGACCGGAGCAGCGAGATCCAGGGTGCTGCGTCCTTTCTCCCCCCCTCCTGGTTTGCCCCCCTCGGGTCCACTGGAGACCGGTGTAAAGTGCTCCTTCCAATGCTGTTGGGGGCTCCCATTACTGTCGTCCTGAAATCGGGCTGCGTAGTGATAAGCGGCCATTTTGGAGCAACTATTGGCGAGTGACTTGGAGAGTTTCTGGCAGCTATGAGCTATGAGATTAAGAAATACGACATCTCATAGTCGGTGAAGCGCTGGAGAGCTCAGTGCCTTTCTCTACTTGAGGTACCCTGCCGCCTACAGACCTCCAGCCATTTTGTTTGGAATCCAGTCTAAGCCTGTAGTGTCTGGTGAGGCCGCCCGACCAGAAACACGAGGGGCTCCTACGATGAAAGTCTCTCCAAAGTGACAAAGTTTGACTTGACTTGCCCCTCACGGAACAGTTCTATTATGGGGAGATTGAATCCTGCTAGCAGACAAAATTAATGCAGGCAACATCGCTGTCAGAAAACGTGACATTTCCCCTCTTTCCTTCATATTGCCGGTCCCTTTGATCCTTACATCACGGGACAGATCTTAGACTAGGCATGTTGAAGTGCGCCGGGTTGGATCCCCGAGACCTGTAGTGGCCACGCTGATGGACCTAAGGGATGTTTGGCGTACGAAAGTGTTAAACTGAGGTGCGTTCACAATCTGGCGGCACTGCACGTAGGAGTCTGACGGGGCACCGTTGGTCATTTATCGTGCCACGTTCACACAAAGGACTGACGTCCCCCCCACATACAGGGTATAATTGAAGGTGTGGGGGCTAAAACAACATGGCAGCTGCTTGAGAGTGGCTGTATCAGTGAACACTATCTAGATTGCCTCTTCCCTGTTCGGTGAGTACCAGAGTAGTACTTGCAGCGATCGTAATTCACTGCAGCCTGATGGGGGAGGATCCAGCGAGGGGGGGAGAGGAGCCCGCCGAGACGACTGCGACATGGCGACGGCGAAAGGGTCCAAGCAAACGCACCAGACCAAGCTGGACAAGTTTGCACTTTCTAAAGCAGAGACCATGGGGGAAAAAAATGAAACTTAGGGAGCAAAGAAACAGAAGGATGGAGGTGCCCCTACCCTCCAAGACATTATGGAAGCTATACACGGGGTCCGTACGGCTCTAGAACAAAAAATAGACTCGGTTATGACGGAAGTTACTCTAATGCATGCCGATTTACATAGGTTGGGGGAGAGGATGAAAACAGCTGAAAACTCTGTCGCCGAGCTTCAATCCTCTACTAAAACACTAGAGCAGGAGGTGAAGAAACTCCAAGTTACAATTTCCCAGACACCAAACATGAAATGTTTACCTGTTCCCAATCAATCATTAGGCCTTAATAAGTGTAATAAGGCAACCCAATGTTATCCTATAAGGGAGGTAGGCCTCACAGTAGTGAACAACAGATTTAGGTGTTTTTCACTACCAGAATGTATACAACTTAAAGGTACATGCCCAACCTTTTATTACAATACACCCTGCCCTTTGTGCTACCTAAGGCCTATCTTAGTGGTGACTTATATGTATTAAAAAGGGTATTTAAGGCTTGGCAAGGGGTTTATTTTGCCTAGTCGAATTGGCAGTTTAAAACTGCATTCAGGCTGCAATAGCAGACCTGGGATATGTTTTAAGGGGCTACTTAAGTGGGCGGCACGCTAATTACTGCAGGCCCACGAGTAGCATTTAATTTACAGGGCCTAGGTATATGGCATGCCACTTTACTAGGGACTTATAAGTAACTTAATTATACCAATCAGGGGTAAGCCAATTTTACTGTGTTTTAGGGAGTGAACACAAGCAATTTAGCACTGGTTAGCAGCAGTGGTAAAGTGCACACAGTCCTAAGGCCAACAAAAACAAATTCAGCAAAAGAGGAGGGGTGGAGGCAAAAGTTTAGGGGTGACCCTGTCCTTCCTGACATCTGATTCTTGTTTGTCCTTCCTGAGATCTGATTACCATTTGTTGCTATTTGAAATCAGCTGGGTAGAAAAGAGAAGAATCATATCAGGGTTTGGCCCTCAATGCCTACATAATGTTCCAGTTTTGCATTTAGTCTATGATGATCAACAGAATCAAAGACTGCTGAAAGGTCAAGGAAAATAGATAAAAAAACCCTCATCCAATAAACAATAAACATTATCTGTAATTTTTAGATTAACCTTCTCTATACTTAACCCAGAACAGAATCAAGATTGTTAATCCACAAGTAGGAAATTGTGTTTGAAACAAAGAGCCAATGAATTGGACTCACAGTCCTCAATTACTTTTTCAAGACAACAAAGTTTCACAACTAGTGTGAAATCTGAAAGAGAATTTGGCTCCAAATTTGACTTTTTCAGTTTGGGAGTAGTCTGCACAAGTTTTGGTGGATTGTGGAAGATTCCTCAGTAAGAGAAGCATTGATTAATTAACAAGATTCATGAAAGAGGTTGAAGACGTTGATTTTATTATGTTACATGGGACATACAGTATATTAAAAGTTGTTTTATCATTTTTACAGAATTGTCCCCAAAATGGTTACAAAGGCTGATGTTGATTTTTTTAGTTTTCAGTGGTACATCTTACATGAAGTTTTAGTTGAAAGTGATAGTATTTTTGATGGAGGTAGGCTAGTTGGTGAAAAATGACATCAGCTAGTTGACTTTGGCCACAGATGGTGATGGTAGAATACTTGGAGTAATAGTAGAGTCAGGATTTATACATTTGAATAATGACTGCACAAGATTGTAGATGTTTTTGATTTCTCTTCGTAGCCTGTTTTACTGAGAAGATGGCTTATTTGTAGTCTATCCTTGTATCCACAACAACTGTTGTTTGGAATTTAGCCACGTATTCTCTGTGTTGAAAATGTGTCTTCTGTGGTTTACAATTACTTAGCCATACCAATGTTGATTTGTTCTAAAGTGCTGTATTTTTTGTTGTAGTAGTGTCCACAATGGCATTAATGATAGGATTAAATTCTCATAGATTGCTAGTGATATTTTGTCTTGCTTGGCCATGACAGACATGAAAGCCTGTGCAGGAGAGCAGATAGTGAATGTGTCAGAAGAAATTGCTCACACCATGTGAGTTATTGCAAAACCTTTTTCATAACGCATGTATAGAGGCTTCCAGGCTGAAATGAAGAAAACATGGAGTAACTGCTATAATAAATGGAGTCTGAACCACTTCACCCATCCTCAACATCAGGTCCGTAAATTGGAGTGATCTAAGCTGCCTCCTATGAACAGAAATCCTGGCAAACAAGAGCCAACATATCCTAGAAACCCTGCCACAAAAATTTAATAATAACCACACACAGCCCTTGTAGAATTATTCTAGATAGATTACTAGAGTGGATGGAGGCCGACGATATACTCACCCCATTGTAAGCTGGCTTTCACAATAGTACTTTCACTATTGATCAGATGTTCAGATTACAACTGTTATTCTGGAAGACGGTGGCCCTCGAGGGTGGACGATTGTTGCTTGTGGACTTTCAATCTGCCTTTGACCTGGTGTCCAGGAACACGTTGTGATGAGTGTTAGTCAAAATGGGGATTCCTAATTACCTCCTCATGATGATCATCAGGCTGCACGAGCGCAGCTTTGCCCAGGTCAGATGTGGTAGGTTGTGCAATGTAACAGAGCCATTTCCTATCCAGAGGGGAGTGAGACTGGGCTGTGTCCTTGCCCAACCCTCTTAACCATGTATGTAAATGATCTAATAGCCCACTTAAACACATGAGAGTGATGCCCCAAGATTAGCTACCATGAAGTCTTTGGGGCCGATTCCGATCTCGGTCGGAGGCGCACCCAATACTATTCGGTCGGGAAAAAAGCCATGCGAAAGCCAGTTTCCCGACCGATCCGTACAGTACACCGAACGAGCAAGTACGATGCGCACAACAGCAAAAATCCCGGCCGAGCCGTACTCACCCAAACCAGGTCCTGTTCTCCGACCGAGGCGAATCCGGAAACGCCGAATCGAGTCGCACGGAAGGGAAAATGCAGCCCCGTCCGGCCGGACAAGTACGATGCGCTTCCGTACGCGCCGAACCCGTCGCTACGCACGGCACGTCAAAGCATCCGGGAGAGGCGCACATAAGCTCCGAATCGCGCCACAACACGATCCACGGCTACGAGACGAACACAGCACCGACGAGGACGACGCGAAGCGACGAGGACGAAGCCAAGCGACGAGGACGACGCGAAGCAACGAGAAGGACGAACGACACGAACCAACCATGAATCCCTTCGTCCCGATCATACCAATATTCTACATCTACTACCGGAACAGGCACGGACGCGTACGGCGCAGAAGGTAAGTCAGACACCAACCACAAAACACATACAACACGTACACGACACATCACACACATACACTGGGAATCTGAATATACTTACACCAGCAACAGCAGCACCATAGGGGCGGGATGCCCATCACCAATGCCACATATGCACACAGGGGCCTGAATGCGCGCCACCACCCCAACCCAGGGGGGCTGGATGCCAACCACCCTCAACCAGGGGGGCAGGATGCCTACCACTACTACCACCCTCACCCAGGGGGGCAGGATGCCCACCACTACTACCACCCTTAGCCAGGGGGGCTGGATGCCTACCACCACCCTTAGCCAGGGGGGCTGGATGCCTACCACTACTACCACCCCCACCCAGGGGGCAGGATGCCTACCACTACTACCACCCTCACCCAGGGGGGCAGGATGCCCACCACTACTACCACCCTCACCCAGGGGGGCAGGATGCCCACCACTACTACCACCCTTAGCCAGGGGGCAGGATGCCTACCACTACTACCACCCTCACCCAGGGGGGCAGGATGCCCACCACTACTACCACCCTTAGCCAGGGGGCAGGATGCCCACCACTACTACCACCCTTAGCCAGGGGGCTGGATGCCCACCACTACTACCACCCTTAGCCAGGGGGGCTGGATGCCTACCACTACTACCACCCTCAACCAGGGGGGCAGGATGCCTACCACTACTACCACCCTTAGCCAGGGGGCAGGATGCCCACCACTACTACCACCCTTAGCCAGGGGGGCTGGATGCCTACCACCACCCTTAGCCAGGGGGGCTGGATGCCTACCACTACTACCACCCCCACCCAGGGGGGCAGGATGCCTACCACTACTACCACCCTCACCCAGGGGGGCAGGATGCCCACCACTACTACCACCCTCACCCAGGGGGGCAGGATGCCCACCACTACTACCACCCTTAGCCAGGGGGCAGGATGCCTACCACTACTACCACCCTCACCCAGGGGGGCAGGATGCCCACCACTACTACCACCCTTAGCCAGGGGGCAGGATGCCTACCACTACTACCACCCTCACCCAGGGGGGCAGGATGCCCACCACTACTACCACCCTTAGCCAGGGGGCAGGATGCCCACCACTACTACCACCCTTAGCCAGGGGGGCTGGATGCCCACCACTACTACCACCCTCACCCAGGGGGCAGGATGCCTACCACTACTACCACCCTCACCCAGGGGGGCAGGATGCCCACCACTACTACCACCCTTAGCCAGGGGGCTGGATGCCTACCACTACTACCACCCTCAACCAGGGGGGCAGGATGCCTACCACTACTACCACCCTCACCCAGGGGGGCAGGATGCCCACCACTACTACCACCCTTAGCCAGGGGGCTGGATGCCTACCACCACCCTTAGCCAGGGGGGCTGGATGCCTACCACTACTACCACCCTCAACCAGGGGGGCAGGATGCCTACCACTACTACCACCCTCACCCAGGGGGGCAGGATGCCCACCACTACTACCACCCTTAGCCAGGGGGTGCCAGATGCCCACCACTACCACCCTTAGCCAGGGGGCAGGATGCCCACCACTACTACCACCCTTAGCCAGGGGGGCTGGATGCCTACCACCACCCTTAGCCAGGGGGGCTGGATGCCTACCACTACTACCACCCCCACTCATAGGATGGACAATGCATGACACAACAAGCACACCACAACCTAGGGAATGCAAGATTAAGACATCCCCCCACCACCATGACAAGCGTGTGAGCAGGCTGTGTCAAATGCCTACAACACCGAACATGACATTGAACATACAATGTGACCCCCTAGCACATGTGCCACACATATATGTGTGTGGCACCCACAATGCAAGCAGCCCATGACCATTGTGGCAATGGGGCCTAAACCCCCATCATCACAGTGACCAAAAGGCAAGTGTGGGGTCCATAGCTGAAGCACATTTTGACCATTGTGGCAATGGGGCCTAAACCCCCATCATCACAGTGACCAAAAGGTAAGTGTGGGGTCCATAGCTGAAGCACAGTTTGACCATTGTGGCAATGGGGTCTAAACCCCCATCATCACAGTGACCAAAAGGCAAGTGTGGGGTCCATAGCTGAAGCACATTTTGACCATTGTGGCAATGGGGTCTACACCCTCATCATCACAGTGACCAAAAGGTAATTGTTGACAAAGAAAGAGCTGCAACTGCCAAACTGCATGGATCATTCCTGGTCACAGAACCAAAAACTCATCTGTGGCAAAGTAGTGTATGTGTCCCATTGCAACATAAATTGGGGGAGCCAAATACTGCAGTGCAAATGAAACATTCCTTTGGCCATGTGCAGACAAACAACACCCATGGTGGCTGAGACCGTCAACAGTCATCAATGACACAATGACAGAAGTGACCATCAGAATGCAGAACCACATATTTGCACCAATGGGCACACAAATGCAGATACCCTGTGGAGACAGCAGATGTGAGGTGAACAGATACCATACCATGGCAGCAATGGGACACACAAACCATGATCACTGTGCTGACCGATGACCTAGGAGTCCCAGGGACAGCAGGGGAAACACACCAAACAACATACAGCCAATGGCACACCCAAGATATGCCAATGCAGTGGTGCAGATGCACAAACACAAACAGGCAGACCAACACTGTCATCATACACAGCAGGTGAGGGGTGGGGGTGCCATTGTCCCCAGGCAACAACACAACACATGAGGAGAGCTGAATACCAATCATACAGATGTGCATACACTGCCACACTAAGGTAACTCATGGATCCAAATCCCCTATGTGGGCAAGCAGGCATTGACAGGTGAGAGGGAGCACAAAACACACATGTCACACAGGCACGTAGGAACAACAACTGACACAGCAAGTCACAGACACACCACAGCACCACCCCCAGGGCCCCCACAATGTGGTGACCCTGGGCTGAAGAAAAATACCACTGTGATGACAAAGCTAAATGTCGTTCACACTGTGAACCACAGTCAGGTGTCCTGAGCAACTAACTACCATCACACCTACACAAGCACAAATCAATCAGCATGGCCAGTAAGCCAAGGCCAACATGGAGGCAGGGGACTAGCCGGGCAACAACTCTCATCTGCACACACTCAACACCACACCCCTCGACCTCCAACAATGTGCAGCAGTGAAGTACACATGCACTGGTGACATTGCACATGCACCCATTACTATTCCAGGGTGGTGGGTGGGAACCAAGGTGTAGAAACACATCACACATGGACACTCAACAAGACTCCTGAATGTCTGACACACTGCACACTACGCTGTACATGGACATGACGGCAATACCACACCGACCAATGGGATCCCAGCCACAGTCACACACCAATGAAGAAACCAAGGTCACCCACAAAGAACACACATAGACAACAACCAACATTGCAGCCCGGACCCTAAGGAGTGCCAGCAGTCACACACACAACGTGTCACAATCACTGAAAGATAACACAAACTGGAAATCACATGACAGGGGCAAACAACAAGTGCCAAAGGGAAACCTGACTGTGACCCATCTGCGTCAGCACACAAACTCTGCCCTGACAGCAAACACACCTATGGGTGACACCCTGATGACCAGTAATGTGCCATGCACCCACATCACAGAGAACACAGGGAGAAGACTTTGGGGGAACATAGCTCAAGTCAGCAAGCATCACAAACAGGTACAACACTAGGGATCACAGCATGCGCAGATGAATGGAAGTGAACACACAGACATGCACATACAACACACACCTTGGGCGCAGGCAATGTCACACGTGTACACACTGCCATGAGGGGACTCCACTCCTGTGTGAGGAAAGCTGTGCCATATGTTGCCTCAGTAGGGCCCCATCATGTCAGCTGAGCACTTGGTCACACAATCAACAATTAGCACCAAATGAGGGCTCCCATCACATCAGCCTGGTCATGGATGTGCCAACGGAATCATCAGCACAGATCCAACACACTTGTATAGCAATGTTGCACTGACTACACGGATGAGTCCCTCCCCATTGATGCCCAAACCTGCATGTCCACTGGAGATGGCAACACGGTCAGGGAAGTAGACAAATGCAACGATGGCAGGCACAACAGATGTGCAGGGGTGGAAGCCACAGATGTGAAATTGCCAATGTAAGTAGGAAACCCATTGCCAAATACTGAACACATGACACCCTCAGATGCTGCTATTGATGACATGGATACACCACATGATAGGACACATTCCCCCTGGACCACATGGGTTCCTGCACAGTAACACTTCATAATCATGAGACCAGATATCACCATCACTGCAGCAAGGGCATGGTTAGCTGCACCAACAACATGTACGTCTGAAGCATGAGCACTAGAGAAAAGAAAGTTGCTTTATTCAGCATATGTGTTGAGGCCAAACGAAGTCCTGAAAAAGAGCAAAGGCCAATGGCCAGTCCATTGTCAAAGTTCAAACAGGGTGACACTGGCAGATGTCACCCTACGCATGCCTGCACAATACCAGGGACAATCCACTAGGAGGGGCAACCGGGGGGCAGGCCAGGCACCGCAGGGACAGGATCAGGGCTCACCAGGGGGAGTCAGGGAAGGGGTGGTGGGTGCTGGAGAGCCACTGACAACTGCAGTGGAGGTGTCTGACATGGTGTGTGCCGGCACAACTGGGGGCATGACACAGATGTCGTGGGTGCCGGCACAACTGCAGTGGACCCTGCAGATGGGGTGGACAGGTCCGCCACTGCAGTGCCCAAGTCAGACAGGGCGGTAGTGGACTCCACTGCAGTGCCTACCTCCAGGGGAGGAGAATGGGGAACAGGCAAGGTGGGTTGGACAGAGGGGGAGGACACCCTCACCACATCAGTGGCACAGACAAGCGCAGCGGGGGGTGTGGTGCTGGGAGAGCAAGTGGCAGGGGGAGAAGGCCGGAGCATCTTGGGGATGGTATATCTGTGGGTGGGGGAACCTGGGGCAGGGTGTGGTGGGGGCACCTGTGCAGTGGGGGCCTGAGGGATGGAGGACGGAGACCTTGTGCCTGAGCTGCAGGGCGGTGGCGGGGTCTTGCTCTTAGCACTCCGGGGGACTTGCGGGTGGGGGCCTCAGTCCGTCTGCGCCTGGGGGAGGGTGTCCGGGGGCGAGGGGCACTCTGCTCCGTGTGGGTGGGCTTCCTCTTCCCCCGGGATGCTGGAGCAGCTTCATCGGTGGGGAAGAGGCCGAGGTCACAGAGGAAGAGCTGCTGTGACTTTGGGGTTGCAGGTGAGGCAAGGGAGGGTGCTTTGGAGGGAGAGGGAACTGAGGACTGCGCAGTGCATGTGGATGCGTGTGTGTGTTCCAGGGCCCCATCCCCTGTGAGTCTGGCTTCAGTCCCCTGAATGTGCTTGCGTGTGCGTTTTGTCATTGGCGTGTGTGTCAGTGTGCTGGATGTGTGTGTGCTGGTGTGTGCCAGTGTGTGTGTGCCTGGGATGGGTAAGGTGCTGGGGAGTGTGGATGGAGCAAAGGCAGGAGGGGTGAGGGACCGTTTGAGGAGGGACACTGCTGCCGTCAGGGAGGAGTCCATGGACCTATTGCCCCTCTGTAGGTCAGACATGCCCGATGAGATGCCCTCCATGAACGACACCAGCTGAGTCAACAGCGCGGTGTGCGCATGGAGGACACTCAGCATGGCTGTCTGCCCTACATGGAGCTGGCGAAGGAGGTACACAGACTCCTCACTCAGGGCAGCAGGGGACACAGGGGCAGGGGGTGCGGTGCCTGGCCCAAAGGAGACACGCTCCCGGACATGGGAGCCTCCACGGACCTGGGGAATGGGAGCCAATGGGAGGGCGGTGGTGGTGCTGGTGGTGGCGGGGACAGCAACACTAGCTGGGGTGTGGTGGCTGCTGACACCCGCCTCCACAAGGGAGTCATCCTCCGAGTTGCTCTGGTCCTCAGCTGAGGTGGATGCTGCTGAGGACTCCTCGGTGTGGCTCCCTCGCCCTCCGTGCCACTGGGTCCCTCCGACCACTCCTCGGCTGCTGACCCAGTCTGGCTCTCCGGCTCCTCCTGGTCCGTGGAGCTGTCCCCTTCCGTGGCCGTGGATGTATCTGCAAACAATGGGGAAACAGACAGACATCAGTCACCTGCACATAACGCACACACCACTGTGAGCACAGCACATCACAGAGCAAGCCCTGGCATCATTAGTTGTACATTGCTAAAAGTGCACTAATTGAACAGGAGAAGTCAATTGTCAGTCTGATGCCAAGCATGGCACTCACATCCCACATGGCCTTGCACCCATCTGTCTGGTGTCTGTTGGATTGCAACACCCCAGTGTTGACACATGCACCAAGTACACAGTAGTTGGACAGTGCAGAGGACACGGTGTGGACACATCACAGCTCTTGCCACTGAGTCAGTACAGGTTTACGGATGTAAGGGATGCCCAGAGTCAAATAGGAAATGCATGTGATGCATACCAGCGACAGACACCATGATGCACCCATGTCCTGATAGCCAGCGCCACTATGGTGTGCATGTAGCACATGTCACTCCCCTGCAGGATCACCAATCAGTAGACACATGCCATGGCGGAGGCATGACTGCAAAGTCATACATCACTGTCTCAGTGATGTATGACTTTGCAGCCAGACAACAACACTCTGCACTGTGTCACAATAGTAGGTCATGGGGAATGCAAGTCCTGGAGCTGCACAAGTGCACATGTACATCCCCCCACAACACATCCTCTTAACCCTCATCTGTCCAGGTCATACCTATTGGACATATGGGAGACCTGTGACACTACCCTACATGTCAGAATACAGGCATTGTGTAAGCAATGGACCCACCCATGATGCCCACCACAGAGTCAGGGAAACAGATGCTGTCTCCCACCTTGAGTCAAGCAAACTGCAAGGACACAGTCCTAAGTGACAGAATTCCCTGCATGTAAGGGCCACACCTGGGTATCAGATGAGGAGTGGGCAGTGCACAATAGAGGGACATGGCTCCTGGACAACATGACTGCTGTACTGTGGCAGTTCAACCTGGCCCGAGGAGGGCACATAACATGTTAGACAGAGTACACAGTGCAGTCTTTGACTCACCCCTCCTTGCTGCTCTCTGGCCTTCAGCTGCCCATCCAGGTCTGGAAAGACCACCGCCAGGATCCTGAGCATGTGGGGGTCAGGGTCCGTGTTCCGCCCCTCCTGCGAGGAGGCGACAGCTTCAGCTGGACCCGTGCAATCCTCCGGGTCCAGCCCCGAAGGTCCTGCCACCTCTTTTGGCAGTTGCGGATCCGGCGCTTGTAGACCCCCACGGACCGGACAGCCCGGACGATGTCCTTCCAGATCTCATGCTTCCGATGGGCAGAAGCCTGTCAGGATGACAAAGTGATAAGGACATTACTACACATGCAACATATCCGTGCATGACACAGTTGCATATACATGTCGCAATCACAGGGGCACATGGTGTACCCAGGCAGTGCACGGCTGCCCATGGACAGTTTTCCAGAAGTCACTACATGGTATCATAGCATGGGGAGTAAAACCCTGTTCAGAAGCACTGTCACTGCACCATACCTGTCCAGTGCAAGTCACTACACACTATGGGGGTGACAACTACTCAGTGAGCCTGCTAGCCAGTGGTGTGCTGACTCTCAGCCTTGCTAGTCAGACAAAATGCACATTCAGAAAGGCAGTGCACAGAACACTCACCTGCTCCCCTGGTGTCCCATACAGCTTGCTGTACTGTGGAAGTAGGCTGTCCAGCAGGGCCTGGTTCTCTTCAAGGCTGAAGGCTGGGGCTCTCTCCACAGTACGTGCCATTGCAGGGTCCAGAGGGGCAGAGACAGCAGCAGTGCAGTGGCAGATGTCGTCCTGGAGCATGTAGTGCAGGCAAGTGGGCTCTCAGGGGAACATGCAGCAATATATATGTGCTGGAGAGGCAGATACTGTCCCTTGTGTCCAAAGTGATAGGTCCAAGTCGTTTGCATCTTCTGAATCTGGCCAATCCATGGAATAGCAGCACCAAAACACGCCCACAGCATCCTTCAAATCTTCAACTTCATGACATACATGATTTTGCAACATTGTTGTGGGTGACCAACTGATTTTCCAGCAACCGACTCGTTCGAATATTCAAAAACGCGTCCGTTGCCAGGCAAGCCCATTGTCAATGGGTGCGCACCGATCGGTCCATTGCTGTTCAACGCGCACAGGGGTACAACGCGTACCCGCACACATTGAAAGCAATGGGCCGGCCGGAGGCACCGATCGGTCCATTGCTGTTCAACGCGCACAGGGGTACAACGCGTACCCGCACACATTGAATGCAATGGGCCGGCCGGAGGCACCGATCGGTCCATTGCAGTACAACGCGCACAGGGGTACAACGCTGCACCCGCACACATTGAATGCAATGGGCCGGCCGGAGGCACCGATCGGTCCATTGCTGTTCAACGCGCACAGGGGTACAACGCGTACCCGCACACATTGAAAGCAATGGGCCGGCCGGAGGCACCGATCGGTCCATTGCTGTTCAACGCGCACAGGGGTACAACGCGCACCCGCACACATTGAATGCAATGGGCCGGCCGGAGGCACCGATCGGTCCATTGCAGTACAACGCGCACAGGGGTACAACGCGTACCCGCACACATTGAATGCAATGGGCCGGCCGGAGGCACCGATCGGTCCATTGCTGTTCAACGCGCACAGGGGTACAACGCGTACCCGCACACATTGAATGCAATGGGCCGGCCGGAGGCACCGATCGGTCCATTGCTGTTCAACGCGCACAGGGGTACAACGCGCACCCGCACACATTGAAAGCAATGGGCCGGCCGGAGGCACCGATCGGTCCATTGCTGTTCAACGCGCACAGGGGTACAACGCGTACCCGCACACATTGAAAGCAATGGGCCGGCCGGAGGCACCGATCGGTCCATTGCTGTTCAACGCGCACAGGGGTACAACGCGTACCCGCACACATTGAATGCAATGGGCCGGCCGGAGGCACCGATCGGTCCATTGCAGTACAACGCATCACTGTACATGTGACTGGCATATGTCAGCATGCCTGTCTCAGATGGACATATGCCAGCCACAGATAGCTCCCAGGGAGTGAGGGGCACACCTACATCACGACAGCCTGTCCAAACCTTATCATAAGGCATGTAAGGCTGCATTTCCTATTGTGTGTATGTTGGTGTACATGTTGTCCTGTGGGTGTCACCTGTGGGCAGCCACCCCCAGGCTGTGCACGTGTTCATGGGGACAGGATCATGGGTGTTACGTGTACGTGACCACTGTGATGTGCAACTGTTCATATCTGTGCATGTGCCATGGTCACATTTCACAGTGGTGTTTGTGTATGTCATGTCACATACCCCGTGAGTCCCATGTGGGACGGTATGTTTGAGCCAGGGTGTCCCAGTGGCACAATAGTGATGGCCCTCCACAGTCTTTGTGCATGTAGTGTTTACAATGTCTCTGATTTCATGTGCACAATGGGAGACAGTCTCCACATCCACGTTGTGTGTGCATGGACTCTGATGTTGTGCGTGTGTGTCACAGACGTCCATGGCTCTCCTGCCATGGCAAGTGTGGCCACTACCTGTGGGGGTCATGTTTGTTTTGTTGTGGTGTACACATGATACTCCAGGTGATGCCAGTGTCCATGTGGCATTACAGGGTCCCTGGGAATGTGCCTGTCGTTGAGCTGTGGTGCCTGGGGCACATCTGTCCTCACATGTCACTGGGGGGTGACTGTGACACAGCATCATGATATCCAATGGGCCAACCTGGGACAAATTGATGCCACCTGTAGGACCGTGTTGACAGATGTTGGCCATGTATGTACCATAAATGTCGTTCCGGTACTGCACACTTCATGTAGTTGTGCCTCATGATGATGTATGTTGGGATCTTGAGTGTGTTCAATGCCGCATATGTGGGGTGACTGACGATCTTGCTTACTTCTCCTCTGCACTGCAGGGCTCCTGCTGTCCATCGGCCATTCCCAGACCTGGCAACGATGGTGGAACGGGACAGCATCCGACGGTACCGCTTCACCAGGCAGCTGATTGAGGATTTGGCAGTGCAGTTGTCCCCACATTTGCAGCCTGGCCGGCCGTATCCTACAGCGCTGACCCCCAAGGTGAAGGTGATGGCAGCCCTACACTTCTTTGCCACCGGTACCTTCCAACATACTGTGGCGTCTGCTGGTGGGATGTCACAGACCATGTTCAGCCGTGTGCTCCGCGATGTTTTGGCGGCAATGTTGCTCTTCCTGAACCGGTACATCTATTTCCCTAGACTGCGACGACTCACTGACGTGAAGAGTGACTTTTATGCCCTGGGGAGGATGCCGCATGTCATTGGCTCCATTGATGGGACACATGTGGCTTTGGTACCACCACAGGCCCAGGAGCAGGCCTACAGGAACCGCAAGCACTACCACTCGGTCAATGCACTGGTGGTGTGTCTTGCAGACATGACCATCACACACGTGTGTGCCCGTTTCCCTGGTTCAGCACACGATGCCTTTGTGATGAGGAGTAGTCGCATCCCCAGGTTGATGGCACAGATGCAGAACCAGCGTGCCTGGCTTGTCGGTGTGTACTGACTTTGTGCCATTGTGTGTGATCTGATCTGTAGTATTCCGCCCACTTTTCCAAGTCAGCTGATGTGCACTTGTCTGTCCGTAGGTGACTCGGGATACCCCAACATGCCGTGGTTGCTGACACCCCTCAGGAACCCTGTGACACCTGCCCAGATGCGCTACAATGAGGCACATGGTCGGACCAGGAGAGTGATTGAGCGGACCTTTGGTCTCCTGAAGAGCCGCTTCCGCTGCCTGGACAAGACCGGAGGGTCCCTCCCATATGCCCCTGCGAAAGTGTGCAAGATTATCATCGTCTGCTGCATGCTCCACAACCTGGCAGTGCGGAAGGAGTTGCCTCTCATCCAGGATGACGATGACCAACATCCGCCACCTGTGGAGGATCCTGGCCTGGACCACGATGCCAGTGACGATGATGATGATGATGGTGATGGTGATGTCCGCACACAGCTCATCACCAACTTCTTTAGCTGAATGTGAGTATCCTGAGGTGTCATGTGAATGATGTGAGTTGGCATGATGTGTGGGTGGTGCTCTGGTGCTGTTGGAGTGTGTCCATGGGCTACTTGACAGGATGTGTGTTGCGATGTGTGGTGACAGGTGGGCTGTACTCCCCAACAGTGTTGACATGCTAACTTGGTTCTGGGTGGGTATCTTGTAACATGTATTGTGCATGAGTTTTGCTGTTCTGTCCTGTACTGCATTGCTTTTGACTGTGTGTCATTTCTGTCCTTCACAGGGTACTTTCAGATTCGTTTGGTGAACTGTGTCCACCGACGACGTGATTGCACATCCAGGCTGGTAGCTGTTGTGTCCCTACAGGTGATGTGCGCCACACCCATGGACTTCCTTCAGTCTACAGTTGTTGACTGTGTGCCCGCTGCCAGGTGGGATTACCTTGCATCTGTAGTGGTTACAGCATGTTGCAACTGTGTAATAAACCTGTGCTTCACTTTGTGATGTGCGTTGTCTGTGGTCACACATTTGACTGCCATTTGCTTACTGCACCTGTGGGCTACTTGACTACAACTGGGAATGGGTGTGGTGTCTGTGCATTGCACCGTCTTCCCTGGCAACATCAGTGTAGGCAATGAGTCAGATGGCCTAGGTGTGTATGTGTTGTGTAGCCCTGGTGGTGTGTCTCCCTCATATGTGTCACGTTGCCTGTACTCACATGCCTGTGTTGTCCTTGCTGTTGCAGTTCGCATACACTGTGTAATTTTGCAGTTCATCATCCCCATAACAGCACCCACGTTGGAATCACGACAGAGGCAAGTATGGTGTATTAGTGTGTTTATTGTGATAATAGTGCATAGGATGGATTGTGCTGTACATGAATCTTGCAATCCCAAGTTCCTAGATGAATAGAAAGTCCAGGTAGACAGGATCCCCAGTATCGGGGCCACTGTTGTCTGACACATTGTTCCAACTTATACTCCCCATGCAATGTGTGGGAGTAGTGTTGCCATCAACAGGGTGAACAGTCTGTGCACAAAGGCGAAAATCCAGAACAGGTTCAGGCTTCCTGGGAGTTGCGCTTGGCCATCAGCCTCTCACTTTCCCCTCCTCGGACGACCCCTCTTCTTGGGGGGGGGCCCTCAAGTGCAGGCTGCTGCGGTGCAGGGGACTCTCCGCCAGAGTCCTCCTCCCTCCCTGTGGCAGTTGCAGTTTGTTCGGTACCAGATGTTGTTGGCACACAGGGAGGTGTGGACTGGTTGCTGTTCATCTGGCGGAGGCATTGTAAAATGTCCCTGTGCACCGCCGTCATCTCATGTAGTACATCCCACTTGGACTCCACGCGGGTCATGTGGGAGTCCACACGTGACATGTGGGAGTCCACACGTGACATGTGTGACTCCACTTGGGACATGTGGGAGTCCAAGCGGGCATGATGGGCAGCCTGCTGCTGTTTAATGTCTCTGAGGAGCCCCACTACCTGGCTGAGCTCTCCGGTGCTGGACTGGTACGCATCAGCTATGCGTACCAGTTGTGGGTCTTCATGCACACCAGCAACGTCTGCAAGCAGCGACCTCTGTCTCCCACCCCTCCCACCACCCCTGCTGACATGTGCAGTGTGTGCAGTTGCACGCACAGATAACCCTGGTCCACCTTGGGGGTTGGTGGTGGTGGTGGTGTCCATGGCCCCAGGTTGGTCCAGGGTCACTGCGCTGGTGTTGTTCCTTATTCTGTCCATGTCGGCAGGGATGGTATTCGTGGTGACAGTCGTTGGAGGGGTGGGTGCAGGGGTGCAGCTGGTGGACCTGCTGGTGCTGCAGCTGGTGGTCCTGCTGGTGCAGCATGTTGACTTGCACCGGATGTGCCAGGTTGTTCTTCATCGTCCGAGGAGGACAGAGGCTGTACGACGCCAGTGAGCTCGGCATCCTCTTGAGCCTGGGACTGGGACTCCTCAGCGTCTGCTGCTGTGTCCCTATCATCACCTGTTTTTGGGAGACACAAACAATGTATGTCATGTTTCTGCAGGCATCAGTGGTTGACACACCTGACAGTTGTGACTGTGCCTCGGGGTGCGGGCCTGTACATTGTATTGTCCTAAGTCGTCACAGTCAGGGGTTGATATTGGTGTGGCACATTGTCCTGCATTATTTGGGCATTTCTATGTATTCTCCGGGGTGTGAACATGGTCTGCATTGATTGTGTTTGGTTGACAGCCAGACCTCCTTCCCACCCACCCACCCACCCAGTCAGTTATCCCACCATGGAACGTGCTTGCATTGCAGGGAGTGTAAGTTGTCTCTCAGGATGTCAGTCAGTGGTGTCCTGCTGTTTGTTGGTGCACAGTTGGCAGCAGGGCCTTGTGCTCCCCACAGCAGTAGCCAGTGTCAGCCATCTTGTGAGTCCTTCTCCACTCCCTGTGATGTGAGCATGGTTCAGGGTGGTGTTGATGGGACAGTTGTGGGGGTGAGCTATGTCTGTGACTACGACTCCCATCATGCTATTGCCTCCACCCCCTTCCCAGCATGCCCATGCTTCCTTCCTTTTGACTCTGCTTCCCTGTGGGGTGGGCTGGCTGTGCTGACAGGATGGCTGGGAGTGTTGTCCTGGCAGTTGTTTGGCTAAGAGTCCCAAGAGTGTCCCTGTGCTTCACACAACATAACCCAGGGTGGTGGTGCTTTGTGGGATCTTGTGTTAGGATGGAGGGCATTGCATTCTACCAGGTGGGTACTGTGGAGTTTGTGTTGGGGGGTGTGAGGGGAGGTGCTGGTGACTATAGTCAGTGCTGCAAGTCCCCCTTCCCACCCAGCCAGCCAGATAGCCCACCATGGAACGTGCTTGCATTGCAGGGAGTGTAAGTTGTCTCTCAGGATGTCAGTCAGTGGTGTCCTGCTGTTTGTTGGTGCACAGTTGGCAGCAGGGCCTTGTGCTCCCCACAGCAGTAGCCAGTGTCAGCCATCTTGTGAGTCCTTCTCCACTCCCTGTGATGTGAGCATGGTTCAGGGTGGTGTTGATGGGACAGTTGTGGGGGGGCAATATGTGTGACTGCGACTCCCATGATGCTATTGGCTACACTGACTTGGCCAGCATACACAGAATTCCTTCCTTTGAGTGGTCTTCACTGTGTGTTGGTGTTGTTGTGGTGGCTACATGTGTGGATGTGTGTGTTAGTTCTATTTGTGCCACTGCCTAGCTGTAGTTGTGGTTGTGTTTGTACATGTGTTGGCACAGTTGGATGTGACTTTTTTGATGGCATGTGTTGTGTTTATCTGACTGACATACACATTTTGGGATGATTCTGTTCTAGTTGCTGTGTAATTGCTATGTGTGCATGGTTTGACTCTCCCCTTGACAGTGATGTGTGTGTTTTGTGGCAGTTTATTGTGTACATTTGTTGTGTACTCACCAGGCTCTGGGATGTTCTCTAGTCCATATACGCTCACTGGCGGAAGGATGGCCCGCACCTTCTCCTCCCAGGGCCTGAGGTATATTGGCTTGGCAGGAGGGCCACTGCCGGTCTGTTGGCTGTTGCTGTAGTCTATCTTCAGCAGGTCCCGTACCCTCCTGCGCACGTCATACCACCTGTTCTGGATGTCCGTCTTTGTGCGCCGACATGATGATTGGGCGTTCACCCTGTTGATGATCCTCTCCCACATCTTGGTTTTCTGCGACATGGGGGTCTGTTGGACCAGAGTGCCAAACAGCTGTGGCTCCACCCTGAGGATCTCGTCTACCAGGACTTCCAATTCACAATCTAGGAACTTGGGATTCTTCTTGGGGGGCATGGTGATGGGTGGTGATGGTGAGTGATGTGTGTGTTGGTGTGCAGGTGAGGGTGTGTGAGTGTGTGTTTTGCTGGGTGTATGTGAGGTAGGTATTTGTTGGTGTGCTGATGGTGTGTGGCTTGTGTGAGGGATGAGCTGTGGGTGTGTGGTTGCTTTCTCTTGGGTGCTGGCAGTGAAATGGCATTTGCAAAGGCTCATGGTAGTGATTTGTGTCCTTTATATAGGTGGAGTTGTGGGTGTGTCTTTGTTCTCTGTCCCCACCCCCCAGTGTTTATTGGCTTGGTAATTGCTTGTTTGGCCTTTTTTTGGTTGATTTTTCCTTTGTGCTGTTTGTGTATGTTGGAAACGTTCTTGTGACCGAGTCGGACCCTGCATTGGTCTCGTACGGTGTTTTCCGTTTCGTTCACGCTGTGTTTGTGCAGTTTTGTATGCTGCGTACGCGTCGGTCGCGGTGTATTGTGTTGCTTCGGCTCGGTTTTGTATGCGTGTCGGTCGTACGGCTTGTCCTCCGTCCGACTCGGTCGTGTTTTTCGCGCCTTGCATCGTACTTTGCGGGTTGGAGTTGGCGGGTACGATTCGGTCGGATTTGTTCCGGGTGCGTGTCGGTCGGTTGGATTCGCGTGTTTTTCCGGCCGGATTGCTATTTTCCGAGCGGCTCGGTCGGTCGGCTTGGTTTCCTGACGTGTCGGTCGGATTTATCGCGGCTTGCATCGTACTTGGCGTGTCGGGCGCCACTGGTACGTGTCGGTCGGTATTTTTTCCGGATCCGAGTCGGTCGGTGCTTTTTCCGGCCCGAATCGGAATCGACCCCTTAATGTTTGCAGATGAAATGCTCCTTCTATCCAAATCACTGATGGGACTATAGCTCATCTTAGATAGATTTAGCAGCTTCTACAGGCAGAGGGGTCTGGATATCAATGTAGCAAAGACCAAATGCATGGTGTTCAATCCTTGCTCGACAAGTAGATCCAACCCTTCTCTGAAGGGGATTCCTCTTGAACGGGTGTAAACAATTGAATATCTTGGGTTTACCCTCACTGTGCAGGTGGAGTGGGCCACCCATATTTGCAGGTGTAGACTTAAACTGGAACATTTTATCGGGGGGCTGTCAAAAGTGCAACAGGGTTCTCTCTCAAGACCCATCTCCCCGGTGATCCAAGTTTATAAACATCAAGCTGGGGGGGGGGGGCTGATTTCTATGGAGCTGAGTTGTGGGGGCACAAGGATGTGAACGTCCTTGTGATTGTAGAGAATCGATTTTTGAGACAGTTGTTGCACCTTCCGGTTAGTACCCCTCTTCTCCCCCTTAGGTTGGATGTGGGGCTCAGACCAATCTCTGATGGGGCTGGCATCAGACCAATCTTATACTGGAGAAGGCTCTGGGCCACCCCTGAATTGCATTCTTACCAACAAGGGTTGGAAGAAATACTCAGTAGATCAGGGTCTAGAAACCTTCCCTGGATTAAGTATGTCGGAGAAACATTAAGGAAAATGGGAAATGAAAGACTGTGGGAGGACCCAAGGGGGTATCCGCCCTCACCTCAAAAGCAGTCCTAAAGAGAAATTTTGCACAGTTCAAACTGAGTACCCTACTATCTATGAACACGTTGGGCTTTATGACTGTCTCCTTCCTTCAGCTGAAGGATGATTATAAAGCAGAGCAGTTTCTCTATGATATACAACCCACACTGGCAAGGAAGCTATTTATTCAATTTAGGCTCAGGACCCTGCTGCTGCACTCTTTCACTACCAGTTGGGCTGGCGCCACATGTACCGCCAAGAGGGCTTGTCTGCCCTGTGGAGCGTCCACTAAATCTGTGATGCACATTCTTTTCTTTTGTCCAGCATATGAAGGAGGCTAGGCTTAAATGTTTAATTCCAGTTTACTGCAACATAGGAGTTAGGCAGTATCTGGATGCTTACAGGATCTTGCAAATTGACATAAGTCAACAAATAGTGATCGCAGTCTCTATTGTTTCTGTATTGCATGTGGCGAATCAGGCATAAACATAATTCCCGGCCAACTAACTTAGGAAGAGGCAGTTATGGAGGAAGCAAACTGCTAACTCAACAATTACTAGACACCATGCCGACAACACTGCCCCCTTTTTATTTCATCTTTTTCTAAATCCCCCCACTTCGCAAATTTTGCACATTAAGAACGTGATGACAAATATTTCACTTTATGCATGTTGGGGTAAAAACTACGCTCATTGAAGGTGAGGATAATTCAGCACTATGGCTAAGCTTGCACAATTTTAACTGGCATCAGTGGTACTAAAGTGTTGCTTTATACTCAGCTTGTTTTTTACTTCATCTATTTTAACTTCTTTTATTGAATCTTGATTATTCTAGTAGGTTATTTTTATCATGTATTGAATATGCACTTATGCAGTGTTTTTATTGTATTTGTATTGTTTTATTTCATCCATCTGTTCTTTTATGCTGTCTTGCTGAAATAAAGATGTTTGATTGATTGATATAATAAATGGAGCCAGAACCACTTCACCCACACTCAACATCAGGTACCTTAATTGGAGCGAACAAAGCTGCCTCTTATGAACAGAAATCATGGCAAAGACTAGGCAACAGATCCTAGAAACGCTGCCCATAAAAATTTACTAATAACCACACACAACCCTTAACTTGATCGATAACATATTTTTAGGCTTATGGCGAGATTTAGGATTTGGTGAGCCGCTGACATCCATCTGACTGACAGAGGTTATTTCTTCTGCCACCCTGTCCGGACTACCACCAGCCATGGCACACCTCTGAAGACAATGAGGGCCTCATTTATGAAAAGTGGCGCATCGCTAGGCTAAAACAGCAATGCGTCACTTTTCATAGCATCATTCTTACGACACCATGGATGCACTGTATTTCCAATATGGCGATCCATGCTGCAAGGATTTACAGATAGTCAGGAATCCTGACGTATCTGGTAGCGCAAAAATGATGCATTGCTGAAGTGTGTCGGATAACTGACGCAACTCCAGCAATGTGTCATTACACATGGGCAAATCCCTTGTAAAATGCCCTGCGTCACTCCTAATGCCTGCTTGAAGCAGGCGTAAGGATTGTGACTCAGTCAAGTCCTAGAAGTGGCATAGTGAAATCTCATAAATTTCACTGCACCACTTCTGCAAGGCTTTTTTACGGGGAGACACCCACCCTGCATGCATTATACCTGACACAGGTATAATGTAGCGCAGGCCTTTACAATGTGATACATCTGCCCTTCAAGAGGAGAGACCACGGTTGGAAAACTGACTATGAGGCAAGGCCCAATGGAGATTGACTTGTGTGTGGGAGTGGGCATAACATTGCTGCAGAGAGTTCAATGTAGCTAAGAAATGATGGCCTATAGCCATGAATGATGGGACTAGTCAAGGTTTTTATGGGGCAGATCCAGATTTTGTTGTTGAGGTTATTTTTTATGAGTTAATGACTGATAATCGCCATTTGAAAGGGCATAGAGACATGGGCAAACCAAATTTTTCAGTCCATGGGAGGCATTTAATATTGCATAAGTCTGAGGGTGTTTTCCTAGTCAGAGTATGTGGCCTAATGGCTAGAGAGATCGACCTCGAAGCTGGGAAAGCGGGTTCGAGTCTTGGCAGGGACGTTCAACATCCTGCGATTCTGGGCATATCACTAATGTCCGCCCGACACCATGGCAGTCTCGAACCGCCCGACATTACGTAGGCGGTTCATACACATCAGTATTAGGATGCAAAACATCCATGTTATGATGGCAGCTTGTGCGGCGGGTGGAAAAGGCCCGCAGCACAAGCTGCCATTGTAAAATGGATGTTTGTGAACATCCCTGCACCGTGTATCAGGCCCTATGGCAGAGGGCCAGAGGGGAAGGGGGCCTTGCTAGGGGCCCCTAAAGTCATTTTTCGACAGCCTTTCCATGTCAGAAAAGCTGAAATGGAAAGGCTGTCAAAAAATGACATCATAATCCCGATGGGAGAGCTGAGGCTGGCTCCGCTGAGGCTGGCTCCGCTGAGGCTGGCTCCGCTGAGGCTGGCTCCGCTGTCTTTTTTGGGACTGTGAGCATTTCCAATGCTCCGACAGGCTCAAGGAGCCCGTCCAAACAGCAGCGGACGGTCCCTCCACCCGATGCCTTCACCCGCTGCATCGCAATGTGGTGGGCGGATCACAAAGTCAGATGTCGGGCGGACCGCAACCAACGATCGGTCGGTTGCAGTCCGCCCGACATCGCAATCGGGCCCTTAGGGTCTAAGTATGATCTAACCGACACCGTAGCTGATTGGACCTGCCAGACCATAGTTTGGCAGTTCCACCCGGACAATTTGGATGCGACCGTCCAATGGGCAGTCAGAAACATCCATTTTTCAATGGCAGCTTGTGCGGCGGCAGAAAAGGCCCACAGCCCAAGCAGCCATTGAAAAATTGATATTTGTAAACATCCCTGCACCATGTGGTAGGCACCTCACGGTGCCTGCCACATGGGGCATGGATGTTTGTGGTGGCACCACAGCTGCCCCGCAGGCCTCAAAGTGGAGGCTGCCATAGAAAAGTAGAGGAAAAGGGCCATCGTAATCCCTACGGCGGTACCTGAGCAGGCCCCACCCTTATTGTAGGGATTACATTCAGCCTGCTGGGCCGACGAGCTCCTTGAGACCTTCAGAACAGCAGCGGATGGTCCCTCCACCCGATGCCTCCACCTGCTGCATCACAATGCGGCGGGCGGACTGCAGGTGCAGATGTCGAGTGGACCGCAACCGACCGTCGGTTGGTTGCGGTCTGCCCGACATCATAATCGGGCCCTTAATTTCCCCATGCCTTACAAAATGAATGTATCCATCTGTAACACAACTGGTGCTCATGTAAAGTGCTCTGATACCTTTGGGTCTAGTTCACGCTATATAAAACTCCCCAAAAAATGTAAAAGAGTTTCATGTATATTTTGTTTGAGCAGAGTATTTAGGCGATCCTTACGTTCTGTGAAATTGACTTTGAGCTTGGGTGGGGGTAGATAATGTGGTTATGGCTAGTGATCAAATGCGATTATAATATGTCTCCTTTGAGGCATTTGAATGTGTGAGTTGAGATTGGCAGGATAATTTTGCAGTAAGCAACTATTTACAATAGTGATACTGGCCCCTTGTTTAACCTGCCTATCTCTTCTGAGAATTACCGATGTTCACGCCACTAAAGAGACCATAATTCGTGGAAAGCGGGTATTGAGCCGAGGCTCTTAGTTACATAGTAAGTCAAAGATGGGTATGTGCCAACAATATTTGCAGTTTTGACATTATGCAATGCAGGTGAAGGATATGGGTAAATTAATGTGGATAGTGATAGAGGTGAGTTTTATTATTGTGGGAGTTTAAAGGTTAACATGTTTATAAGCTGTATGATGTTCGGTGTGTTTGGGATGAACAGAGTGAAGGACAGGAATGTGTCTTTGGATGGTTTGAATGCACATTTGGTTTGGGTTTGAGTATGTATGCATGTATATAGTATTTCTATAACGCTCTTCCAAATTATCCAAGTGTTATAAATGTGTCTAAGTGGTAGGAAGTACAGTGACAATCAGAGAAGATCAAATAGAGTGATAGGATTTAGACACTAGAGGTAAGTTTGTCTTTGCTCGTATAAACTGTGACGCTATGATGGCGGCAGTATTCATTTTTGAAATGATAGTGGTGATCCGGGTGAGGAAATGTTAGTGACAACATTTAGTAGAGAATTTAGTGTTGCTGTGAAAATGAAAAGTAAGAAAAGAAGAGTGGCTATTTTATTCTGAGGGAGATTACTGTTGTTTAGGTATGAAATTGATTAATATAGTAGTATTCAAATGTGGTCAGCGAAAGCTAGGAGGGATGCATCATGAATTACTACATAATTTTGAGGATTTGATTTGTCAGTCCAAGGCAGATGAAGTTGAGAGTTCCTTGTCTGTCACTAGATAGAAGAACTGAGACCTAATTGCTTCATAAGGGAAGTGAGTGAATCCAATCTGGGCCTACTGTGTTGTCAAATCCACTATGGCCAGAAAAGCCACGTCTGCAATGCTAAGATAAATTAAGTAATTCCTGGAGGAACTCTTAAGAGGAAAGTGATATTCGTTAGAATAGACCTTCTTTTGAATAACATTTGAAAATGTTCTCCTTGAAAGTTTAAATGTATTTACGTTTCTCTTATCTTGTTTTGAGTATTGCTTCCCGGACCCCTTTCTTATTTGCTGCCACATTCAGGATCAAAAACAACATTGTGTACGATTGGGAGGTTCGTTTTAGTTTATATATTTCTTTTTTACATGGAACAGACTTTAAAGTGTATACTTCCAAAAACACTTCTTTTGCAGGTCCCTGGTAAGTGCTGTGCATTTCACTGCTGCAGTATCTCTCCTATACTTGCAGATCATTGCACGAGTCAGAGTGATGAGGAGAGCAGATCCTAGGTATCTCCGACCCAAGCAGGTTAGGGAGGCTTTCAGTTTAGAACGCAGTCACAAATTGCAGGGAGAGCAATGGTAGAGAGAGAGAGAGAGCCATAGCAGTAGGATGCAGTAAATCAAAGGGATCCCTAAAACAGGTATTTACAATGGAGCGCACTGGTAGAGACAGTGGGAGAAGACGGTGAGGCACTGGAGTCAGATAGTTGTAATCTACACACTCTTTGCCTCCTGTGGCTCAGGAAGGTGACTTGCAAAGCTTGGGAGTCAGCTTTGTGACTTAGATTTGCACTGAATCTCAGCCCAGCCCCTAATGCAGACTCCCTCTAGTAAAGTATGTGGAAGAGTCAGAAAGTGTTTCAACCCAAAAAAATATTAAAAGTATCTTATGTTAAATATTATTGTAAAATAATGTTATATTTTTTTCAAGTGTAGAACAAAAGAAGACAAAATGCTACAACACTATTACCTTTATTTTGAATTAATTCTTTAATGAACTTCACGTATATTAAATTAAATGAAAATTATTTTTCTGAGGTTTCTTTGAATAATAAATATCCCGGAAAGAAAAAATGAATGTGCTTTAATAACTATTAAAGGTGATAGATGTTATTATAAATGAGTTGATTATATGTAACGTTACCTTTTACCTTCAGAAATGTCTAGAATGAATTAGAATTAATGTAGTCATATTTTAATAACAAATATTGTTACAGTAATTTTTAAATCAAAATAGGGTATTAAAATATTTTATAATTAAGTAACACATATGTATTAGCTGTACATATCTTTTAACAGTAAATTATATATTTTTTGTATTTTTAACTATTTTAAAGACTGTCAATTAATTTAACATTTGCTTCTATGGGGTTTTATTTCCCCTACCTCCAGTATTTTCTATGGTAGGGTGTGCGCCATGCGTGGTGTTGGACTTAGTACTGTTTTTTTAATAGTAATTAACAATCAGAATTTTTGTGAATAGCTAAAAGTAGTAAACTTAATCAAAAGTGTAAAGCACTCAAAAGTGTAAGTTACCTTTCTGAATCAGATCTTAGGTTTTAGTAGTAAATGTGTAAATGCAGTAAAGGTAGAAGGGGCACCGAGAAGTGGATGGTAAAAGGGGCTTACTTACTACAAACGGGGAGGGAATTACAGAGGAGTAAGGTGAGGTTTAGGGAGGATTGGGGTGGTTAGGTAGGGACGTCTCCCACCCCTGAAAGAGTAGGTCTATTGCTACTCTCAAACTACACTTCTAAATCTACTGTTGCTAAAAAACAGTAGTAAGTTCAACACCACTCATGGTCAACCACGGGTACTGGAACACCATCCCATAGAAAATAATGGAGATTGGTACTTTAAATAAAACCCCCTAGGAAATAATGTTACATACAATTAAATTATTTTAAACAGTTAAAAAATATAAAATAATCAATTCCAATGTTAAAAAAATATATATATATATAAAATAAGTATATATTTGTTATTTAGTTTATTTACTTTAACATCCATTTTTAATAATTATGAATGTATAATAATAAAAAAAAATTCTTTATGTTGGAATGTATTTTTTTATTTACACTTTACAAAAAGAATTTTAGTTCAATTTAAAATGTTCAATTAGTTAAAGATGCCAATATTTATTTCCAAATTATATATTTAGTTCTGTAGCATTTTATTTTAGATTTTTTTCCACATTTAAAATAAGTATAAAACTGAATATAGATGATTATTTAATATTAAAAAACATATCTTTTTTTAGTTAAATATTTGTTTTTATTATTTTCATGCTTTATAATAGGGAGGTTCCACATTTGGGGCAGAGATCTCTGCATAATAAAGTATGTAGAAAAATAAAAGAAAAAGTTTATTTCACTAATAAATGTATTTTTAGAAATAATAATGTAAATTGATTTTCAAATGATCTTTTATTATGCATTAATAATTATTAAAAGTGATGTATAGATTTAATTAAAATTAATGCAGCAATATTTTAATAAACATTATTGTTACATTAATATTTATTTATACTTTTAACTATTTAAAATACTTTAATTTAACATTATTTCCTACCTAAGCCCATTAGTTTCTGTTTTAGCATCAATGGTTGGCCATGAGTTGTGCTGAACTTACCACTGATTTTTTTGTAGTAGTAAATTACATTCAGATTTTGTAATAAGCCAAAAGTCGTAAACTTCCTCAAAAGTGTAAATTACTCAAAAGTGTGAGCTACCTTTTGTTTACATCTCTGTGTTGAACATTAAATCATTTGCTGGCTCTGACTTAGGGCCCGAATATGACTTTGGTGGTGTGGGAGTGGGGCCACCATGCTGCCGCCAATCTCCCACACCACCAAAGCTGTGTAAGTACCACCCACCAGATTATGAGCTTTCTTGTGTCTGGTGGGCATTTCTTTGACGGTCCCACGGTGGTGCCTCTGAAAATGGGCACCGCAATAGGAGCGCCAAAGGCAGTTTCTGCACGAGGAAACTCGTAATATGTTTGCTGGTGCCACAGCAGCACCGCCAAGCATATTGCAGCCTCAAGACCACCACAACTCCACCAGGAATCTATGATAAATGGCAGTTGTGGCGGTCCCATAGCGGTCTGACCACCCAACTTGTAAAAGGGCAGTCAGACCGCCGGTGTGGTGGTGCCTGCACCACCACCATGGCTACGGCGGTCCATCAGACTGCCATAGTCATAAATAGGCCCTTAAGAATTCTATTTGAATTAATTTGCAAAAAGTGTTGGAATATCTATGTATGTATTTCCCTTCTCAGAGTCTAAAGAGCATATTTGTGTAGGGCAGAAACAGAAATTGAACTGGTTTTGTGGCACACTTTCTTTCTGTGTAAGAAGTGCAATCCAGGCTAGATAGCATAACACGTACCAGGTTGTGATGGGGATAGGGAGTATTGGATGAGAACATGCAGCCAGGACACTACTCAATAGTACACTACAGTTGTAGCACAGGGATATGTTTGTCAACAAAATCATATGATTTCTAGGTTTAAAGTCAATGCTAGCATTTTAAAACAGTTGTTAAACATGAATTTTAAGTATTCAAATCTAGCAGTGCTATATGGAAAGGTTGTTGATTAATCAAAATTTGCCTAGCTTTGTAACGGTAAGTTTCAATTCTATTAAGGAGACGGAGGCGAGGATTATGCTTTTCTCTCTTCGCTTTTATTAAAAAACCAAAATTTTTAGCAGCCAGAAAAGCATTAAAATTTCATTATTTTCCAAATGGAGAACGAAGAAAAACCATTAATCAACATGAAAACAGAGAAAAAATCCACAACAGGACCACAAATCCCATAGTCCTTAGGGGCAATGTCCAACCGAGTCCTTCAACAGTGTTCATGTCCTCTACAAAGACCCTCCATCTTGGCTGTTCCTTCTCTTTCTTCGCGCAAGTTACGCTACATCTTTACTGGCCCTGTTTTGCGCCATTATTTCCTAAAAGAGACAAAGGCAGCGTAAGGTTCACCATGGCCAACTTTAAATGATAACAGCCATCGCAAGCATGTATCCAATAACTGGTCAATAAAACCACACTAGGCGAAAAGTTGAAAGGAACTTTTTACTTACGCACATACGGGCGGGTTCGCACGAGATCGTGCACTGGGTGGGATAATCCTCGCCTACGTGTCCTTAATAGAATTGAAACTTACCGTTACAAAGCTAGGCAAATTTCGATTCTATGTCAGGACCGGAGGCTCCGATTATGCTAGTTTAAAGCTTACTTACCACCAACTGATCGACCTCCAAGACCGGCTTGAAGTAAAACTTCATAAAGGTGGAATCCGAGGACCAATCTGCGGCTCGCATCAAGTCCTCCAACCGGGCTCCCAGAGAAAAAGCTTTAGAAGCCATTGCACCTCTGGCTGAATGAGCACCGAACTGCTTTGTATCAATGCCCGCTTCCTGCATGACCCAACGCACCCACCGAGCTATAGTGGGGGAGGAGACTGCTTTATGCGGCTTCCGTAAGGCAATAAGAAGTTGACGCTCGCCCGGAGGGCCTGAATTCCTGAGTAAAGTCCTCATAAGCCTTGAGGCAATTTACGACGCACAACTTAGGGGCGTCCACAAAAGCGGGGTAAGAGATAGAGCGAGTAAAAGATTTAGTACGGCGACTCACCGTAAACGTCACCCCTTCCGAGGAAAAAACTCGCGCTGAGATGTCCAAAGCGTGCACATCAGATACCCTCCTACAAGAGATGAGGCACAAAAGCATAGCCAATTTGGCTGAAAGCTCCTTCAAAGAAAGGTACTTATTCGGCTGCCAGGACAGAAAGAGATTTAAAACTAAGTTAACATCCCATAAGGCTGAATAGCGTGGCTCCGGGGGCAAAGAAAGACGAATGCCCCGCATGAGCTTACAAACAAAGGGGTGCTCACCTAACGGGGCCCCCTCCACCGGGCAATGTGCAGCTGAAATCGCGGAACGAATAGTGTTAATAGAGCGATATGCCAGCCCGGACGTTGCCAAGTCTGCCAGAAAGTTTAAGGCGTGAACGACTCCGGCGACCATGGGATCCAGACTGCGTCGAAGATACCAACGCACCCACTTCGCCCAGGCGGAGCAATAACGCTTCGAGGTACCAGGCTTTGGATAAGAGTTCCTCAGCTGGTCCCGAAAGGCCTGAGAGTGACCAACGTTGCCGGAAAGCCGCCATGCCACGAGGCGAAGAGCCTCTTCCGTGACTAGATGATGTTGCTCCCCGTTCGGACTCAGAAGGAGCCGAGGAAACAGGGGGAGTAGGATTGGAAAATCCCAGGAAAGTTCCAGAAGAACCGGAAACCAAACTTGGGACCTCCACAAAGGTGTCACCATCACCAGCTCTGCCCCTTGGTGGCGAATCTGAGCCGCCGCCCGTACAATCATCGAGAAGGGGGGGAAAGCGTACCCCTTCTCCGGACCCAAGTCCTGCAGGAACGCATCCGTGGCTACTGCCAGCGGATCCGGCCTCCAGCTGAAGAAGCGCAGGAGCTGATGATCCAGGTGGGTTGCAAAGAGATCCACTGTAAACTGGCCCCACAATGTCGCCAGCCATCCGAATACCTGGGGATCCAACTTCCACTGGCTGGAATCGACCAGATACCTTGAGTGCCAATCCGCCACCTGGTTGGCCTGCCCCGGGAGATACTCCGCCGTCACCGAGATATGGTGAGCCAGACAGTAGTCCCAGAAATCTTTCGCTAGATTCGCCAACGCCCGGGAGCGGGGACCTCCCAAGTGGTTGACATATTGGACCGCAGAGACATTGTCCATTTTTAACAGGACGCATGACTGCACCCGGTCCCTGGTCCAGCAGCGAACCGCGAAGGACCCCGCCAGGAGTTCTAGACAATTTATGTGCAACACCTGTTCTTCTGAAGACCAGGCTCCTCCTGTGGAAAACTCCCCGCAGCGGGCGCCCCATCCCGACCTGCTGGTATTGGACTCTATAATTAGGTCCGGGACTGACCCGAAAATCGCATGGCCGTTCCACGCCTCCATGTGGGTGAGCCACCATACCATCTCGTCTTTTACCTCCGTGGTAAGGAGAACCGACTGATCGTAGGACAACCCCCTCCGAAGGTGATACGCTTTTAGGCATTGCATAGCTCGATAATGCAGGGGCCCCGGAAAGATTGCCTGGATGGATGAGGACAGAAGCCCCACCACCCGGGCAATCTGCCGGAGGGAGGTGTGAGTCCTGGAGATGATCTGCCGCAGTTCGTGCCGGATCTTGGCCATCTTCCGGGATGGGAGGCTCAAGGAAGCCTTGACAGAATCCACTAAGAACCCAAGAAAAACTACGCTCTGCACCGGGCTTAGGACGGAATTGTCCCCGTTGATCATGAAGCCTAGGTGAATCCCCTCCATCTTGAAGTGCCGGTACACCAACCACCCATTGAACTCCTTGAGGTTGATGACCGGACGGCGCCCCCCGTCGACCTTGTCCACCAGGAACATATTGCTTAAAAAACCGTGAGGATGCAATGCTGAACGACAAACTGCCCCTTTGCGCAGCAACGCCGAGACCTCTTCGTCGACCAGCTGTGCATCCGCGACGGAAAAGGAAATGGGATGCAGGAGGTGGCGCTGGCACAGGGTCTCGTAGAACTCTATATGAAACCCTCGGATAGTCTGCAAGACCCAAGCATCCGTAGTGATCTCTGCCCAAGCACCCTGGAAGTTCGCTAAATGGCCCCCTATATGGACATGCGCTGCCGGCAAAACACTTACCAGTGGAACCTCCTCCGCTGGCATTGTTCTTAAAGTTCCCACAGCCCCGGAACCGTTGCCCTCTGGTGGGATAGAATTCAGAGTAACTGGCATTGGAGTTATATTGTCCTCGCCAGGAGCCTTGCCCCCTGTTGGGAATGTGTTGTGCACCACGGCCGGTCGCGCGGCCCCTACCACGACCTGCCCCTTGAGAGACCCGGGGCTGGAAAACCCGCTTTATATTGGACTGGGCCTTGTCCAGTGAAGTAAAAGTGGCTACGAATTTGCCCAATTCTTTCACAAAGGGGTCTCCAAAGAGACCCCCTTGCGCCACCGCTCCCGCCTCAGAAGAGGCCAAGTCGCCAAGCTTAGGATCTAGCTTTATTAACAAAGAACGACGGCGCTCCATCGAAAGGGCACAATTGGCGTTGCCCAAGAATATTATGGCGCGCTGCGCCCAATTAGAAAGGATTTCAGGGGAAATGGCCGAACCCGATACCTTGGCCTCCTCTGCCATGTCAAGTATCTTGGTCATAGGCCCTATAGCGTCCAGTAACTTGTCTTGGCAGGAACGCCAAGACCTGTCAATCCCCTTACGCGGGTCTTTCATGTATTTGGCTAAGAAGGTGGCCATTTTCGAGTCAAGCTCTGGCGTGCAGGCTACCTTCCCGTCCAAAGTGGGCCGTGGGCACTCCGATCTCAAACAACCCCTTGCCTCCTTTTCCAAGGGTTTGCGGAGCCACGAACTTTGCCACCTTGTCCCCAGGGGCCCAGGCCGCTGAACGAGGATGAATAATTTCATCCGGGTCTAGCATACCCGAGCTATCCTCCGGTAGAGAGGTGGAAGAGCCAGCCGGGCGCCAAGAACGCGAGGACCCCGTATCATCATCCGAATGCCCCGGTGAATCCCCATCCATATTTGGGGAATCCGGCGCGGGGGACGGAACGGTCTCTGGGGCGCGAAGTGGAGCAGGGGTGGGCGGGGGAACAGACTTAGCTAAGAAGGCGCTTCGCAACCTCTCAAAGGCATCCTTATCCACCCCTTGTGTCTCCCCCGGGTCCCCTTCAGGACAATGCTTCTTGGTGGGGGGGGGGGTTCGTCCCCAGGGGCGGGTGTACCAGTTAAACCAGGGGCCTCAAAACGGGTCAGCACCAACTTGGCGCACTCCTGCACAATCTTCTCAGAGAGGCGCTGCTCCATGGGCCCACAACCTCATTGACACAACGATAAATGGACGAATCCACAGCCTCAAAGAAGGCATCGTCAGGAGGTAGGTACTCCACCTCCTCCTCCAGATATACATTCTCTTGCTCCATTTTATAACAATGCAGGGAGCAACAAACCCAGGGTACTAATGCCCACCAGTGACACAGAGGCACGAAGAACCGGTTATATGGCCCTGGGAGCACCAGAGGAAATATGGGCAGACCAGTGGACTGCAAACTTTTTTCACAGCCACAAAGGACTGCAGTCAAGGGTAGCACAGGCCCTCAGCGCGCACAGCCCTCAGAAGAACTGACCGGGCTCTCAACGCCTCCCAGCGCGCTCCACACTAGTGCCAACCAAAAACTCCGCCCGCAGGCGCTCAACGCGGTAAAAACCGCAATACAGACCCCCGCCGGGGCGTTCAGATAATTGGTGCCAAATGCGGGAAATACGGACCCCCAGGAGGGCGTACGGTGAGGCGGTAGCAGGGGACAAGGCTCTCCGGTCGTTACTCTCGCTGCGCGGCTCCTCGTCTGAGGAGACCGCGCCGCGGGAGCAACGAGACGGAAGAGCGCCCCTAGCGGTTTAGAGAAACACCGCAATCCGAGTGGGCATCAGCCGCGTAAGGAGCGCTCCCGCGACCGGAAAGGAATCTGGGGAGACAAATGACAAAGCAAAGGCTAACAGCACACACAATACTGACAAAATTCCCAGGCGCTGCCCGTTTCCAGACAAGCGCTGGGGTCAATATGAATAAGAAGAAAAAGGCACTTAACTGGCTGCTTAAGCAGCGAAGAAAGAGGAGGAACAGCCTAGATGGAGGGTCTTTGTAGAGGACATGAACACTGTTGAAGGACTCGGTTGGACATTGCCCCTAAGGACTATGGGATTTGTGGTCCTGTTGTGGATTTTTTCTCTGTTTTCATGTTGATTAATGGTTTTTCTTCGTTCTGCATTTGGAAAATAATGAAATTTTAATGCTTTTCTGGCTGCTAAAAATGTTGGTTTTATAATAAAAGCGAAGAGAAAAAAGCATAATCGGAGCCCCCGGTCCTGACATAGAATCAATTAATTGATAAACCTACTCATGGTGGAAGGTCATATTCTTGATCTGATAATTTGTTTACCTCTCCACCACCATATTCAAACAAACTTTTCAACCTTTAGGCCCTGATTTCGATTTTGACGGATGGATATACCATCAAAAGTCTAATGAATATCCCGTCTACCTTATTACAATTTCATTACATCCAACAGCACTTGTCATAAGGTGGACTGACTTTTGCTTGCCACATTTGTGATGGGTAATCCATCTGCCAGACTCTAAATCAGACAGATCATCTTCTCAGAAAATTTGTCATCATACTACCTTATGTTAGTTCTCTTCTGCAACCTATTCCTGTTATTGATATTTACAGAAAATGGCACAATTTAGATTGGAGCAACTTTCAATTAATTTCTCATGCTGCACCCAGAAATGAGCTGCTTATTAAGTTCTCCTTAATACATTGAAGCCCTGGAGAGTTCACTCCAGATTTTGATTAATTGTTGTGTTCCTTTAAGTACTCTGGCTCTGTCTCTACTGTAAGCAAATACTGGAACAACTTGTGCCAATTGGAGATCTCAGAGCAAAATGACTTAGGGTTCGACAAGTTGAGCACCTTTGGCATTGTGCATTGAGGGGAATATTTGTGCTACTAAGAAAGCAACATACATCCTGCAAAGCCACTCTCTTCACAGCTAAGTTCACATGTATTGTCTCCCAGACTGAATTTGCCTCTAACTTCTTCCACGAACTCTTTCCTTTTGTAAATTTGTTCTGCCAACCTGACAGCTCCTTTACACATATCATGCTCTATCAATCTCTTTGTGGTCACCTGCTGGATTTATTTTCCAAGATCATCACGATTTATAATAAAATGCAACCTACATATTTAGTACTCTCTAATCCAGACTGCCCAGCCCCCCCCCCCCACAGACTCTGAGACAGTATCCTTCTTTCTGGTAATTCAGTAATTCAAACTTCATCAAGGCTAATGGATCTTAAATTGGGTTCTCCTAACCATTCATGGCCTATCTGCATTTTGTAAAGCCTGGTGCCATTTTTGGGCAGTAGGATATGTAGTAGAATCAACACCTCTTTTGTCTCAAATATGGCCCCTGAAGAGTTTAAGAGTAGTGTGATTAATCTGCTAATCAAAATATCTTGACTTGATCATAATCATCATATGACCATCTACCCAATTCCCTTTCACCCTGCCTTTTCCAAAATAGTGAAAAAGCATCTTGGCAAGTCATTTGCTGGCCGCTTGGAGTCCAGCATGTTTTGAGATGAATATTAAGTAGGTTTTCAGGATCAACACCTAGCAGAATTGGCTCTGGTTGCTGTCCTTGATGAGCTGTGGATCCTAAGAGGTCAAGGAGAAACGTTGGTCTGCCATTTTTTTGCTTGTCCATAACAATTGCACCGATTGATCAATCTAGCCCGATTAACCCTTTTCCTAGGTAGGCTTAGAGTGTGCAACACTTTGCTTATAATGCAGAATGTATTTCGCACTCACTTTTGGTTATCTGAAATGGCATTGAGATGTGATGTCCCCCAGGCCTCAGCCCCAAGATTCATAATATTTTGATATATAAGTTCAGCTTTTGGGAAAGCTGTTCAGCTTCTTTGGTTCTGAGTCCTTTTCACATGCTGAAAACACTGAGATTTTTCTTATATTTGAACACAAGATCACTAACTCAACTAATCAGCCTAGAGATTGTTTAACAATTAGTGAGAGCTGGACTACCTCTAATTTTTTTAAGTTGAAAAATTAGGATTTTGCTGATAAAGAATGATGACAGTTGTTGGTGGTCTGAGCTCTAACCCATAGAATTGGTGCCACTACCTACCTCTGTCACTGTGATAAACAAATGAGGGGCTCTTTTGAGAACAAGCCTTTTTCTCCATCAAAGTTCAAAGGATCTGTTCAGCAGGCTTTCTGTAGCAGAAACTGCTAATAAAATCCTAACCTTCATTCTGCTAACATCGCTCACCAACATAGTAAGGGCTTGCGTACTGTCACACTTGCATTACAGCACCTCCATCTATTTGGGACTCCCAAAGAAGTTGGAAGGCATCCAGAACTTGGTGGTCTAGCTAGAATGTGAGTATGATCATGTTTCTTTGGCCTGTTATTTCACTAGCTCCCTCTAAAGCAGAGTATCTAATTTAAGGCTTTATGTCTTGCACACCATGCCTTTCACCAAACGATTCCTTTCCTCTCTCTCATCTATTCACCGCCTAGGTTACACCAAGATTCTGCTCGGACTCTGTTCTGATGTTGTGAATGTAATGATTTAAATAAGCATGCTGTAGAGACAGAGCTTTTGAATTTCTAAGGCCTCTATTATGAATATTTGATTTATTATCTGACAGTAAAAAATTGTATCTTTTGTACATAATTAGTTTATCTTTGACACTTTCACTCATAGGTGTGTGATTCACACCAAAGGCACACCACTTAGTTGTCCTTAGCTGAATATGAAATATGTTTAGCTTATAGAAATAACTATTGCTGTCACTAGTTTTGCTATTGCTATAAATAAACAGAATTTTCTCCAGCCAAAATCTACATCAGGCAGAAATGTACTCTATATCTGTTATATATTGGCATAACCCCCCCCCCCCCCGCCCGCAGTAGCCTTAGCTTCCTTGGTATTTGTTGTTTGTTACCAGGTCTAGTCAGGAAGGGACCATTATTTCTATACATTTATTATTTAGTTCATACAACCTCACTTATGGCAATCTCAAGTTCAGGTGATGTATTAACACTTGTTTCTGTGAAATCCATTTTGTCATGGTTAATATTTCATATAACTATTGGAACAAACAATGGAATTGCTCAGTTCTTCCTTGATCTTGATCAATTACTCCCAAAGAGAGTAAAAACACACATGGGTGCTTTCTTATTTTTCACCTGACAAATAACTTCAAAATGGTCAGAAGTGCTGACTCTGGAGAGGTGTGACTATTTAATCTTCAATGTCTGTGTTTTATACCTATTTCTGATGTGGACCTGGAAGCTTTTGGTTAGGTGCTTGATTGACCTAGAAATCTGTTACACTCTGTCCACTGGGGCAAGTCTTACATAAAATAACCCATTATTACTTACATTATCAAGGCAAATCTAGGTTCAACTGAAATAGTCAAATTGTTTCAAAATGTGATTAATATTACCTCAGTTCAAGTTATTGTAAAAGCTAACAATATATAATTTACTTACTTCTTTGTTGATATTATTACTACAAATAATAATATTTGAGGGAATGGGGGCCCCAGGCCATGGAAGCCATTTGGGGGTAGTCAGTGGCCGCAGCTGTGACCTCTAGCTTGCTACCTGCTAATCCTGGCACTTCCTTTGTGACCCCTGGCCTCATAGGGGGCAAAATGTGTGCCTTCTCTGAAGTCTATTGTCACAAAGGACGTGACAGGAGTAGCAGGGAGCGAGCTAAAGATCACTGACTACCCCCAAACGATGTCCATGGCTCAGGCAGCTACAAATCTAGAGTGAGCAAGAATGTATTCCCCTTTCTCTATGTTGTTTTGTTGGTAGGTTTTCCAGTGGTGCAAATCTTGGTCTGAATTACATGCAGGGTATTTTGCAGCTCACCCCAGCTCTCTTTACAAGAGTACCCGGTTGCTAAAATGTTTGTCCACCATTACCATGAGAATTCTCTACATTTATTTTCTACATTTTAATTCAGTAACTTGTTCATTACAGTAAACATATTTTTGATATGTGAAGATACAGTTGATATTTTGAGCAATTATGGTCAATAGAAGTCATTGTGGAATTATTGTGCTATATACCAACTCCATAGTCATTTTATCTCAATTTAAACCACTGCTGTATGGAAGTAAAGTCAACCTACTTGTCTCCTTTCCCTGTATCTCAAGTAACCAATTCATTCTGTATTGATGGGCAGAACAAAAAAAGAAAAATTGATCAATATCACTCAACTTTTTGTTTTGAATCTTCAGGCACTGTGCCTTTGAAGAAAGACCCTCAGATCATTTGTGACATTTCTACTGATATCCCTAATTTTGTCAAAATGGATGGCTGCAGTGAAAAGTCATTGGGGGTCTGTTTGCACTGATGCTTCTGGAGTAATACCCAAAAGGTGCAGGTCTGGTCAAGAGAGTTAAAAATGTGCAACTGCTCCTTCACAGTCTACACTCTTGACGTTGGAGGACATTTTTAGAGGAGACTAAAATTTGAAAAACATTTATGACAGTCAGAAATAAAACATTTCAGAAGATCAGAAAAAGTGGTTCTTGTAGTGACACAAGACTTATTGAAAATGAGCAGAAACTCAGTAACACTGAAGATGTTATGGTAAAATTCAAGACCATGTCTAGGCAGATCAATTTGCATAGAACAAAAGGATTTGGAAAATAGAATCAGATGAAACAACTTGAGATTGAGTGGTATTCTGGGTTGTTCTGAAGGGCCTGGCATGATAGCCCTTTTGACCCGTTAACATTTAAAAACTCATCTTATTGGAAATAAAACCTCAATACTACTTTAGGCTCAAAAAAAGGTGCAGTGATCTTTTTCCTCCAGTTTACTAATTCAATGTTGTTTCATTATGCTGAAAAGCTGAAAAAATGGTTATCTTGGTCAAGCCATAAAATATTTTTTCTAAGGATGTTTTGAGAGTCACCACTAAGAAGAGAAAGGAATTCCTGGATCTTAGTCCAATGTTATGGACTCTGAATAATAGATGCTGTTTCACCCATGGGTTTTTTAAGTTGCTATATAGAAAACAAATCTGTATCAGAAGATTCTGTCAAGTTGAAGAATCATTCATTGTCATAATGTTTAGGAGATGAAGATAGGAAGGAGTGGTGGTTCTTGACATTCCTCTACTGTGCTTCACACACCTGTTCGTTATCCTGGTATTTACTGTGTTGCTTAATCTATACCATTGCTAATATATGGTTTCCAAAGTGGCTCTTCTTTTTAATCCCCATAAGTGGTTTCCATATATTGATTTTCATAGTGAACCTACATGTTTTTGAATTCTTCTCTTGTCTGATGGAGTTGTTATCTTTGCTACAGTCCTTGTTCACTTTTTCCAAATGTCTTCCTAAGTTATTTTCTTTGCTTCTTCCCTACTTTTAACATAATATTATGTCTTGAGATTTATTATTACAATACTTTAATTTAACACAAGGTTTCTCATCCTGCTTCCATGTTTTAGTTTTAAGGTTGGAGCACCACAGGCTCATTTTCATATTGAGTGAATTCACTAACCTCTATTAAACTAGGAGTTTTATGTTGTCTATTTCTTCTTCCGCAAATGTGATCTTATGCTCATTTGTTATCTTTTTGGTCCATGTAAGGAATGATCAAATAAACCTGAGCTCAACCCCCTGGTAGCTATGCTACAGAGTAAGCAGACAGACAACATTGAAGCAGTGTGTAAACTATTTTTTGCAGTACTAAAAGAGTAACAAAGTCAAAATTCAAAACAAAAAATCCCAAAATGAATTAGAAAAAATAGAGGAAAACGTGATAAACATAATGACATCAAAATGACAAATATACAATATAAAAAACCAAAGAGGTATAAATTGCCCATGATTGTCAATGGTCGCGGTAGACCTGGACCTAGGCGCAATTTGATGCTGACCAGGATGGAGAGCAGGTTGGATATACAAACAAGGTTCATCCTACGCAAAAGATTTTACCTTCTGACATAGTCCGCCACAGGAGTACATTTTTAAAAGCCCACAGGGCCTCACGAGACTCGCAGGGTGTCAGGCATGCGACAAACAGCCGGATGCAGTCCAGGTGCCACTGGTCAGCTTAGCAGCTGTCAAAAAAGTCCTCTTGTAGCTTGTTTTGTCCCTGAAGCTTTAAAAGGAGGTCAGCCTAATGTCCCTTGAAATCCACTTTTTGTCTATAGGTACAAGAGGGAGAGTGGGTCCAGTATTCTAGGCTCTTCTGAGGTCTTAAACAGCAGGTTCAGCCCTCTTCTGATCTTCCACACGTCCAGAAGTGTTCTGAATTGGGTGCCTGGAGATGCCACATTTATGCCTGGCACAAGCTAGTGGGTGGGAATGACCCCTCAGGGTGGCCTTAACAATTGGGAAAAAGTTCCCAGGGCTAACACTACCCATGTTGGGTGTTTTCAAGATGGTGAATGTCTTCACCCACACTAAACATGGAATCTGAGGGCTGAGGGTTCGTGTGTGGGAAGTATACTGAGGTAATTCTAGAGTCCTCTCACATCTAACACTAAAATCCAATTTAAAACTGCCCTGGTACCCCAATCAAGCCAGTGACAGAAGTGTGGCAGAACAAACAGTGGGGTTTATATCAACCAGACTGTGGATAAACAAGAATTATTTTGGCATCCTGTTGCCCTCCTTTGAAATGCACCCCAAGTGTTATATGCAAACCCAGCAGACCTGTGAAACAGACTTTGACACTGTAATGTCAAAAAGAGGCCCACTAGGATTGGATATTTCCAGACTCGAAGAACAAAGATGTTCCCTGCCCAGGTATCAGTTAACATTTGCAAACACAAGGAGAGGAGCGCTGAAACGTTTCAGACACTCAC
Source organism: Calotriton arnoldi (assembly GCA_963921515.1). Lineage (NCBI taxonomy): Eukaryota > Metazoa > Chordata > Amphibia > Caudata > Salamandridae > Calotriton > Calotriton arnoldi. The sequence goes on along the minus strand of CAWUFW010009330.1, from coordinate 739,711 downwards.
CCCTAGTCACAGATCTGGGTTGAATCCATCATCGTTCTTTAGCTCACTTTGCCACCTCAGTTCAGACCCAGCTATATGCAAATCAGTCTTGACCCTGTGCCTCATGGGAACAGTCCAGCCCGAACTGCCAAGCCAGGTCTTCCCTGAACCGGAAACAAGCATCCTGGGACAGAGCCCGAACTGCCAAGCCAGGTCTTCCCTATTTGGGTCATTTTCACTGTAAGAACATGGATAAAATTAAACGTATATATGTCTTACTTTTAAATACCAAGCAACCTGCCTTATGTGCTACATGGCCTATTTAGGAATGACTTACTGCTATTTAAAATGAAGGTTTAGACCTGTCAAAATGGATTATTTTGACAGGTTGAATTTGCAATTTCAAACTGCATAGCCAAGTACAGAGTGTAGGCATGCAGTCATGTTTAAACAGTTACTGTAGTGGCTGGTACAATGGGTGATGCAGTTCACTTGTGACCTTTAACTTACAGGCCTTGGGCACACTTTGGTACCATATACTAGGGATGTATAGATATAGGCAAATTAAAAACACCAATAAGCAGTAGCCATATGTTACCATGTTGAAGGGCAGAGAATAAGCACTTTATTACTGGTTAGCAGGGGTAATGTTCACACACGTCTACAGCTAGCAAAAATAAATGGACTAGCAAAAGGTGAAAAATCCGGAGTGACTGCGCAGAAAAGATGGATTTCCTACAGTCTGTAAATGATTTTTGCTTTTTTATGTGTTTCTTTCTTTCTGTTCTCTTGTTTGTTCATTTCAGTCTTATTTTATTTCTCTTTTGGGTTTTAGTTTCTGATGTTGTCATAGGATTGATCTGTGAGGAGGGGTGTTTTTTATATTCTTTTATTTTAATTCAAGTCTCATTTATGTATTATTACTTTGAAGGAGATGGGATGGAAGAATCCATATAAACGAAAAACATTTCTGACTTATTTAGTGAAATAAAAAGGGTATTTTTTTGCAGGAGACACATTTGACTATTAAGTTGAAAAAGTATTGAGACCATGAAATTTAGAGCTCGCCTGCATTACATAACAAAAGTCGAGATGCTGTCTTGTGCCGTAAGAATCTGAAACTGAATATTATTTCTCAGGATCATGATACTGAGGGTTGATAGGATTTAGCTGATCTTAAAGCTGATGATATTCCTTTTGTATATTGAAAGTGTATGGCCCAAATCACCTGAATATCTAATTTTGGGAATGTATTTTACAATGTTAATGTATCCAAATGACAATATATAGGTAATGAGGATTGCAAATAAGTTCTTGATTAATGTATATATATGAACTATAAAGTTAGATTTGGACTGACTGCTTCACAGAAAACCTTTAAGAGAATTTTACACAAAGAACACTGATGGATGCAACTCTCTGGTAAACAATTCACAATCCAGGAATAATTATATATTTTTTTTAAAAGTTCTCACTCAGTATCAAATAATGCTAAATAATGCTGAGATTGATGCCATCTTGACTTCAGATCCCATTTCTGTTCTGATAGATTTAAATATGTTACCATTCAGTGCCATGTCTAAAGAGACAGCTTTATAACTCTTTTTTTGTTTTTACTTTTGTTTCTTTTTTTTTTCTTGTTTTACATAAGGACCGCGCCATCCGCATATAATAAAACTGGCAGGCCATGCCAACCCACGTGTGGGTAATCTACCTTGGACTCCACTAAAACATTTTCCAGATTATTAATATTCAAATTAAACAAGAAAGGGGCTAAAATCCACCCTTGGAGTACTCCTCTTTTTATTGAAAAATGGTGGGAAACACTAAAGTCTTGAGAAAATCTGACCTGAGCCCTTGTTGCTTTGTGGAGATCCTCCAGAAAATAAACATTATTGCCATCCAACCCGATAGCCAACATGGTCTGCCAAAGTTTGGCTCTATTCATGCGATCAAACGCGGATGACAGATCCATGAATGAATAACTCATTGCTTCTACTTTAGTGTTATGAGACATTTATGGAGGAATTCTTAAGATTAAATACTAATAAGTGCCCTCTTCCATTTGGGACTCTTCTAATGCTGCCTCTTTGGGTTTTATTATCTGTTATTTTTCTTTCACGAAGAAAGCAACCAAAAAGTAAGCCTTGGTCATACTAAACAGAATGAAATACTAACAGCACATTTTTATGCCTCCGAAAGAAAGTGCTTCGATAATTTAGTTTCAGCAAAAATGGAGTTTAATAAAAAATCTTCAGAGAATGCCTTTAGTTTTCTGTTAAAAGTGAATACTAGATTTTATGGTGGCAAAAATGCAGCCACATCTCTGTTGGCCAATTATCTTAAGATTAAAAAAGAATGTTAATTGTGTCAACAATGATAAATAAGAAACGTTTTTAGAGCTTATGATATTACTAATTGGTTTGCTGTATATTATACTCCTGGTATATCCACATCTGAAGGGATTCTGAAAGATTATTTTATTAATTTGCATGGTGCAAACATGAATAGTATTGTGATGACCTTATACAAAAAGATCTGGAGTTGGAGGAGATTTATGCAGCTCTTGACAAGTTATCTAAAGGGAAGTTCTGTGATCTGAAACTTTCACAGTCAAATTAATCATTAATTTTCCAAGGTTTTAATCCCTAAACCTCTTGTCCTTTACACTTACTTAGAACATTGGAATGTTGGGAGCTCCATTGAAAACAATGGAGTAGCTCCGGGCTTATAATGGCTGGTATAAGCCCGGAGCTCCAACATTCCAATGTTTCTTTGTTCACAGCTGTGGCTGTGAACAAAGGCTTCAGGGAGCCTGAGGGAATTTCAATCCCCTCACTCTCCCTGAAGCCTTTGTTTTATTTGTTAGAACATTCTGCCCTCTAGTGGCAGAATGTTCTAATAGCCTTATAGCCCTTCGTAGCTGGGCTATACCTGCTATTACTCTGGAGCGGGCCTTTAATACCTGGTATAGCCCGCTACGGCGTGCTATAAGGCTATATTCAAATCCATTTGAGGATCACGGAAGCCATCCTTTGCCTTATTCCGGAAAATGTACAGGCTTGTACCTTTTGTGAAATCTATAGACCCATTTATGTAATAAATAATTACATTTTTGTTAAGAATATGCAAATGAGAATTAATTGATTTTTACCTGACCTGTTTTGGAACAACCTGATTTAATTAACAGCTGAGTCATTTTTTATATGTCTAAAACTTTCCTTAACATCATACACTGCACCTCAGGATCACCACACTCTATTGGAGCTATTACTTAGATGCTGAGAAAGCTTTTGATTGGGTTGGTTTGGAATTTTGAATGAATTCTCATGAGGGGCATTGATTTGTTACAAATATTTTAAAATATATCTCTTTACTATATTCCTCCTCAAAACATTAGTTCTGTTAATGGTGCTCATTTCCTTTACTTTCAACACAGCAGGGGTGCCAGACAAGTATATCCTCTTTCCCCTTTGCTTTTTTGTCTTGGTACATGAACCATTTTTGGAATAATTAAGAAGGTCTTAAGCTTTTCCAGGCTTTATTTCTTGTGAATATGAGATTAAATTCACAGCCTATGATAATGATATATTGTTCTCTGTGCCCAAGCCAGGGAGCTCCTTACCAGGTGTTTTTTATGAATTGTCAAAGTTCTCAGAGTTTGTAGTTACAAATTCACTGTAGAGAAATCAGAGGTTATAGCCTTAAATACATTTTGTTACAATGAGACTTTTCAGAAATTTGATTTGGTTTTGGAATTCAATGTTTGGAAATGTGATATTCAAGTTCAATTGCAGGCGCGTTGGAACTTACTACTCATAAACCTATGACCAAAGTTAGAAAATCCAAAAAGAAATGGTCCCCACTTTTTCTCTCCTAGCAGGGTTAATTACATATAATTAAAATTACGGTCTTTCTGATTAATAAGTTTTACCCTTTAAAATGAATCATGTGTTTTCCTCAGGAAAACATAGTTAACTTTCTAGGTTTTTGAGGAATAAAAAGATGAGGAGCTCCTGGAAAAGCTTAAAAACATAAATCCAATGGGGATGTGAATTTTCCTAGTTTTATCAAATGCCATTCTGCTTTTGGTCTTAAGTAGATTTGGGATCTTATCTCTAATAATTCTATTAATTGTAATGTATTTTGAGTATGGAACAACCAATTTTTGCTCCATTTGGTCATTGAGAAATCCTCTTCATGACAATAAAACCCTAAATGATGGTTAAACATTCCTTCTGCTTGACCTAACCCCTATGGTTAAACATTTCTTCTGTTTTACTGGATGGTAAAGTGCTGTTTTTGGTAGCAGTGTAAGTGCAGAAGGATTTGTCCTGTGTCACAGTTTGTGCGAGATATGGATATTTTTCCTTTCTCAGGCTTAATGCTAAATTATGCTCTTCCTAAGAACTGTTTAAGACACTATTATTAACTTAATGCTCTTTGTGTTCTGGTATAGTGGGACTTATGACTCTGAAGACTTTTGAGGGGATAATATCTCCTAATATGGTAAATTGCATTAATGGAAGCAAAGCCTCCTGCATATATAAATCTGAGTTTTCCTAGGAGGGAGTACAGCAAAAGCAGGGAGAAGGATCTCCATGAAAAATGTAAAAACCTAAATCCAATGGGGGTGTGCATTTTCCTAGTTTCTTCAAATACCATTTCATTTTTGGTCTAGGCAGATTTGGGATCTTATCTCTAATCATTCTATTAATTGTAATACAATTTGGCAGTAAGATGGAAAAACCTATTTTTGCTCCATTTTGTTATTGAGAAATCCTCTTCATGACACAAATCCCTAAATGCTGTTTGCCTTCTATGGTTATACATTCCGTCTGCTTGACCTAACCCCTTTTAGTAGAGGTTTTACCACCTCTAGAGCTGTTTTAAAAAAAATCCTATTTAATGTAAGACAAAGGGTGTTCTGGTTTAGTTGAACTCACTACTCAGAAGACTTCTGAGGGGATAAATATCTCATAATATGGTAAATTGCATTAATGGAAGTAGATATAAATCTTAATATTACTTGGAGGGAGTACAGTGAAAGCAACTAATTACCTTAAGTAGGATGTTATTATGGAGTTTGTTTGATTTATATCTATTTGAGATAAAGTATGGCCTTAGATTCACTCCACCTCCTGCTCTGCTAATAATTTGCAAATATTGTTTATATTTTATGATAGAAGACTTTGTTTAGAGTTTAGCAGACAGGATACTCTATCAAATGGTGGCAGATAGTCTGCCTATTGTATTACGAATGCAATCAGCCATAATCCACTTGTAATACAGTGGACGGGACATCTGCAGGGTTTCTGAAGGAGCATCCTGTCCACCAAACTCTAAGGTCTAGAATCTCTTTATAAAATTAAAGTCATACAATTGGATGTATGTTGGTTATGTGGCCTAGCTATGGATACTTTTGAGCGCATGTTCTTTTTGTCATGAATTAATTTTGGAAAATGTTTGGTGACAAATCAATGAGATTTGTAGTGTTTCAACACTCCACAATTGCCAGCATTTTCTAGTTGTGCTCATGATATTTGGCCTCTTCATTGTAAATGTATGGGCATTCTATATTATCTGTGTCAAGATAAATAATAACCTTGAATTGGAAATCATGTGATAATAGTTCAGGTAAAAGCTGGGGAATTTGGGATGCCACAATCACAGATTGGCTAAGCATGATTTGAATTCTCTGGCATTAGCAATGGTTCCCCTTGACAAATTCCTTATCTAAATCTTCCATTTTGTCATCAAAATTACTGCAGTTCATAAACGTCCATAATTTTCTGTGGTTTGATAATTTGTTCCTTGTTTCCAGATTTAATTTGGCTTCTAGTCTTTACAGTCTTGCATTACTATGCAGTTATTAATATTATTATTGATATTCATTACAATGGCCTTGATTTTTGTTTTTATATTTGCAAATTTCATTTTATAATGAGTACACCTTTGTTTATGAACTATTATTAAATGTCCTTCTTCCTCACCTCTGTTTTGTTACATGTTTTTCTTCTCTCTTCCTTCTTTCTTATTATCTGGTTCTTCTCTGCCTATTCAAATTGGTTGTTGTTATTTGTATTACACATTTTCTTGAATGTTTTCTTTTTTTTCTCAGTTTTGTATAATTACGTTGTATTAATTTATGCATATATAAAATGTATTTGACTATGAAGAACTACAGGAGTATGTCTCTCTATTTCTCTTTATATATAAATAAAATATATAAATAAAGTATATTAAACTCAATGCAAAAGTACCACACTATCACCTTTGCCTTGGCAGGTTCCAGATCATCCCCTGAACATATGAACATATTGAAAGAAACCTCTCAACTATGTATTCTCTATGTTTTATTTTAACAAAAAAAGTTGTGGCTTATATGCTAAGTGAGCCAATTGATAGATTCCTTTCCACTCCCATTCAGCAATCCCATAAGTCATATTTTGTGTAAGGGGTATTATGCCAAGGTAGAATAAACCTCTTTTTCATGTACTTCCTCAGTGCCCTCAATAACTTTTTAAAGATTTTGCAATATGTACTAAGCATTCAAAACTATATCCTCTTGAAAACTTTATGGTTTTCAAAATTACAGGTAAATCTATATTGGCCAAATTCTGCCATCATTGTTTTTTTTTTTTTTTTTTTAAGTTTCAAAAACCTTTATTGTAAGCAAGCACTGTTGAACACGGCATGGTGCCTACAACCCTGGTCGGGACAGCAGCGTGGAAAACGACAGGTACAGCAGTATTACCAATGTATAAGTACACAGCAAGCCGCCTACAACCACTTCAGGCCGGCCGCGTCAAGCTAAACATTGCACCAGACACTGATTAAACTGTGAAGAGGCCTACTGGCCGTGTGAGGTGCCGGATAGCCTAGTGGAATCAGGTGCTTACTAATTTAATAACCCGGGGCCCCAAAGGAATACAGCTAGTGTATGGGATCAGGGTGTGTGATTGTTCTCCCACAGGGGCATCGATCGCCAGTCAACCCATATAATCTCTGAGTCCCCGCTGCGACCAATGATCTATATGTTCGGGCGCGCAGGGAAGAACGCGACCAGGGCGGCTTTAGTAAAAGGAAGAGAACAGTAATAATAAAGTAACAGTAACTGTACAGGTCGTGACATGTCATGTGACGTTTAGGCATCTCACGCGTTTCAAATAGGGGGGGAGAAGGGGTCGACGAGGGAGGGATCGGCCAACAATCGCGGTGTGCAAGATCACCCACCAAGCTAGGGCATAGACGCCTTTCAATCACTTGGGAAGAGTTGCAGGGCCCTCAGCTTCGGGGGGCTAAAGCAAGTGAATTCAATGTGCATTAGATAGGATATCAATGGCTGCCAAACGCGCTGGAATTTCTTTTCAGTGTTCGCTATGTTATGAGAGAGCCTCTCCATAGCCAGTGTATGCCACACTCGGACGAACCACTGAGCTATAGAAGGGGCTGTGGTCTGTTTCCATGTGCACGCTATGAGTTGACGCGCTGCTAGTAGTAAATGGCTTATGAGGGCCCACTCCACCCCAGTCATTGCCGCTAAAGTAGATGGGCGTATACCCAGTACCACCACATGTTGCAGCCACGGGATCGGGTATCCCACCACGCCCTTAATGTGGCCCAAGACCTCCTTCCAAAAAGTAGCTATCACGTGACAGGACCACCATATATGGTAGAGAGTGCCTTCCTCCCACCCACATCTCCAACAGAGGTTGGATACTGTGCGGTACATGGTGGCTAGCCGGTAGGGCGTATAGTACCATTGCAGCATCAATTTGTATGCGGTTTCACGGGAAGCAAGGCTGCAGTACGTTTTGGGGATATCTTGCCATAATTTTTCCCACTGCTTGGAAGAGATCCTCCCGGGGTCGCGGCCTGCCATGCGGTCTTATATCGATGTGGGCGCAGCAGAGTCGAGTGTTGTAGCACCCGATAGGTCTTGGATATAAGTCCTTTTGAGCCCTCAAAGGCCCGCACCAGTTTTTCGAATGGGGTGAAAGGGCGCGTCGCCGCAGCATAGACCTCAGGGACGGAGAGCCAGTGTCGCAGTTGCATGTATTGATAGTGTGCCTTGTGCGGTAGCGCAAAGTCAGATCTGCATTCGTCAAAGGACTTAAGGACTCCCCCCGTGAATAAGGCGCTAATCGTACGACACTCCCCATCGTTCCATCCACTAAACCCCTGCTTTGGCAAGCCCAGACGGAATTCCGGGTTGCGCGTGATAGGAGTATGTGGGAACGGAAACGTGGTCAGTCCCTTTTTGACTGCTATATTGTCCCATATGTCAGGGACTGTTTTGGTCGGCGCCACGACATATGCACTCCGGGGCCAGGCATGTTTAGGTAGCCAAGCAAGGTCCCACAGTGGTCGGCATGCCACCGCACGGTCCATGTGGAACCAATGCTTCTCACTCTCCCACGCAACCCACTCAGAGATGTACCTCAGATGCGCTGCCCAATAATATTCCTGTAGGTTCGGGCATGCCAGACCTCTCCTATCCCGCGGGCGCATCAGAAGTGAATGCGCTACCCGTGGTCGCCTTCCGTTCCACACAAAGACACGTAGGTCTCCTTGGAGACGCTGAATATCCGCCTGCGGGATCAGGGTCGGCAGCGTCTGAAACAGGTAGAGAACCTGCGGTAGAACATTCATCTTAATGATGTTGATGCGCCCCAGCCATAAAATATGAAGGGGCTTCCATCTTTGAAGGTCAGCCAGTACCGAGCGGCGTAGTATCGCCCAGTTTACATGCGACCAGGAGGTGAGTGTGGGGGTAAGCTGGAACCCCAAGTACATAATGGAGGTCTCCGTCCACTGGAAGGGAGTCAACCCCTGCAGTATGCTGGCCTTGGGGGCTGGGATATTAATGTTGAGGGCGAACGATTTACAGAGGTTGATCCTGAAGCCAGAGACAGCTTCAAAGGACTGCAGAGTGTCAACCACGCATGGAAGCGACATTTGGGGCTCAGTCGGTGTGAGCAAAAGGTCATCCGCAAAGAGGTTGATCTTATGGATTTGGCCTCCAAAGGTCACGCCCTTGATCCCCTCTAGCTCCCTCACCCGTATCGCCAAAGGCTCTACCGCCAGTGCAAAGAGGAGGGGCGAGAGTGGGCACCCCTGCCTCATGCCCCGATGCAGTGATATTGGCCTCGTGGCCTGTCCATTGAGTTGGATGCAGGCTGTGGGGGCCACATATGACGCCATTATCTTCGAGATGAACGCCCGTCCCAAGCCTATTTTACTCAACACAGCACGGAGATAGGACCAGTCTACACGGTCGAATACCTTCTCCGCGTCAAGCGAGAGGAGGCATGTAGGGATATTCAGGCGTCGAGCTTTTTCAACAAGGTGCGCTATGCAACGTACATTATCTGCACCCTGCCGGTGACGGATAACCCCCACCTGGTCAGGGTCGATGAGGCCCGGCAAATGGGGCTCAAGGCGCAACGCCAATATTTTGGTGAAGATCTTGGCATCAGTGTTGAGCAAAGCTATTGGGCGATAAGAAGAGCACTGCGCCGGGTCCTTCCCCACCTTAAGTATAAGAGTGATCTCTGCCATAGCCATAGTGGGGGTAAGGCCTGTGTCATCAGTGCAGGAATTATACACTTTCAGGAGGTGATCCTGTAGCTGCGGGAGAAAGACACGGTAAAAGTGTACAGGCAGCCCATCCGGCCCTGGGGCCTTACCGAGGGGGAGATTCTTGACGGCTGCACCTAGTTCCTCCATGGTAATGGGGCTATCTAGGAGGGATGCGTGATGTTTGGATAGGGGGTCCCATTTACAAGCAGCTAGGTAGGAGTGTAGTCTCGTGGGAGAAGGGTCTTCCCGAGAGTACAGTTGCTGGTAATAAGCACGGAACGCCTCCGCTTTGTCTTTTTCAGCCGTTACCCACGTGGCCATTACGAAATAATGGGGTAACCCAATAAACGTCACAGGACCTGGGTACAGTATAATATAAAGAAAGTTGGTCCTTGACTGCTTTAGAGAAGGTATTTAAATAAGGGAATAATGATTTCAGGGTTGCCAGGAGGGTCAACCTGAGGTAATGGATACTTTATACTCATGTATACACACCCTAGTAAAATGGTAAGGTTCTCCAATATACTTATACAAATTAAAGCCACACAAATTTTACTTAGGAAAGGTCATTATTTATATATTCCTTGTAATTGAAATACAAACATCAGGCATCGGGTAATGCGATTGCCATGTACATTTGAGAGAAGGTTGCAAGGACAAGAGGTTTAGTGCTTCTGAAAAGAAAGTGAGAAATCAAAGAGTTCAAAGATACACAATGTTCCTTATTGTAGAGGACACTGGTCTATACAAGAACCAGTTTTCATAGGCCTGTCCACAGTCTTTTGTAATCTATTTACATTACTCTCGAGTGCATAGATGCAACATCCACTTTTAGTGGGGGGATAAGGTATGGAGCAGGCCTTTGCTGGGAGATGCGTCGACGTTTAAACCCGTCTTAGGCGAAGAGGGCGATTAGAAGCCTCCGCCTGCGGGTCTTCTTCAGGACAAGGAGGGGAGAGGGGCAACCTAATGTGGATGCCCAGGACGATGTCACCATTGATGTTCCACAAACAAGGGCATTCCCATAAGTGGAAGGGTCCACAATGAGCGGTATGAGTGCGCTAGGGGGACAACTGCTACTGAAGTCCTCATGTGTGAATAAATCCAATCTGTTCAGGTTTAAGGATCCAATGCTCGAAGAATGCCGGAGCGCCGTGCCTCACGGGACCTGTTCTGTCAGATGCCATCTGGTTTGTGGAATATCAATGGTGACATCGTCCTGGGCATCCACATAAGGTTGCCCCTCTCCCCTCCTTGTCTGGAAGAAGACCCGCACGCGGAGGCTTCTAATCGCCCTCTTCGCCTAAGACGGGTCGAAACGTCGACGCATCTCCCCAGCAAAGGCCTGCTCCATACCTTATCCCCCCACTAAAAGTGGATGTTGCATCTATGCACTCGAGAGTAATGTAAATAGATTACAGAAGACTGTGGACAGGCCTATGAAAACTGGTTCTTCTATAGGCCAGTGTCCTCTACAATAAGGAACATTGTGTATCTTTGAACTCTTTGATTTCTCACTTTCTTTTCACGAGCACTAAACCTCTTTTCCTCTTCCCTTGTGCAGCCTTCTCTCAAATGTACATGGCAATCGCATTACCGGATGCCTGATGTTTGTATTTCAATTACAAGGAATATATAAATAATGACCTCCCCTAAGTAAAATTTGTGTGGCTTTAATTTGTATAAGTATATTGGAGAACCTTACCGTTTTACTAGGGTGTGTATACACGAGTATAAAGTATCCATTACCTCAGGTTGACCCTCCTGGTTACCCACGTGGCATCGCCCGTCTGAATCTTGGCAATGTGGACCTTCGCCTGATGCTGTCGCAATTTACCAGCTAGAAGCCTGCCCACTTTGTCACCCCCTTCATAATACTTTTGCCGCAGTGACAGCAAGGCCCGTTCTGCCTTGCCCACGCGATGTGTGCGCAGCTGGCCACGCAGCAGTGCTAGTTGCCGTTTAGTGTGGCGGGTGGGGGCCTCTTTGTCGCACGCTCTAACAGTTTAATCTTCGCAGTGAGTTTAGATTCTACGAGCTTCACTTCACGCCCTCTAGCAATGGCAATGGACGTTATTATACCCCGAATCGTTGCTTTGAATCCATCCCACAAGGTGTGTAGGGAGATCTCGGGGGAAGCGTTAAGTTGAAAATATTCCGTGATACCCTTCCATATCTTCTCCACATCCACCGGGTCTCGCAACAGATGGGAGGGTAAGTGCCAGCGGGGTGGGCCGGCCAAGCGCGCGGATCGGTCCTCCCATGTGAGCTCCAAGTGCGCATGGCCAGAAATAGAGATGTCAGAAAGCTCCGCAGAGTGTAAGCATGTGAGGAGAGAAGGCGTGACGAAGGCGTAATCAATGCGCGAGTAGGAAGTGTGCACATGGGAGTAATGGGAGTAGTCCCTGACGTCTGGATGTTTATACCGCCAGGCATCAACCAAGCCCCAGCTCTCAATGTCCCTGTTAAGATGTGCCGACATTGTCCCCACATTTTGATATGTTGCATTACTCCTATCCATGGCGGGATCCCAAACTAGGTTGAAGTCCCCACATACCACCACGTCACCATCTACCCCTTTGAGTTGTTTGGAGAGTATGCACCGGATGTAGGTATTTTGGGAGGTGTTTGGGGCATAAACATTAAGGAGCGTCAACTGCCGCCATCCCCACAATAGTTGTAGTCTCAAATAGCGGCCCTCCCCATCCCGGGTCACATTCGTGACAGAGGTGCAATAGCCGGTCTTGCAAAGAACTCCCACCTCCAAAGTCTTGGAGCCTGCATAAGCCCAGTATCGAAGGGGATACTTCGGATGCGCCATGCAGTGCACGTCTGCCTTCATCAGGTGGGTCTCCTGCAACAAAACAACGTCAGGGTCGTGGTGCAGAATGTACCGCCATATTTGCTTACGCTTGTTCGGAGAGTTCAAGCCTCAGACATTTAGTGAGAGCAATTTGGTGCCTCCTCAAGGCAGGGGGTGATCCTGGGGGGCAACCCCATCCGTCATAGAGGGATTAACTGTGCTAAGATTACAGGTGCAGCACTGCAAGCAATAGACCACGTCCCCCCCCAAGCACCCGCCCCCCACCTCCCCAGGGGTATGTGTGCTCCCTCCCGCTGCACTGTCGCCGATGCAAGCCACCCGCCCAGAGGAAGAGGAGCACCAGCGAACCCGTAATTCCCCTCCTCCGTTCAAAACCACATGTGCCTCATTAGCAATGTTACAAGTGGTGTCACAGTCGACCTGTAGAGATATAAAAAAAAACATAACAATTAACAACGGGCCAACAGAGCCCAAAAAGTCCTTTTCCTGATGCAGAGACCGGCACCGAGGTACTCGGGTCCCGCTGGAGGAGTTACCCTCCGTAGGAGTAGGTTTGGGAAGGCGGGCCATACAGGACGCAGGTAGAGTAGCCGAGCACTGTCAGGGCGGGCCCCGCACATCCCCGGGGCCCACCAGTTACCTCTCTAGCAGGAGTGGGCAGGAGGGCCACCATCCAGTACCGCCTCCCGAGCCCAGAGGTTTGTACGCTAGGCAGCGGAGCTGTGCCAGGGTGCTGCGGGCGTACGGCATAGATTGCAGGTAGTCGCCTCAGAGAGTCTCAGCTGTAGGGAATGTCACATCATTATATAGAACCAGTGGTGGAGCACACCGGGGAGAGGCCCCCGCTGAGGCTATGCAAGTGGACTATAACATCCTTTCTTGCCACCTGGGATGAGAGGCCAGCGTGTTGTTTGTTTGACCGTCGTGGAGGAACCATGGCCCACTAGGGCTTAAGATCACGGCTCGAGGGAGAAGGGCCGCCATCCGCCTGGTGGTCATCCGGTATATCCAGTAAGGCCTTGGCCTCCGCCAACGAGTGCAGTGATCGGCGCTTGCCCTCCCACTGGAATATGAGCACAAAGGGGTGACCCCACTGGTAGCTGACGCCCTGTGTTCGGAGTTTGTCCGTGACAGGTTTAAAGTCATGCCGCTTACGGAGGGTGACGGCGGAGAGGTCCTGATAGAGTTGGATTACATGCCCCTGGAATTTGATCTCTGTCTTGTTGCGTGCCGCCTGCATGATCGCTTCCTTCTCTGTGTAGAAGTGCACCCTGGTGAGTATATCCAGGCCCCTATCCTTGCGAGGCACCCCTCCGCGAACTCTGTGAGCCCGATTGAAAGGCAGGGGGAGAAGCATCGTCGTCCCCCGCACCGTCTGTAGGAGCTCAGCAGTGAACGCCATGATGTCTGCGCCTTCAGCACCAGCCGGCACCCCCCGTATGCGTATATTGTTGCGGCGGCTCCTATTTTCAAGGTCCTCCTGCTTGGTCTGGAGTTCAATGTGCTGGTCTTCTTGGGTACTGATGCGCCACAGCAGCATCTCGTGGTCTTCAGATCGAGCATCCACAGTCCGCTCTAGGTCGTCCACCCGGTCACCAACCTCCGTCACCTCCCTTCGAATATCACGGAGACTAGACCTAAATTCCTCTTTGAGAGAAGAGAGATCTGTGCATATCTCCTGCAAGAACCGGTCCATATAGCCTTGTGTGACCGGTGCCGAGGCCTCCCCCTCCACCTGGGCCGGCGTCGGAGCCATGGACTGCATCGCCGCGTCTGGCTGGGTGATCTTGCTCCACAGAGTTGTCACCGGGGTCTCCTTACGGGCCTGGAAATGTGGCATAGCTAGGGTCCAGAGGCGACAAACTACAAGGTCTCGTTCGGGAGGCCACTGCTGCAATGGAGCTCTTCTATCCAACACGCTGCACGTAGGTGGTAGGCTCAGCACTTCCCACGCCATATGTTCTCGCGTTCCTCCCTACTCGGTAGCTCCAGTCCACGACCACCCAGTGCACAGCCACCGCGTGGGGGGAGTTCGCACCCAGGGTCCACCACCCAGACAGCATCCGCGGTCAGAGGGAGGTGAGTGTCACCGTCCAGGCCCGTTCAGTCGATCATCGCCCAGAACTGCCCCCGGGAGGTATGCATCAAAACAAATGTCCGTCCCCACGGGCGCGCCAATCAAAAAGGTCCCAGAGCCTGTCCAGGGGGTAAGGAAGCAGGGCTGCCGCAGGTGTCCACCAAGAGTGCCTCCCGCCAAACTTTTCTGCAGCTATGCAGGGCTCAGTGGAGCAAGGTGGCCCATCTGCACGAGCAAGCTGGTATACAGGCATCAGGCAGTGGGCAGCAAGATCTCAGGGGAGCTGTTGGTGTCCGACGGCCGCCAAGAGTCTCCAGGGAATGACGGCACACCCCGGGCCCCAGCCCCAGAATGACCACTGAGAAGGAGGGGGACCCCTAAAAACAGATTTAGGACAGGTCAAAACGGGGTAAATAATACAACTATAATCCACACAAAGTAGACCTGTCCGCATTGATAATAAACAGCGCTATTCAATAGTCGCTATAATGTCAGTAGGCCTTGCAGAGTTATGTGTCCCACACATTCGCATTAATTGTACAATAATCATACAAAAAACAAATAAATGTTTTGATACTTTTTTTATTCATTTAATGATAAGTTTATATCAAAAAGGGATTCATCCTAATATAAGACAACAAGACATAATTTAAATACATATCAAATACATATATACATCAAGTCCCACATTCATATACTCATTCATACCGCACATCGTACAATACCATACAGACCCATGCAGTCAATCCACACATATGTCATCACACCAATTCACACATCAAAAGAATATAATTTACTATGTAGATATACAAAAATGATTGGTATACACGCAAGTGCCTCCTACAGGGGATTGATTAGATACAGGTTGGTATGGGGCACAGGACCATTCAGCGCCAACGCGCTTTCGGTGCCTGACCCCAATTTGGGTCACACCTTCATCAGGGCAGCCAGTATATACGTGGGACTTTGGGATATACCAATATATTAAAAACTCCAAACAAAGGAGCCGGAACACGGATGGATTTAGTGATGAATTCCGATAAATTTCAAGGTTCTGAGTCCTGTAGTTATAAACAACACGGGATCATCAGATTTCAGGCATAGCCATTGCAGCCAGACATAGAAGGTTCAGGTCCAGTCTGGGTTCAAAGGATATAAATGGAGAGATACACTCCTACAGGTCCATATACGTTCGAGGATCCTGAAGATGCAGGTTCGTACGGAGAGTCGGTCTCGCGGCCGCAGGTCCGATATGTGGCAGAGTGAAAAAACCCAGCCCCAGAATGGCCACCGACCAGCACCTCTCGCAACATTAGTGCAGGCAAGGGCAAGTGGAATCCTGTGGCTCCAGGGGTAAGCGCCAGCACCCCCAACCGTCAGTCCTGGAAATACGGGCACGCACTCACCTCCAGGACGCTGTCTGGCTGAGGAGCTGTAGCGATGTGCCTTTGGGGGGGCAGGCCCATCCCGGGAGCCCGCCCGAAGATGGCGGTCCCCGGGCTCCCGGAGGCACCCCTCTGTCCAGGCGCTGGTGCAGGTCGTCACCAACGAGGCTGCAGGAGGGCCCGGCAGGTCTTCCAAGTGCTCCTGCGCCACCGAGTCTCGCCCTCACACCAGCGGTCGTCGTTCACCTCTCACAGGTATGCTCCATAAGACCGGGGGCCTCGCCACTGTGCTGCGTCGGGGTCCCAGCCTCTCGCAGGCCACCAAGACTGGCCGCAGATCCGCCGCAAAATGGCGGCTGCCGTGTCCTCCCGCGGGGCCTCACCTTGAGCCAGCCGCGAGCGCTTTGCAGAGCAGGCGCTGGTGCAGACCGTCTCAGGGGATGCCACAGCAAAGGTCAGGGAGTTCCCGGGGCGTCCAGGCGCAGCCGTCACCTCCACAGTCTCGCTCGTGGGCTCCCACCAGCCAGCGACAAAATGGCAGCCGCCGCTCACAGCCCTCCGCCGGGGGACATCGCTCCCGCACTATGCGAGGGATCCAGGCGATGGGGGCACGAGTCTCCTGCAGGTAGAGCCCCCCTGGTTCCAGGAGCCGGGACAAGCCCCCCAGTCTGCCGTTGCTGTTCCAAAGTGCATTTAATCAGCATAGCAGGCCCCGGGGAGACAGAGCCTCTCAGAGGTACGTCTCACTCCATCGCGCCCGTGGCCACGCCCCCGCCATCATTGTTTCTAATCATTTTTTATAATAGCTCAGTTTCAGATTTCTCTTCTAGGTTTGAATACCAGCTACATTAGACTGCATTATTAGATAAACAAGGTCCATATATTCATTTCCACATCTCTAAAGAGGATCCCCACCAAAAGAAAATTAATTTAACAACTGGCTAGTAGACCAATGTAATTTCTTAATTTGTTGAACCAGACACATCCGGAAATCCCATCCAACCCCCATCTAACATTTTAAACCACCTGTCATCTTTTACAAAACTTAGCATGCTCTATTTCCTAATCTTTCTGTTTTTTAGTTACCTCATGTATCTCTTCACCACAAGAAACAGCAATATTCTTAAGTTTCATATAGAGCCAAACGTCCGGAGGACTAAGGTCATATCCACCTTTCAATCTGGGGGTAGAGAACACATTCATGGATCTGTACACCTATTCAGTAGCCAAAAAACACATTAATCCATTGCCTATATTTCAATTCATTCCTTTCTGATTTCAACTTTGAATTACCCCACACAGTGGCCATCAGGCAATCTCACAATTGATTTGTCGGCAACCAGATGTCTCCACTAATTGCAGACCAATTCAGATGCATCCCACTTCCTTGTTCTTGGGGACCTTAAGGTTCCCTTTGATAAACCTACTGCTTCCATAAAATGTATTGATTTTCTATCTATGTTCAGCTTGGCACAGAATGTCCCCATCACTACACAATCTAAAGGATGCATGCTAGAAATGATTTTCTCAAACACAACATTTTGTCAGTCTTATATTTTCTTTGTGGCCCCTTGGTCAGACCATTTTTGTGTTTCTAATTCCTGGCACTGCAGCCAGTTCACATGGTAGACATAGTACCCTTGCTGTTGCAATTCGACTCTGTTGGGAGGTTGCACCAGATTAATGGCTCTAGATGCACTTTGATGTCAATACTGCTAAAACCGTCAGCGCCCAGGAGTAATTTGCTCCTGTGAGAAAGAAAATTTTCAAACAGGCTTGTCAATCATGCTCCGTACTCAACTTTCTAGAATGAAGGTGGTGATGTAATTACTCATAGTTGGAGTGGCAAAGTCTTAATTATATTTATAAAAGAGCTTTTAAGAACAGCAAGGCATTATGTTTTTTCAAACAAAATTATTAATACCTAGAATATGGCAGAATCTGTTTTTGTCTCGTTCAGGAATTTAGGGATCCACCTGGGAAGCCAGACCCTTTTCTTTCTTTCTAGCCTCAAATGCAGTCTCATTGCAGATTTTCTTTTAAACAGATTTGGTGCTATTTTCTCTACTTTAAGGCACAGCAAAACCCTATTTCATTCTGCACCCTCAATCATTCCATTGCCATGTTCTGGCAAATACCTCTCTTAACTTTCTTCTGTCAGTGCTAACTTTGTTAATTTGGTGCAAAGCAGTAAACGCATGGGTTCGTGACTGATGTCCTGGCACCCAAGAGTCATAAAGAGCTCATATTACTAAATCAGTCACATTCCTTGGCCATTCTCAAGGTCTCCCTTTTTATCAGCCTGTGTTCCTCAAAGCTTGATGTCTGCTTCTGTGACCCCTCTCTTGAAGAAGCCTATTTTGGAACCTGGCACTTTGGCCAATTACCACCCTATCTCCCATCTTTCAACTTGCCCAATTCATGGAGAAAGCAGCATAGTTCACCTGGTTCATAGAATCTGATCATTTTCTTCACTCCTTGCAAATTTGATTCCATCCTTTCCTTTGTACGGTGATAATCCCTGTGACATCTTGGATGATCTATGCTGCTGTGTAGCTAATGACATTCCTGTTGATCTAATTCTGCTAGACCTCTCAGCAACTTTTAATACCATGGACCACCAAATCTTACTTGCCAGACTTGTGGAGCATGAGTAGAGGGTGCTACTCATTCTTGCTTTTAAGTATTTTTAACAAGTAGAAGTCCACAAGAAGTTATTTCCTTGTTGGTCAGGACGGTAACCTTTGGTATGCCTCAGGGCTTAGTGTTATCTCCCCTTATTTACATTTTTATATTTTTCCTTCAGCACATTTAATCTAGTTTTTCAATCTTTCCTTTCCATGCATGCAGACAACACCCAAATCTTTTTGATAATCTTATTTGTGTCTTCCATCTGCATGACTGTTTGTCCAAGGTCAATGTTTGGATGTGTTTTAACCATCTAAAGCTAAATGGAGTTAAGGCAGTGACTCTATGCCTTGTGAGGCCCTTTCCTTTCTGGGGTTACCTGTCTGACACAAGTCTTTGGGTCCGAACTATCGCCAGTTTTCTGGGTGAAGAATCTTGGCATTACAATTGACTTGGAGCTCTCCTTGGCAAATCAAGAAATCTCTATGGTCAGCTGCTGCTTTTTCCAACTTCACATATTGAAGTGACTATTACAGTTCTTCTCCTTTCTGCTTAAAGTATAGATTCTTAATGCTTAATTTCAGCATATTTGAACTGTTGCAACTCGGTGTGCCTTTATCCAGTGCAATGCACTATACACAACTACAGCAAGTGCAATATTTTGCTGCTAGGTTGGTTTTGGGCCTGGAAGCTAGTGAGCATCTCTCCATCATCACAGCTGCTTTGCACTGGCTCCCGGACAAAAGGAACACCCGGTTTACATCTTTCAGTCTTTTCCTCAAGTCTGTTTTTGCATCTCATCCACTTCCTTTGTGCCAGGTATTTAATTGGTAGCATCTACAACACAATTTCAGATGTCTGAATCAATATCTCTTAGAGGTGCTTAGGTTGCAACAAGTTTTTGGTGGATGGATCTTTACAATGATAGCTGACACTAAATGTAATTCTTTGCCCCTTTTGTTGTCTCAGGAATCTAATTTGCAAATGTTTAAAAGGGCTCTGAAGATATGACTTTTTCGTAGGTCTTACTGTTGAGTTCTCTCCGGCTATGCTCTATGGTTTGTGAGTGTTTTGGTTTTTGCACTACAGTACCAAGATACCCTCTTGTGCGAATGATACACTTTATAAAACCTTTACACCTGCCTATACCTACTAATACATAGGGCCCGATTACAATGTTGTCAGGAAGGCCATCCCAGATCCGTCCGGGGTCGGACCTTCCAAACTACTCGTACTGGGATCCGGTTCTACCAAATGACGCAGTACAATGTCCAAAACCCTTTATTTACCGAACGACTTGGTCACTCCGATTCTGTCTTCATTTACCTAACGAGAAGCCTCCGGAAACGCAGAATGGAGTCGTCCGGAGGCATTTCCCAGTCCGATTCGGAACGCCCAAGTACGATGCGTACTTCCTAAGCGCTGAATTGGTCACCACAACCAACACGTCAGAGCGTCCGGAAGGGGAGTATTTTAGTTCCGAATCGCACCACAACACGATTCCTGCAACTGAGACTGTGCAGCCATGTATCCCATCATGCATGTCATCCCAATACTCTACATCTATGAGCAATACTACAACCCCAACCGACGCAGTCGTCGCAGACGGTAAGTCAGACACCTACCCCTACACAATAACGCTACTACTGAGGCAACATAATAAAAAACAGGGGCGCAACTACAGTTAAATTTGGGGTGCGGGGAATACTTGCAGCAATGTAGAGGCAATTTTCAGGGGGGGCTAATAGTTCCAGCAATTCAGACCCAAAGGGGGGGCTGGGGGGCTAATACTCCTAGCAATGTCCAGGTAAAATTGGGAGGTGGAGGTCTAACACTCCCAGCAATGTAGAGGAAAAACTGGGGTTGGGGGCTAATACCCCCAACAATGTATAGGCAAAGCTGGAGTTGGAGGGCTAATACCCCCAGCAGTGTTTAACCAATGTGGGGGTGGGGGGCAAATACCCCTAGCATTGTAGTGCCAATTTGGGGTTTGGGGGTAACTACCCCCAGCAATGTAGAGGCCAATTGTGGGTTGGACACAAATATACATAGCAATGTAGTGTCAATTTGGGGGTTGGGGAAAATACCCCCACACATGTAGAGGCCAACTGTGGGTTGGGGGCAAATACCCCTAGCAATGTAGTGCCAATTTGGGGGATGGGGTAAATACCCCCAGCAATGTAGAGGCCAATTGTGGGTTAGGGGAAAATACCCCTAGCAATGTAGTTCTAATCTGGGGGTTGGGGTAGGAAATACCCCCAGCAATGTAGAGGTAAATATGGGTTTGGGGGGCTAATACCCCCAGCAATGTTTACTTGAACAATGCAACTGGTGCTCATGCAAAGTGCCTACAGGTGGAGTACATGCTGCATGAATTTTTCAAAAAACAAACCCAAAGGTCATTTTGCAGGAAATGCATTCTCACACTGTGGCATCAAAAGTAACTGGCAACTTTGAGGAATGGGCAGAGTGGAGATGCTGGTGCTCTCGGGACTGTTGAAAACCAAATAAAGCCTCATCATCTAGTAAATGGTCCCTAAAAAGCCTGTGAAATACTCAGGTGCGGATGCACAAACATGACAGACCAGCCACAGACTGCAGCTCAAGGACTGTATGTGTGTGTGGGGTGTTGACCTCCATCAGAAAGTGTTTTGCA
The DNA here is from genome assembly GCA_963921515.1 of Calotriton arnoldi. Taxonomy (NCBI): domain Eukaryota; kingdom Metazoa; phylum Chordata; class Amphibia; order Caudata; family Salamandridae; genus Calotriton; species Calotriton arnoldi. The sequence goes on along the minus strand of CAWUFW010009330.1, from coordinate 718,577 downwards.
TAGTCTTGTATTGGCTATGGCTGAAATTTGACATTGTTCGATGGGCTGGTGCACCAGGGTCACTTGTGGGCCACGGTTTTTAGACCTCTATAAAACACACCAAGAGACTGACTTACTTCACCAGTCCTCACCAGGCCATTGCAATGTGGTGCAAGTATGTTGTCCGCTCACCAGCTGGGGGGGCAGCCTTTGGAGAATTCTCACCTTTGCGCACTGCCTTGTGGCACGCAAAAGAACAGAAGCAGATAGAAGAAGTGTCATCTCCCCCACACGCCCATCACTTTCAGGTCATGGCAGGGGCAGGGAGGTTGTGTTGTAAGTAGGGGCCTTGCAGGAAGGCAAGCCCCATTTGGACAGTCTAAACTACACACCACCCTCTTGATCAGCAGTAGTGTGCCTTAGTGAAACCTTCCTTGACAGGTAAAAGCACAGAGGCTACAATGAAAGAGATGAAAGAGATGATCACATAATGTGTGCCAATTACTTTACGAGTGCCAGAGCATCTTTCTGATCCCAATCCGACTTTGGGTCCCTAGCATGTTGTGCATCTCCAAAGAAGGAATGTCATCATCAGGTAGGTACATTTTGCCCACCAAATAGTATTAGAAACACACTTTTGAGGTTGGAACAGGAATTGCCATAACCATACACATGAATGTATCACATAGTTAATGCATGAGTCCACCACAGCACATGCTGAAACATTGCAGGGCAATTGAACTCCAATGTACTCACAAAAGTATGACATTGTGATGCCTCTGTGTACATTAAAGCCCAGAGGATATTGGCCCAGACAACTCACTACTCCACAGACACAGCCATTCTGCAGTGATTTCAGTGCCTCCCAATACAACAACCTAGAAGTGGTTGTGTCACATTCTTCTCTGAATTATTTTTAATCAAAATCCATCTTAGTTTTGAAACAAGCATGGGACAACAACAAGGTGGGATACAGTAACCAGGTGTCGATTGTGGGCGCTGCACACAACTCCCAATCTGTATGTGTACATGGTCATCTTTGTAGAATGTCACTCACAACAATTCTGCATCAAGCTCCTCAGGCTGTAGTGTGTGCCGCAAGAAACAATCTCATGTTGAATGTGCAAATTGTGTCCTGCAGAGTAGTATCAGTACGCATGAGTCTCAGGACGTAGGATCCACCAACAGTGTTGGAGGGTCTAGTGCACAGCCTATTGTGTAAGATAAGCTGCCAGCACTGGTGAGGATGCCAGGGGGGGTGGCTCAATCTGTGGGTCCCAATAACAATTGACATAGCCATCCTAAAGCCAGGGGATATGGGTACATCTTGTGAGGATGGAGGATATGTGCAGAATTAAGTCTGCTAAGTCCCCATTTGGCACCGAAGCACTGTCTCCTAATCTATGAAAATGTCAAGGAGACCTTCCACAAAGACATATTGCCATCATGCTCTAGGATAGTGTTTAATGTGCAAAATGGGAGCACCCATGGACACACCCAAGGGCTAACCTTGCCAAACCAGACTAGAGTTTCCAAAATATTGACATTGAAAACACTCATTGGAACTGGGTGTAATGTTCCAGGGTCAGATGTGCGTTTGCATACAGTGCAATTTGTTTTCCAAAGCACAAGCAGATATATCATCACAATGAGTCCATCTCCCTTGGTGTCCCCATACCCTGAACTTTCAATGTCAGAATGCCAATTAAAACCATGCGTGTGTAGTCTACTGTGAAAGGTGGGGATGCATTTCTGGAGCAGTCTGACACCAGGTGGCACAACAACACACATCATTGTCTTCTCACTTGAGGGGGCTATAGCCCTCTAAGCAATGGACAGTCATCCAATGTTCCAGCATCATGACATTAGAATATAAGCAATCACCACCTCCATCAAAAGGCAGTAAGCAAGGGCAAGAATGAACAATCAGTGACTACAACTACCTACAAAGGGTAACTCCACACAGCTGCCCACACACAAATCAGACAAGACAAGGCTAAGTGGAGGCAAATTGTCCTATGAGGACAATATGTTTTGCATATGCCAGTGTACTCAGAGTGCCCTTTACAACAATCAGTCATGAACATCCAGTGGCAGACAGCAAGCTGCAGCAAACACATTACACATCTTCATATTTAATCTGGCTACTGTTTATGCCTACTTACATACACATTATCTGCACATATGTGAATTTCAACATTACCTCATGGCCTGCATGATCTCCACTTGTGTGAGTATGACCTCTCTCACATCCACCTCAAAGGACATGCTCATTTCTCAAAACTATCATACACATACAAGCTTGTTATAAGCACACTCTGGTGCATCTAGATGGAAACGTATGTCTGCCCCACAAGCTCTATCATTGTACTCAAACACTTCAAAACTAAGCCTGGGCAGAGTTTGCTGAGTTCCGCTATGCGGAACCCTGCAAAGTGCAAAAAAACCTCTGCTTCGGGGAGCTACACAAGCGGCAGAGTGGGTTAGAAAAAATGCCGTTCGCGATAATTTTCAGTGCTGGGTGTTTGTGCGTGCTGTGAAATTATTGCGAACGGCACCATGCACAGCGCAATCGGGCAGTGCTTCCTTTCTGTGGCAGCTTTCTCAACACGAACAGACGGTTTCTCAACGCAAGCGGTCGCAAGCATACGGGGCATTGAGAAATCCTACTGCCCGCGGTGAGAAATCTCACCTGGCGGTTGATTTCCCTCGCTCACACTCGCCAACTTGACATTGCCGAGCGCAAATGAGGAAAAATCTTGCCGGGAGGTCGATTTTCCTCACTCGGGCTCGCCAACTCGATGTTGATAAGCATGAGCAAGGGAAAAAACTCTGCTCCGCAGAGCAGAGGTGAGTTTTTCAGACCTCTGCATGCTCCGCTTAACGCAGAGTGTGGAAAACTGCACAAACTCCACGAGCGGAGCAGAGTTCACCGCCCAGACTGATTCAAAACTGATTCTTCCAATCTCACACTTGCACTGCCCTTCTTACATCAACACCTACATTCACAGAACCACTCTTCATCACTATATACACAACACCTCTCACATTCATGACATGTACACAATGTACTGTACTCATCACCTCATCAGCAAACGTCAAACGTAACCTGTCAAATGGACCACTCTCATAACCAGTTGCACCCTCAGTAATGTTTTGGACAGCACTCATTTCACAACGTGCAGCATCATAGCCCACTCTGACATGCTCACTTAACACATCACCACATCTCTCAAAAAGATACTTACATTGCTCAATGAATATGTCTTCAGACATTCACATATCACCACTCACCCACCCTACTCTGCTTAAGTTCTCCAGATTATCATTTCTAAAACAAATGCATCCACAGATTCAAACACAACATACATCAACTGGACAACACCTCACATTTCACCATTCACCACCCTAAATTACACAACTTGTATGGACCCTTTGCATACACTTATCCACTTTGTTACAAATGGCAAGTTTAACCTTTTCTCATTGTGGCCTTGTCACACCCACATATGACTTCAATGCTCCATACCACCATTGACATGCATATTAACAACTATCTTCACTCATTGAAACTTCCCTGTTACAGTCATCTCTCACCGTAGAGGCACAGACTACAGCTCTCATCTCCTGCCAGAATCAAACCTTGTCAAAGTGGTTATACCCCTGTCACAACAACCTATTCATACCATACCTTGAACAGGATTTAACCAGTTGCATACTCTGGATCACAGCATCATATGTTTAAACACTCACATTGGGTGAATGTGGATACCTCATGTCTTCTACACAAGAACTGCCTATGAACTCAAATCATACCTTACACTCTCTGCCAATCACTAAATTTATTCTGCCACCATGACATATGAATCTCCACTCCATCCCAAAATTTGAAAGACTAATCATTCTCACCTTTACCCTTGTTTAAGCAAGCTCAGCACATGCAACATGAACCTTTGATAATACATCTGCAGCTAGCCCTCATATTCCAAAAAACACATCCTCCCCTGTGTTGTAACTAAGAGCATGGATGTGACACTCGATCCTTTAGCATATGCACAGTAGACGGACACACATCCTTTCTGTGTACTCACTGTCCACTCGGCTTACCACATGTAGCACTGGGAAATCCAACAGACATCACAGCACTCATAGTTCAGCTCTGGGTGACCAGGAACAGCATCAATCATAGCTTGAAAGGAACCCATTGCCAGTCATCCACAAATGACACACAATTCATATGCTCAACTGCGACTGGTGTGTGGTTGTAAATATGAAATTGGGGGGGGGCAGCTGTAGTGGTAGGGGTAGATGAGGGGGGTGGGCTGAAGTATTCTGGGGATTTTAAACTGTGTGTGGGGTTTGTCAGGAAGGGGGTTGGGACCGGTCTTTTTAGTGGGGGTTGTTTTTGGGACAGAGCTACTGGGCTGGTCTGGTGAAGTGTGGATTGCTGGAGGTGATTTTTTCTTTTGAGACTGGGCAGATTTTCTCGTGTGGGTTGTTTTTTTAAATTGTGTCTTCTCAGTGGGGGGCAGATGTTGATACCAGGTCAGGGGGGAGGTATTTTCGCTTCTTAGGAGGGGGTGTGTAGGATTGGGTAGGGAAGAATTCAATGGGAACAAGGTGGGGTGCCGGGCTGAGGGGGAAAGAGGAGAGGAAAGGGTAGGGGTTGTGGAGGCAGAGGTTTCTGAGGTCTGCAGAGTGTCTGTGGATGCATGTGTGTCATCTGCTGATATGTCCCTGGTGGTGAGTGTGCTGACTCTCCTGAGTGTGCGTGTGTGTGGGTGTCAACTTGAGTCTGTGTGTTTGTGTGCTGCATGTGGCTGTTGAGGTGTGTGCATGTGTGTGTTTGCATGTGCTTGGGTCAGGGAGGGTAGTTGGGAGTGTGGATGGGGAAGCGGTTGGAGGGGGGAGGGACTGCTGGAGCTGGGACACTGCTGCTGTCAGTGTGGAGGCCAGAGCCTCGAATTCCAATACCTGAACCAAAAGCATCCCCGGCTCCCCACAATCTACACGCTGCCCAAGATCCACAAGGACATGCAAAACCCGCCTGGGTGCCCTTTTGTATCAGGATGTGGATCCATGCTAGAGCCCTTATGTAGGTACATAGATTTATTTCTGAAACCGATTGCTGAAACCACACAGACCTATTTGAGAGACACTATGCAAACAATTAATTTGATTGACCAACAATCTTTCAATCCCAGCGATCAACTGCTGGTGACGTGCGACATCGTATCGTTATACATGAGTATACCCCAACAGCCTGCCCGTGAAGTAATGAGAGATGTTTTGGACCAACGATCAGCTCCCATGGCAGTGCCAACTGAGTTCATCATTGGACTACTCACCATAGCCATGATGAAAAATGTCTTCTTTTTTCAGGGCAACTATTACATACAAACTAAGGGAGTGGCGATGGGGGCAGCCTTCGCCCCAGACTTGGCGATTATCTACATGGACAATTTTGAGAAATCATTCATTTTCAACAACAACCCCTTTAGTAACCGGGTGATGATGTGGAAACGGTATATTGACGATATACTGATGATCTGGACTGGAGATACCACGGAGTTAGGCCTCTTCCATGACTGGCTTAACCAAAGAAAGCAGGACATCAAGTTCACAATGCAATCAAATTCCAGCGAAATAGATTTCCTAGATGTTACCATCCGCAGCGAAAATAACAAACTTTACAACACGTTAAATCGTAAACCTACGGAACACAATTCCCTCCTCAGATACAATAGTTACCATCCACGTGGTCTGAGAGACAACCTACCCATCGGGCAGTTTCTGCGTGTCCGCAGAAATTGTTCCAAGAGAGCAGACTACATGGCCGAATCAGAGGACTTAAGCAACCGGCTCCTAGAGAGGGGGTACCCAAGAAGATTGGTCAAGAGAGCTCAGAAGAGGGCGTGGTTTAGCCCCCGCGAAACGCTGTTAACACTGAAGGACAAGAAAGATGGTCCACTACAGAGGATGATTTGCGTGACCACTTTCTCCACGAGGAGCAATGCCATTAAAAGGTGATCAACAAACACTGGAGTTTGGTGTCAGACGATATCGAACAACCCAATCCACCTATGCAGTCTTTTAAAAAAGCTAAGAGTGTGAAAGACCATGCGGTCCGCTTGTTCCTTGATACTCCAGCAGCACCGTCTCTTCAATCACTTTGGAATCTACCTGTGGTGCAGGGACATTTTAAATGTGGACACTGCAATGCATGTCAGACAACTATCCAAACAAAGAAGTTCACATACAACATCATACGATTGACTTGGAATCATTTACAGACTGCAACACAACTAATGTAATTTATGGAATCATCTGTCCTTGTGAACTACTCTATGTGGGCCAAACACAGCAAAAAATCAAGGCTCGGATACTCCAACATCAAAGCAGAATACGGTGTGGGGTCCAAGGGGCACATTTAGTTGAACATTGTACAGCCAATGGGCATACCCCAGACGAGTTACAGTGGGTTGTCTTAGAGAAAGCCACGCTGGGCCCCAGAGGGGGCAATATTGGCTCAATCTTGGACACAAGAGAATGTAAATGGATGTCCCTATTGGATACGATAAAAATTGGACTGAACGAGCTAGATTCCAGCCATGCACAACTAGCCTGCCTTTTTTCTGAGTAATTTGTTTCACATGACACCTTACATTTTCAATATGCAGTGGCGAGACATCTGAACCTGTTAGGCAACAGACATTTGCACTTTGTCCATCTAATGTGCGATTTTGTAATTTGTGTTAATAACCATGTGAACATTGTCCATCCATTCAATCTAATATCCTAAGATGTTTAATGGTTTTATAACCTGCACCACTAAAACCACTATTTAAGTATCTATATCATTCGTATATATGTCTTCTCATGTTTTCTATTACTAATGCCTACTTGGACGTATCACATTTACCTACGAAAGTACAGCTAAGCATTTGCCTGTATCATTGAATGTAGCGCCCTGTTTCCATACCCAATCATGGTTCACACGCATTCAGCGTCTGCGAGCCGTCGTCACGCCCTCGGCAGCGGTGATTTTTTGCCGTATTTAAGCCACTCACGGGACACTGCTCTGGTTCCCTTCCAGTACATGGAGCGTCCCTTGCGAGTAGCGGTGAGTTTTTGAGCATCCTGCGGACTTGGCTTTTTCAGTAGAGACACCATGATTAATGCCTTGCTGTACCTTTAAGTATTATTAGTAACTGAGGCTTTTGCCTTCTGCTTCAATTTGCAGACTTTGCACCGCGGTACCGGCAGTCACTTTCACGGCATTCCCGTCTCAGCGGTGAGTGCATGTTAACTTCCCTAGTTTCCAGGCAGTTCTCTAATATTTATTGCTCCTGTGACTGCCTCTTGAGGTAGTGTAGAATTACATGTTCCTTGTGCTTATCTTTCAGACTGGGTGGCACCGGGATTGACTCTGCAATTCATGTTATTGACAGGTATTTATACATATTGTTTATGACAAGGTGGCCTTAATATACTACCCACCAGTTGTTTTCAGGGTCTTTTATAGCAGTCGTTTCCTGTGCTCCATTTTTCAGATTAATTACTGTTTGACTAAACCAAGAAATCTGGTTCTCGTTCAAGCGAATATTTTGGAAGGGACATAATCACACTGATTCAGCCTTCAAGTAAGAGACTAAAATAACCGCTTTCGTTAGTGTATACCAACCGTACATGAAGGGTGGTTAGATTCACATGCACCTTATATTTACAGGTGCGGTTTTCTGCTCTCATTTGTTTGGATACCACGAGCCCTACTTGTTCCACCAGCCTCCCCGTGTGGGGCTGTCCATGGTAAATAATAGGGACTGATGCCCTCCTTTTACTTTATATGCTTTTAGTTTTTCCAGTTCATGTGTGTTCTAAGTTATTTTTCTTTAATCGATCCCTAGGTGCCCCCCTCCCCTTTCACCACAGTCCTGAGGAAGACCCCTTTGTAAGGATTTCAAGGACCTACACTAGCTTTGGGGTTGAAACGCTCGACACTTTATATGTTGCCAGTATAATCAACAGTAATTGTCTTACTGTGTTTTGTTGTTTCTTATACATGGCTGTATAATATATTATTTATGGAATTGTGAAACTTTCGGCTAAATGATGCGCCATCAAATTAGAATAATGTGATGTGCACGATACTCTAACTACACGTACCCCGTTACCCTCACTCAAATCACCGACTCTTCCCCACTCCTTCTCCCCCCTTTTTTCCTCTGGGCACTTTCAGGTTTTAAATTGTTTTTGCAATCATTATGTGTTCAGTGTGAATAAATAACACTGTTGCAGTATTCAAACAATTGTCTTTGAGTCTGTTAACCTTTGCCTACCCTAAGCACACTGTTTAATGTATCTTTACTGGGACCATCCATTATTGTACTGTCTGATACCCAGGTCCCGGTGATTTTTGGTTTTACCCCTTTATGCAACGACTTTTGAGCAGGTGCACACCTGCGAGGTATACTAGTGATTAATTGCACTGTTTTTTAAGCATGGTAGAGAGCGAAACTCTGTCTTATACGGAGGAATACATTAATCAACTGCTACAGGACCCTGCTAATCAATTCCTCTCTTCAACCACACCTAATATTGACTTTACACTCAATGACAAAGTCGCACAACTAGAACGCTTGGAAAAGAAACTGATCCGGACTCGCCTACATGGGCATTTACTGACGAAATACCTCCAGGCCAATATAATATCCGTCGGATTACAAATTAAGAATGAACCAGCTATTTTTGTAGACGTACCGAAATTTAAGGAAGGGTTCAGTTTTGTTGCTAATAACTGCTCCCGGCACTGGATGGTGCTGGGAGTAGAAACTGCTGCCGACCAGGTCCAAGTTCTTATTAGAGAGATCGCTGCCATTAAACAAGAAATTGCAGGTGACTCTACATTGACCAATGCAAAAGACGCCTTGGAGCATTTGGGAAAAACATTGAAAGAATTCGAGACTACCACCCAGAACAAAAAACTAGAAAAACTGTCTAAGGACATCCGTTTCTACGAAAAGAAGAATACGTATCCCTATTTACAAGAGGATTACTTTAAGCAAGATAACCAGGGCCGCTTCACTAACAGAGGGAGAGGAGGTTACCGCGGACGCAGGAACTACACCACTTTTTCGGATTCATCTTTGAGCACTGATAGTGACAACGAACAACCAGGTCCGAGTTCAGACTACGGATATCGGGATAACTGGTAACCACCCCAAGGATATTTTCCTTTTTTAGGAGAAGGCCAATGGAGACCGCCCAGAGGTCGGGGGCAACTGCCCCAGGGGACTTCAACGAGGACAGCAAACAACCAATGTGAAGTGGGAGAGAGGACGAGGCAATACATCGAAACAGGTCCGCTTCCAGCCAGAGAGCCATGGAGAAATATCGACCCGACGCAAGGTATACAGGTGGTGAAAAGAATACAGGACCCTGTGGTCAATATTTCCTCCTATACTTTAAAAGATGAGGAGACGGGGCATGGCTTGGGCACGCATGGAGTGAGACGTGCATCATCGAGTCTCCGCTCCAGCGCCTCTCGCCTGTATCATCAGCTTGGCCTCCGGGATCCGCTCTCACCTGGGGCTTGCTCCGATCCCGGCCGGGGAGGCTCGGGGGTCCTTTGGGGGCTCGGTGTTCCTGGTTCTCTCTGGCCGGCCCTGGCCTAGCCTTCAGCGACCGCCATCTTGTCTCCTGGCCGCAGCGGTGCTCCGGACGGCACTGGGAGCGCTGCGCCAGCTGGGAGCGATACCGGCGGCGGGGGCACATGGGGCCTGATACCTGCTGCAGCCTGGTGACTGGATGCCGCTGCCTGGACCCCTGCGGCCTTCTCTCTTTGGCTGGCCCGTGTCTGCTGCCCGCCGGCCGCCATTTTGGGCCCCGGCTGAAGAGCGCGCCCGTTGGTGCCTACGGCGCCTCCCTGTGAGGGGGTGCAGGCGGTCGCTTCTGGCCAGTGGATGGCTCTGCCTCTCTGGCCCCGCGACATCGTTGATCCTGGTGTGGGGCCCCTGGAGCATACGGGGCCTGGCGACGGCTTCTTCCTGCCTGGCAGACCCTGGACGGCGCGGCGCCCGGAGAGGGCCACCGAGCTGCGGTTGGAGCCGTGCAGGTACCGGGTCGGGGGGTCTTTTTTGCCCAAATGTGGGCCCCCTGACGCCCAGCTCGCTGCTGCGACCCTGCCTGCCTTGGGGGGCATCCCGGCGCTGGCCTTGCCCTGGTCCCTGGACCTGGTCCCCTATCTGGATTGTGGTGCCTATGAGAAGGGGCGGAGGGGCGCTCGCATCCCTGGGGGCCTCTTCATTGGCGCTCGCCTTGGGCTCCTTGGATTCTGCTTAACGGCCGCCATGACTTGGGCTGCCCTTGGACTCCGCTGGGTGTTTGGTGTACGCTGCTTGCCCCTACCCTTTGCCTTGAGTTTCCCCCCCCAATGCTCCTGCTAAGATAGCCCTTTGCTTGGGGCGCTCTTGCTTCTGGAGGGGCCACGGAATTGAGCTGCCCTGCCTCCACGCTGCCGGCCGCGCTTGCCGCCTAGGGGAGGCCCCCCTGGATCCTGCCTGTGGCTGATCAGACTGGCCCACATCTCGGCTGTCCCGTCGATTCTCACCCTTGGCCCTGACTTCGGCAGCTACTGGTCTTTTGGGGTCCCGCCGCCATGCTACCTAAACACAGGGCTCACAAGGATGCAGATGCAGCCGCCTCCCGCGATAACCCGGTGACCTACATGTGGGCCAAGGTGTCCCCCTCTATGCAAGAGGGCCCCCCTGTCTCTTCAGGGCTCTCGGACACGCCAGCTCAAGCCATCCCTATTACTCAGGCCTACATGACGTCCTTTCTGCAGGAAATCAAGTCGGAGATCAGCTCCCAGCGGCAGGACTTCAAAACTGGGTTGCAGGATGTCCGCAGGGATGTTGTGGAAATTGGTGATAGGGTCGACGGTCTTGAGAGTACGATGGACGCCAGGACGGAGGACATCGAGGGCATCTGGAGGAAGATGTCAGAACTGGAGGACCAGAATATCGCCTTACAATTGAAGCAGGAGGATCTGGAGAACCGCGGACGGCGGAAAAACCTCCGTATTAGGGGAGTGCCATTGGGCACAGAGGGGTCTGATGCCTTGGCGTACACCGCAGACCTCCTACATGCAATCCGCGACGGGGAAGGTACCACGCCTCCTATGCTGGACAGAGCCCATCGCGTCCCGGGTCCCCGCAACCACCCTAATTTTGTGCCGGACATTATCACCCGAGTCCATTTCTTTGCGGACAAAGAAGCCATCCTGCGTAAAGTGCAGGGGATCCGGTCAGTCTCCTACAATGGACTATCCATTCAAATCTTCCAGGACCTTGCACCGTCCACGCTTCGCCGGAGGAAAGCTTTTAAACCTGTCACCGATAAATTGCGGGCCATGGACATCAAATACCAGTGGGGCCACCCCTTTGCCCTGATGTTCTCCTGGGAGGGTCGACGACGGGTTATCCGGTCCCTGCAAGAGGCGCTGCGCCTTCTTCGGTTGCCTGTGGACTCAGACTCTGATGATCCCCCCTCCTCTGGTGTTCGCCCCGTGGATTCGCTCCGGCCGGAGTGGTCCACTGTTCCCCCGCCTCGCTCTGGACGCTCCTCGAGGGACATCGACTCCACGCAGGCCAAACGGGACGCTGTCAATCATGTCCGCTCCCTGAGTGCCTCCCCATCCCTGGGGCCTTGACTGCTCTTCCCCTTGCGGCATGGTGCTTGTTAATGCTCCCGATGAGGCCTCGCTCCTGGGGGCCCTTTGTCTGAGCCTGGAGGCTGAAATGTGTTGCATGCTTACCGTCGCTGGGCGGAGGACTGGTAGCGGAGGCCTCCCGTCCTTAGTGTGCCCACCACTTCCCCTACTTCTTCTTGCCGAGTCTTGAGGGAGAGTGACTTCTCCGGAATGCCCTACCTTCGGGGATCTGGGCTATTCCGCGCCGACTCTGCACTACTTTGGCCCAGTTGGCCAGTTTATTTTCTTCTTTCCTTTTTCTATTTCTGGCTTTCTCCTTTCTTGCCCTGCTTTGGGCCCTTTTCGGCAACGTCCTTGCTTGATCCTGCGGGGTGGCTTGGCTCTGGGGGGACTTTGGGGTGTTGGGGCACCCTGCTTGGGGCTGGTGGGACTTGTCCCTCTGTGCTTGGCATGCTTCCCCTGTTGGCGCTCTTGGTGGGGTGTCTCTCTCTCTCCTATGTGGGGCCTAAGCTGACCTTCCCCTCGTTGGTGTTCCTAGCCCGTCCTGTGGTGTTTGCTGAGCGCTGTCTCCCTTCCCCTTTCCCCCTCTTCTCTTCCCCTCCTAGCCGCTACCTGCTGCTCCATCAATGCTGCGCGCGCTTGGTCTCTCTTTCTTCCAGTTATGGCTACCACACCTGGTTTGAAACTCGTATCCCTCAATGTGAAGGGACTCAACTCCCCCAACAAGCGGCGACAGATTTGGAGATACCTTCTCCAATTGAATCCTGATATTGTCTTCCTTCAGGAGACCCACCTGCTTAAGGAGGATGTCGCCCGCATGGCCCATCCTCGCTTTCCGCTCCAATTTTGGGCTTATACCTCTTCCAAGGTAGCTGGAGTAGCAATTTTTTGTCGAACAGGCATTCAGCAGGGGGCCTCCAAGGCGGTTCGCACTCCGGATGGCAGGTTCCTCCGGGTGGTGGTTCGGTTTGGCCACAGGTCCTTAACCCTTTGTAACATTTATGCCCCCAACCAGGTGCAAGACTCATTCCTCCGGGAGACCTTGCGGGAACACGTGTCGAACTCGGATCCCCTCCTTATCCTCGGGGGTGACTTCAATCTGGTGTGGAATGCCACTGATGATCGTAGTGACGGTTCCTTCCACGGAACCGGGGCTATGTCCTCTGCCCTCAAGAATCAATTGATCGAGCTTGGCCTAATAGATGCCTGGCGCTACCACTCGCCCGATTCGCGCGACTACTCGTATTACTCTCCTGTACATCGCTCATATTCGCGCATCGACTATCTCTTTGTCTCGCATTCCCTCATCGGGGAAACGCTCTCGGCCTCCATGTCATACATTTCAATTTCAGATCACGCGCACCTTGAGCTCCTCTTTAGGGATCTGTTTTCCCACTCTAACTGCCCACCGCGGTGGCGGCTTCCGGCCCACATACTTCGTGACCCGGTTGATATTGAAGAACTTCGGGCTGCTATTGTCGCTTACTTCGAGACAAATGACTTGCCAGAAACCCCTTTTCCTGTGGTCTGGGACGCATTTAAGGCCACTATACGAGGCCATATTACTTCTATAGCATGTGCCCGGGCCAGAGAGTCGCGCCTGCTTGAAGTTAAACTCTCCAGTGACATTAAGGCGCTGGAGCGCCTCGATCAGACTCAGCCACGGGCTGTTCACAAGCGGCGTCTGGCCGTGCTGCGCGGCCAGCTCCGAGTACATCGCACCAACAAGGCTGAACGGGCTTTATTGGCTCTCAAGCAGCGATATTATGAGGGAGGAGATAAGGTAGGTACGGTTTTAGCCCGGCGATTGCGGACACGAGCAGCCAAAGCACATATAGCTAATATTAAGTGCCCTGATGGCACCCGGGCCATTACTGGAAAAGCTAAGCTCGACGCGTTTCATGCATACTGTTCGTCTTTGTACGCTCAGGAGACGCCCCCTCCGGAACAGATCCGGGCTGTCCTTGATAATTGCACTTGGGCTCCGATAACCCCTTATCATGCACAACTACTGGAAGCCCCTCTTTCACAGAGCGAACTTGCGGGCGCTCTGAAGGACCTCCCTCTTGGGAAATCGCCGGGCCCGGATGGTCTGCCGCTTTCCTTATATCGGGTCTTCTTCCCACAGCTTCAGCCCTATCTTCTCCGTCTCTTCAATTCTTTCATTGTACATGAGTTCGTTGGCTGAATTAGTACTCCCATTTGGGGTACAGATAATTACGTATGCCGATGACACACAACTAATTGTTTCTTTGAAACAAGCCAATCAACCAGACCCTGATCTATCTACTTGTCTTCAAAAAGTTTTTAATTGGATGAGCAATTCTTTTCTTAAACTCAACGGATCTAAGACTGAACTGTTGCTTTTGGGGAAGTCTGCTCCCTTAAATGTGGAGCACCTGTGGCCCAAATGCCTTGGCTTCCCTCCTGCTCCTAAAAAACAAGTAAAGAGACTAGGAGTATGGATTGACTGCAATCTCGATTTTAGAGAGCAATCACGCATAGTGGCGGCGAGTTGCTTTGGTCTATTAAGAAGGTTCAGAAAGTTACTTCCCCTGCTCCCGCCTTTGGCGAGACGACTGTTGGTGCAGGCTTTAGTGCTCTCACGGCTTGACTATGCCAACGCCCTGTATTTGGGAGCTCCTCAGGCCACTATTAAAAGATTGCAAACAGTACAGAACTGTGCGGCCTGGATACTCCTGAATATACCCAAACGCTCCTCTGCAAGGCCTGCTCTTGCTACTCCGCATTGGTTGCCCGTTCAGGAAAGAGTGCAATTTAAGGCTCTGTGCATCACCCATAAATCCTTTTTTGGAAAAGGCCCGCTTTTGATCCGTTCCTGGAGCAAACCTTATGTACCCAATAGAGCCCTTAGATCGGGGAAAAGGATTAATCTGTGTACCGAAGATTAAACGTGCACGTAGTGGAGGCCGACTATTCACATATAATGCATCTAGACTCTGGAATGGTCTGCCTCTACACATACGTTCCGAATCTGAACATCTTAAGTTTAGAAAACTTTTGAAAACTTTTCTTTTTCCTTAGTTTTCTCATAGCTTACTTTTCTCGTAGCCTACTGGACGCCTTAGCCCTGGGATGCCCCTGGGTAACCACGCGCTTTATAAGTGTTCATTCATTTATAAGTGTTCATTCATTTTCACGGACACGACGGGCCCCTCTGCTTCTATGGGATTAGCCGAAATAGCGCTACTTCCAAAGCCAGGCAAGGACCCCGCATTATGTTCCTCCTTTCGCCCCATTGCCCTACTCAATTCGGATCTTAAACTCTACACCAAAATCTTAGCTAAACGGCTGGATCCGCACCTCCCGGGCCTGATCGACCCCGACCAGGTCGGTTTTATTTGGCAGCGACAGGGGGCTGATAATGTGCGTCGAATTGCCCATCTTGTTGGGAAAGCCTAACACTGGAATATCCCTGCCTGCCTGCTGTCTCTCGACGCGGAGAAAGCGTTCGACCATGTGGACTGGACCTTTCTCCGCGTGGTGCTCTGTAAAATCGGGCTTGGCCCCTTGATGGTGTCCCGCATCATGGCTCCTTATCTCTCCCCTACGACCCAAGTCCGGGTCAATGGCCAACTCACACACCCCATTTCTATATATAGAGGTACGAGGCAGGGCTGCCACCTCTCTCCTCTTTTGTTTGCCCTTGTGGTCGAGCCGCTTGCCATCTTGATTCGCCAGGCGCCAGACATACATGGCATCCCTCTCGGAGGCCAACAGCACAAGGTAGCTTTGTTTGCGGACGACCTCCTTCTCACACTGTTGCATCCACGCACGTCTCTTCCCACCCTTTACCATCTTTTGTGTCAATTCGAGCGGGCGTCTGGCCTTAAGATTAATCATGACAAATCCTGGGCCCTGAACCTTACCATCCCGGCAACGGAGCTCTCGATTGTTGCAAGCGTTGGTCCCCTACAAATGGGCCCAAAGTTCCATTCGCTATCTTGGGCTTAACTTGACTCCTACCCTTGCTACCTGGTCGCATGCCAACTGGCAGGAGTGTCGTCGGTCTGTGCTGGAGGACTTGCGGGTCTGGAGACCTCTCACTCTCTCCTGGCTGGGCCGTATTCATGCCCTCAAAATGTCCATTTTGCCCAAAGTCTTATACGTCTTCCAATCACTATCCCGCGCCACCAGATTCTAAGCCTACAGCGTGACTTCACCAGATTTATCTGGGGAGGTCGTCGCCCGCGCTTTTCTAACAAAATTCTCATGTCACCCCGGGATAGAGGGGGCTTGGCTTGTCCGAACCTGTTGGACTATTATTGGGCGGCGCGCCTTCGCTTTATCTCTGAATGGATGGCATGGGAGAGTGAAAAGGTGTGGTTTCACATGGATAGGGCGGTGACCGGGCGCTCCATATGGGATTTGCCCTGGCACTCCCGGGTCTCCCGCTCCCGCAGTGCTTATATAGCCGTTCCTACCAAAACTGTCCTTGACATCTGGGACCGGATTGCTGTACCCAAGGGTCTCACCACCTTCCCCTCCCCTCACTCCCCCATCGCAGGTAACGCTCTCTTTCCTCCTGCTCTGAACCCTACCATTTTCATTGACTGGTTGGATGGCGGGTGCCGTACGATACGGGACCTCTTTGTCGGTACCACCTTCAAGACTTTTGAACAATGCAAGCAGGAATTTCAACTTCCTGAAGGGGCTCGGCTTCAGTACTTGCAACTTTGGCATTGGGTTCACGATGCATCTTTGGCTTCGGCGGCCACACGTGCTCTCACTCCCTTTGAGCGGCTGGTCCGTTCGTTCGATAATTCCAGGGGTCTTATTGCACGCACTTATCGTATTCTCCAACACCCCCCGCGGCTAACTCCGCATCTCTATCAAACTCGATGGCAGTCGGACCTGGCCACGGACATTGCGCCAGCGCAGTGGGAGTGCCTTTGGCAGGACATTCCAAGGGTCTATCGCTGTATCTCGCAGCGAGAAACCGCTTACAAACTAATGTCTCAGTGGTATTACACCCCTCGACGATTACATAAAATGTACCCTACGACTTCCCCTCTTTGCTGGCGATGCTTGACGTCACCCAGAGACTTTCTTCACATCTGGTGGTCCTGTCCACTCCTGGCCACTTAGTGGAAGGAGATCCTCAGCCACATCAAACTGGTTCTTGGCTTCCCCCTGCCTGAAACTCCAGCTACGCTCATTTTGGGTATCAAGCCTACTAATTTGCGCGCACTGACGCGTGGCGATTGGCAGGTCTGTCTCCACATGGTGGGTGCGGCGAAACAACTTATAGCCCTGTACTGGAAGAAAGCAGAGACCCCCCCGATCACGGCTTGGTTCACCCGTCTATGGCATACCATGGCCATGGAGCTCCTCACAGCGCGCTTGCAGGATCGAGACACTCGCTTTACCAGGCTTTGGCAACCAATAATCGATTACTTATGTAGAATGGAGCATGCTCGCTTTATGCCCCCGAAACTCCGGGCGTTACGCCTCTTTGAAGATGCGCTGCTTCCCTTTGCCTTCACTGTGCCCTCCTGAACCCCGCGCCATCCAGCTGCCCCTGTTCCACCAGGTTGTCGTTCTTTGCAAGGATCACTTCCAACACCTCTCTTCCTTTTGTCCCCTTTCTTCTATTCTTCCTTCTTTCCTGCCCCCCCCCTCCTCTTTCTTTCTTTCTCGCCGTTCCTTCTTCCTTTCTTTCTATAGCTGGTTTTCTCTGTTTGTCTTTCTTTCTCTTCTTCTATTATCTTGTTTGTTTCTTGCACAATGTGTGCGTTTGTTCTCTGGTTCTGGTTCAATGCTCTTGGAGCTGTTGTAAAACAAACGCCTGCCACTTTTGATCATTACATCACGCGGCCGGCCCTAAGCGGGTTGTAGGCGACTTGCTGTGTAGCTAAATATGTATGTCTGTTATCTTTATCGATATGCCATTGCCTCCCCTTTTTGTTTGCTTATCTTACTTTGCGGCCGGCCCGCCACAGGGTTGTAGGCGACATGCTGTGTAGCTGCGGCTTATTTTTCTCTGTCTTAATAAAACAGATTTATGACAAAAGATGAGGAGACGAGTATTCTCAGCAAGGGATTATCTTTTGTGCCTACAGCCCACCCCAATCATTTTGCCATTAAAACGGAACTTCATAGATTCTTTCGCAAAATCCGTCTACGATATTTCTTCAAAGACTCTGCAACACCATCTGCATTATCCCAGACAGGGCTAAGAGTTCCTTCCACTTTCTTTCCACCGGCCAATGCAATAACAAACAAAATGTTGGCATATGAAAGTGTAGTACTTAGGGATGTGTCGAGACTTCTGAGAGAACATAAACATACTACCCCAAATATCACAAAGATGGAGAGTGCAGCCCTTTTGACACTAAGAAACAACAAGGACATTGTCATACAGTCTGCAGATAAGGGTGGGGCCATCATGGTGCAGGATGTAACTAATTACAAGACTGAGATTATGAAGCAACTACAAGATGGTTTCAGTTATTGTAAACTGAGAATAGACCCTTCAAAGGATCTCACTCTGGAGATATTAACTATCACTAAAGAAGGACTTGAACAAGGTTTTCTAAGCAACCTCGAATTCCAATACCTGAACCAAAAGCATCCCCGGCTCCCCACAATCTACACGCTGCCCAAGATCCACAAGGACATGCAAAACCCGCCTGGGCGCCCTATTGTATCAGGATGTGGATCCATGCTAGAGCCCTTATGTAGGTACATAGATTTCTTTCTGAAACCGATTGCTGAAACCACACAGACCTATTTGAGAGACACTATGCAAACAATTAATTTGATTGACCAACAATATTTCAATCCCAGCGATCAACTGCTGGTGACGTGTGACATCGTATCATTATACACGAGTATACCCCAACAGTCTGCCCTTGAAGTAATGACAGATGTTTTGGACCAACGATCAGCTCCCATGGCAGTGCCAACTGAGTTCATCATTGGACTACTCACCATAGCCATGATGAAAAATGTCTTCTTTTTTCAGGGCAACTATTACATACAGACTAAGGGAGTGGCGAAGAGGGCAGCCTTCGCCCCAGACTTGGCGACTATCTACATGGACAATTTTGAGAAATAATTCATTTTCAACAACAACCCCTTTAGTAACCGGGTGATGATGTGGAAACGGTATATCGACAATATACTGATGATCTGGACTGGAGATACCACGGAGTTAGGCCTCTTCCATGACTGGCTTAACCAAAGAAAGCAGGACATCAAGTTCACAATGCAATCAAATTCCAGCGAAATAGATTTCCTAGACATTACCATCCGCAGCGAAGATAACAAACTTTACACCACGTTATATCGTAAACCTACGGAACGCAATTCCCTCCTCAGATACAATAGTTACCATTCACGTGGTCTGAGAGACAACCTACCCGTCTGGCAGTTTTTGCGTGTCCGCAGAAATTGTTCCAAGAGAGCAGACTACATGGCCGAATCAGAGAACTTAAGCAACCGGCTCATAGAGAGGGGGTACCCAAGAAGATTGGTCAAGAGAGCTCAGAAGAGGGCGTTGTTTAGACCCCGCGAAACGCTGTTAACACCGAAGGACAAGAAAGATGGTCCACTACAGAGGATGATTTGCGTGATCACTTTCTCCACGAGGAGCAATGCCATTAAGAATGTGATCAACAAACACTGGAGTTTGGTGTCAGATGATATTGAACAACCCAATCCACCTGTGCACTCTTTTAAAAAAGCTAAGAGCGTGAAAGACCATCTGGTCCGCTTGTTCCTTGATACTCCAGCAGCACCGTCTCTTCAATCACTTTGGAATCTACCTGTGGTGCAGGGACATTTTAAATGTGGACACTGCAAGACATGTCAGACAACTATCCAAACAAAGAAGTTCACATATAAACATCATACGATTGACTTGGAATCATTTACAGACTGCAACACAACTAATGTAATTTATGGAATCATCTGTCCTTGTTAACTACTCTATGTGGGCCAAACACAGCAAAAAATCAAGGCTCGGATACTCCAACATCAAAGCAGAATACGATGTGGGGTCCAAGGGGCACCTTTAGTTGAACATTGTACAGCCAATGGGCATACCCCAGACGAGTTACAGTGGGTTGTCTTAGAGAAAGCCACGCTGGGCCCCAGAGGGGGCAATATTGGCTCAATCTTGGACACAAGAGAATGTAAATGGATGTCCCTATTGGATACGATAAAAAACGGGCTGAACGAGCTAGATTCCAGCCATGCACAACTAGCCTGCCTTTTTTCTGAGTTATTTGTTTCACATGACACCTTACATTTTCAATATGCAGTGGCGAGACATCTGAACCTGTTAGGCAACAGACATTTGCACTTTGTCCATCTAATGTGCGATTTTGTAATTTGTGTTTATAACCATGTGAACCTTGTCCATCCATTCAATCTAATATCCTAAGATGTTTAATGGTTTTATAACCTGCACCACTAAAACCTCTATTTAAGTATCTATGTCATTCGTTTATATGTCTTCTCATGTTTTCTATTACTAATGCCTACTTGGACTTATCACATTTACCTACGAAAGTACAGCTAAGCATTTGCCTGTATCATTGAATGTAGCGCCCTGTTTCCATACCCAATCATGCTATGTGCCGCTGGTGCCGTTTCATCATTTGTTTGATCACAAGTCTATTGTGCTTACAACAATACTCTGACATTCGTGATCACACACGAAGCAGTCTGTCTTCGCTTCCCCTATGACACGCTTTGCGGGTTCACAAGCATTTAGCGTCTGCGAGCCGTCGTCACGCACACGGCCGCGGTGATTTTTTGCCGTATTTAAGCCACTCACGGGACACTGCTCCGGTTCCCTTCCAGTACATGGAGCGTCCCTTGCGAGTAGCGGTGAGTTTTTGAGCATCCTGCGGACTTGGCTTTTTCAGTAGAGACACCATGATTAATGCCTTGCTGTACCTTTAAGTATTATTAGTAACTGAGGCTTTTGCCTTCTGCTTCAATTTGCAGACTTTGCACCGCGGTACCGGCAGTCGCTTTCACGGCATTCCCGTCTCAGCGGTGAGTGCGTGTTAACTTCCCTAGTTTCCAGGCAGTTCTCTAACATTTATTGCTCCTGTGACTGCCTCTTGAGGTAGTGTAGAATTACATGTTCCTTGTGCTTATCTTTCAGACTGGGTGGCACAGGTATTGACTCTGCAATTCATGTTATTGGCAGGTATTTATACATATTGTTTACGACAAGGTGGCCTTAATATACTACCCACCAGTTGTTTTCAGGGTCTTTTATAGCAGTCTTTTCCTGTGCTCCATTTTTCAGATTAAATACTGTTTGACTAAACCAAGAAATCTGGTTCTCATTCAAGGGAATATTTTGGAAGGGACATAATCACATTGATTCAGCCTTCAAGTAAGAGACTAAAATAACCGCTTTCATTAGTGTATACCAACCCTACATGATGGGTGGTTAGATTCACATGCACCTTATTTTTACATGTGCGGTTTTCCGCTCTCCTTTGTTTGGAGCCCACAAACACTACTTATTCCACCAGCCTCCCCGTGTGGGGCTGTCTATGGTAAATAATAGGGACTGATGCCCTCCTTTTACTTTATATGCTTTTAGTTTTTCCAGTTCATGTGTGTTCTAAGTTATTTTTCTTTAATCGATCCCTAGGTGCCCCCCTCCCCTTTCACCACAGTCCTGAGGAAGACCCCCTTTGTAAGGATTTCAAGGACCTACACTAGCTTTGGGGTCGAAACGTCGACACTTTATATGTTGCCAGTATAATCAACAGTAATTGTCTTACTGTGTTTTGTTGTTTCTTATACATGGCTGTATAATATATTATTTATGGAATTGTGAAGCTTTCGGCTAAATGATGCGCCATCAAATTAGAATAATGTGATGTGCACGATACTCTAACTACACGTACCCTGTTACACTCACTCAAATCACCGACTCTTCCCCACTCCTACCCCCTTTTTTCCTCTGGGCACTTTCAGGTTTTAAATTGTTTTTGCAATCATTATGTGTTCAGTGTGATTAAATAACACTGTTGCAGTATTCAAACAATTGTCTTTGAGTCTGTTAACCTTTGTCTACCCTAAGCACACTGTTTAATGTATCTTTACTGGGACCATCCATTATTGTACTGTCTGATACCCATGTCCCGGTGATTTTTGGGTTTACCCCTTTATGCTACGACTTTTGAGCAGGTGCACACCTGCGAGGTATACTAGTGATTAATTGCAATGTTTTTTAAACATGGTAGAGAGCGAAACTCTGTCTTATACGGAGGAATACATTAATCAACTGCTACAGGACCCTGCTAATCAATTCCTCTCTTCAACCCCACCTAATATTGACTTTACACTCAATGACAAAGTCGCACGACTAGAACGCTTGGAAAAGAAACTGATCCGGACTCGCCTACATGGGCATTTACTGATGAAATACCTCCAGGCCAATATAATACCCGTCGGATTACAAATTAAGAATGAACCAGCTATTTTTGTAGACATTCCGAAATTTAAGGAAGGGTTCAGTTTTGTTGCTAATAACTGCTCCCGGCACTGGATGGTGCTGGGAGTAGAAACTGC
This sequence comes from Calotriton arnoldi, assembly GCA_963921515.1. Taxonomy (NCBI): domain Eukaryota; kingdom Metazoa; phylum Chordata; class Amphibia; order Caudata; family Salamandridae; genus Calotriton; species Calotriton arnoldi. Next base: position 696,319 of record CAWUFW010009330.1, on the reverse strand, counting down.
TGCCGAACAGGTCCAAGTTCTTATGAGAGAGATCGCTGCCCTTAAACAAGAAATTGCAGGTGACTCTACATTGACCAATGCAAAAGACGCCTTGGAGCATTTGGGAAAAAATTGAAAGAATTCAAGACTACCACCGAGAACAAAAAACTAGAAAAACTGTCTAAGGACATCCGTTTCTACGTTTGTACAAGAGGATTACTTTAAGCAGGATAACCAGGGCCGCTTCACTAACAGAGGGAGAGGAGGTTACCGTGGACACAGGAACTACACCACTTTTTCGGATTCATCTTTGAGCACTGATAGTGACAACGAACAACCAGGTCCGAGTTCAGACTACGGATATCGGGATAACTGGTACCCACCCCAAGGATATTTTCCCTTTTTAGGAGAAGGCCAATGGAGACCGCCCAAAGGTCGGGGGGACAACTGGCCCAGGGGACTTCAACGAGGACAGCAAACAACCAATGTGAACTGGGAGAGAGGACGAGGCAATACATCGAAACAGGTCCGCTTCCAGCCAGAGAGCCATGGAGAAATATCGACCCGACGCAAGGTATACAGGTGGTGAAAAGAATACAGAACCCTGTGGTCAATATTTCCTCCTATACTTTAAAAGATGAGGAGACGAGTATTCTCAGCAAGGGATTATCTTTTGTGCCTACAGCCCACCCCAATCATTTTGCCATTAAAACGGAACTTCATAGATTCTTTCGCAAAATCCGTCTACGATATTTCTTCAAAGACTCTGCAGCACCATCTGCATTATCCCAGACAGGGCTAAGAGTTCCTTCCGCTTTCTTTCCACCGGCCAATGCGATGACAAACAACATTTTGGCATATGAAAGTGTAGTACTTAGGGATGTGTTGAGACTTCTGAAAGAACATAAACATACTTCCCCAAATATCACAAAGATGGAGAGTGCAGCCCTTTTGTCACTAAGAAACAACAAGGACATTGTCATAAAGTCTGCAGATAAGGGTGGGGCCATCGTGGTGCAGGATGTAACTAATTACAAGACTGAGATTATGAAGCAACTACAAGATGGTGTCAGTTATTGTAGACTGAGAACAGACCCTTCAAAGGATCTCGCACTGGAGATATTAACTATCACTAAAGAAGGACTTGAACAAGGTTTTCTAAGGAACCTCGTATTCCAATACCTGAACCAAAAGCATCCCCGGCTCCCCACAATCTACACGCTGCCCAAGATCCACAAGGACATGCAAAACCCGCCTGGGCGCCCTATTGTGTCAGGATGTGGATCCATGCTAGAGCCCTTATGTAGGTACATAGATTTCTTTCTGAAACCGTTTGCTGAAACCACACAGACCTATTTGAGAGACACTATGCAAACAATTAATTTGATTGACCAACTATCTTTCAATCCCAGCGATCAACTGCTGGTGACGTGCGACATCGTATCATTATACACGAGTATACCCCAACAGTCTGCCCTTGAAGTAATGAGAGATGTTTTGGACCAACGATCAGCTCCCATGGCAGTGCCAACTGAGTTCATCATTGGACTAATCACCATAGCCATGATGAAAAATGTCTTCTTTTTTCAGGACAACTATTACATACAGACTAAGGGAGTAGCGATGGGGGCAGCCTTCGCCCCAGACTTGGCGATTATCTACATGGACAATTTTGAGAAATCATTCATTTTCAACAGCAACCCCTTTAGTAACCGGGTGATGATGTGGAAACGGTATATCGACGCTATACTGATGATCTGGACTGGAGATACCACGGAGTTAGGCCTCTTCCATGACTGGCTTGACCAAAGAAACCAGGACATCAAGTTCACAATGCAATCAAATTCCAGCTAAATAGATTTCCTAGACATTACCATCCGCAGCGAAGATAACAAACTTTACACCACGTTATATCGTAAACCTACGGAACGCAATTCCCTCCTCAGATACAATAGTTACCATCCATGTGGTCTGAGAGACAACCTACCCGTCGGGCAGTTTCTCCGTGTCCGCAGAAATTGTTCCAAGAGAGCAGACTACATGGCCGAATCAGAGGACTTAAGCAACCGGCTCCTAGAGAGGGGGTACCCAAGAAGATTGGTCAAGAGAGCTCAGAAGAGGGCGTGTTTTAGCCCCTGCGAAACGCTGTTAACACCGAAGGACAAGAAAGATGGTCCACTACAGAGGATGGTTTGCGTGACCACTTTCTCCACGAGGAGCAATGCCATTAAGAAGGTGATCAACAAACACTGGAGTTTGGTGTCAGACGATATCGAACAACCCAATCCACCTATGCACTCTTTTAAAAAAGCTAAGAGCGTGAAAGACCATGTGGTCCGCTCGTTCCTTGATACTCCAGCAGCACCGTCTCTTCAATCACTTTGGAATTTACCTGTGGTGCAGGGACATTTTAAATGTGGACACTGCAAGGCATGTCAGACAACTATCCAAACAAAGAAGTTCACATACAAACATCATACGATTGACTTGGAATCATTTACAAACTGCAACACAACTAATGTAATTTATGGAATCATCTGTCCTTGTGAACTACTCTATGTGCGCCAAACACAGCAAAAAATCAAGGCTCGGATACTCCAACATCAAAGCAGAATACGATGTGGGATCCAAGGGGCACCTTTAGTTGAACATTGTACAGCCAATGGGCATACCCCAGACGAGTTACAGTGGGTTGTCTTAGAGAAAGCCACGCTGGGCCCCAGAGGGGGCAATATTGGCTCAATCTTGGACACAAGAGAATGTAAATGGATGTCCCTATTGGATACGATAAAAAACGGGCTGAACGAGATAGATTCCAGCCATGCACAACTAGCCTGCCTTTTTTCTGAGTAATTTGTTTCACATGACACATTACATTTTCAATATGCAGTGGCGAGACATCTGAACCTGTTAGGCAGCAGACATTTGCACTTTGTCCATCTAATGTGCGATTTTGTAATTTGTTTTAATAGCCATGTGAACCTTGAACATCCATTCAATTTAATATCCTAAGATGTTTAATGGTTTTATAACCTGCACCACTAAAACCTCTATTTAAGTATCTATGTCATTCGTATATATGTCTTCTCATGTTTTCTACTACTAATGCCTACTTGGACGTATCACATTTACCTACGAAAGTATAGCTAAGCATTTGCCTGTATCATTGAATGTAGCGCCCTGTTTCCATACCCAATCATGCTATGTGCCCCTGGTGCCGTTTCATCATTTGTTTGTGTTTACAACAATACTCTGACATTCGTGATCACACACAAAGCAGTCTGTCTTCGCTTCCCCTATGACATGCTTTGCGGGTTCACAAGCATTCAGCGTCTGCGAGCCATCGTCACGCATGCGGCCGCGGTGATTTTTTGCCGTATTTAAGCCACTCACGGGACACTGCTCCGGTTCCCTTCCAGTACATGGAGCGTCCCTTGCGAGTAGCGGTGAGTTTTTGAGCATCCTGCGGACTTGGCTTTTTGAGTAGAGACACCATGATTAATGCCTTGCTGTACCTTTAAGTATTATTAGTAACTGAGGCTTTTGCCTTCTGCTTCAATTTGCAGACTTTGCACCGCTGTACCGCCAGTCGCTTTCACGGCATTCCCGTCTCAGCGGTGAGTGCGTTTTAACTTCCCTAGTTTCCAGGCAGTTCTCTAATATTTATTGCTCCTGTGACTGCCTCTTGAGGTAGTGTAGAATTACATGTTCCTTGTGCTTATCTTTCAGACTGGGTGGCACAGGGATTGACTCTGCAATTCATGTTATTGACAGGTATTTATACATATTGTTTACGACAAGGTGGCCTTAATATACTACCCACCAGTTGTTTTCAGGGTCTTTTATAGCAGTCGTTTCCTGTGCTCCATTTTTCAGATTAAATACTGTTTGACTAAACCAAGAAATCTGGTTCTCGTTCAAGCGAATATTTTGGAAGTGACATAATCACATTGATTCAGCCTTCAAGTAAGAGACTAAAATAACCGCTTTCATTAGTGTATACCAACCCTACATGATGAGTGGTTAGATTCACATGCACCTTATTTTTACAGGTGTGGTTTTCCTCTCTCCTTTGTTTGGAGCCCACGAGCCCTACTTGTTCCACCTGCCTCCCCGTGTGGGGCTTTCCATGGTAAATAATAGGGACTGATGCCCTCCTTTTACTTTATATGCTTTTAGTTTTTCCAGTTCATGTGTGTTCTAAGTTATTTTTCTTTAATCGATCCCTAGGTGCCCCCCTCCCCTTTCACCACAGTCCTGAGGAAGACCCACTTTGTAAGGATTTCAAGGACCTACACTAGCTTTGGGGTCGAAATGTCGACACTTTAAATGTTGCCAGTATAATCAACAGTAATTGTCTTACTGTGTTTTGTTGTTTCTTATACATGGCTGTATAATATATTATTTATGGAATTGTGAAGCTTTCGGCTAAATGATGCGCCATCAAATTAGAATAATGTGATGTGCACAATACTCTAACTACACGTACCCCGTTACCCTCACTCAAATCAACGACTCTTCCCCACTCCTTCTCCCCCCTTTTTTCCTCTGGGCACTTTCAGCTTTTAAATTGTTTTTGCAATCATTATGTGTTCAGTGTGATTAAATAACACTGTTGCAGTATTCAAACAATTGTCTTTGAGTCTGATAACCTTTGTCTACCCTAAGCACACTGTTTAATGTATCTTTACTGGGACCATCGATTATTTTACTGTCTGATACCCAGGTCCCGGTGATTTTTGGGTTTACCCCTTTATGCAACAAAATGGATCTGTATAGGGCAGACATGTCCGAGTGAATGACCTCCAGGAATGATACCATTTGGGTCAAATGATTGGTATTCACCTGGAGAACATTCAGCACTGCTGTCTGCCACATAGAGATCTGCCTCAGGATGTCAATGGCCTCCACACTCAGGGCAGCAGGGGAGACCGGGGCAGGGGGTGAGGTGCCTGGTGCAAAGGAGATGAGTCCCCTTCTAGGGGAGTGACCACAGACAGTAGGATGGGGAGCAGCTGGGAGGGTGGAGATGGTAGTGGTGATGGTGGTGGACTCTGATGTCGATGATCCAGTCACTGACTCCTCCACCACCACCCGGGAGTCTTCACTGGAGCTGTAATCTGCTTCAGAGCCTGCTGATGTTGTTGCAGAGCTGCCCTCAGTGAGGCTCCCCTCACTCTCTCCACCACGGGGTCACTCCTCCTCCGACTCATCACTTGACCCAGACTGACAAACTGCTCCTACCACATCCATGGAACGGCCTCCTCCGCTGGCCGCTGATGATGCTGTGAACAAGAATGAAAAAGAATCACATAAGTCATCAGTATGTACTTGACACATAAGTAACATCACAAATCTTCACAGATAAAAAAAAACCTTCATATTGACTACTGCTATTACCTCTTGCTACATTAACATACATAGCACTTGTTAGTCTGCCAGTTGACCATTGCTCCCTCACACATGATGTTATCTGCAACATTGGGTGTATCAACATCAAATGACACAACCACAAGGTCAACTACTTCACTATGCAGCAGAGGATGTATCGTCTTTTGCTCCTGACGGTCTTGTGTCCTGACATACCTGTCTCCTCTCCTGCAAGGGAGTTTAGACATCACAATGGGAATTGGATTCACGCAATTGAATTGAGACATGGTATCCATCCTTCCATCCTTAGTCATCAAATTGGGATGCATTGGCTCACATGTCACAGCTCAAATGTCTTCCTTGTCAAAATAACCATTGTGTAGTCATTGCATGAGTCATGTCACACAGATAACAGTGATTGTGCACATTTGTCCTGCATCTCAGGTTCTCTACTGTCAGTTAATTTATCTGACTCTTATTGCGGTGCCACCAAGGTAGTAGGCATAGCTAGGGTGAGAGGCACTTGGCACACTGTCTTGGGTCATTTATGCACAGTGTCATGAAGATGAATCAGAATGTTGTGCACATTGTAAACAGTTCACCATTTTCGAATGTGATAAATGGTCGACTCACTTCCAAGTCTGATGACTGCATCTTCATAATGCTTCAGGTGGAACACCATGCCACTGGCACGTCTGCTTGCATTGTCTGAACAGACTATTAGTACTGAACCTTTATTCGACAAGAGTGCAGTCAACACTGTACCGATCATGTCTAGACTGCACAAGTCCCCATTTGTATGGGCCAAGTCTGAATGTCCCCCACTTTGATTAGATATATTGCACACTTTGCACAGCTTACATTGCTCCTATTTTCCATCTCAATTTGTTAACTTTTTTATGAATGATGTACATTTGACATCTCTCAATCTAACAGTGATGCATCATACACATGGTTTACGAAACCATAAAATATGAATACTCAAGAACATTTAATAAACAACTTGGATGGACCAGTCTAGCAGGTTGTCCGACACTGTAATGTCTGGCACCGCAAGGGTTTGTTAAAAGAACCCTCACACACCAACCTAGTTGGTGTCATGCTTCATCATCGGGTTCCCAGCTGAGTAGCCGAATGCTACTCCGCTGTGCTGCAACACCTCATTACAGTGGAGCTGGATTTTTCGAGAGTGAGTGTGATGAAGTAGTGTTTTAAAAAAAAAAAAATACCTCTGGGACTCTAACCGATTATTACTTTATTCCCAGTGGTCCAGGGTATGTTTGAAAAAAATGAGTGGATAACCTATAAGACTATTAATTGTGTCTTAGTTATCTGCCGGTCTACATGTTTCAGCCCGTGAAAAAATTGGATAGGGCTTTCTTCAGGACCTTTCTCACAATAAATAAAATAGTGGTGAAAGTGAAAAAAGTGAAAAAAGTGAGTGGTAAAAACTCTTAAACCACGTGTATACGCATTTTGAAGCACACACGCTAAGGTGTGCTAATTATGCTCTGTGGACTGACCATTAGTTGGGTCCACATCTGTGTATGTACCTGGAAAGAAAAAGTACAAAACAGGACAATACAACATGTAACATATACAAAGAGCAGCCTGCAATACATTGTTTGCAATATCCTTCATTCATTTTGAATATGGTGGTTGCTAAAGCACTCAGTATCATCCGGACGTGTGGCGCCAATCATAAACATATCATGCACTCAAATTGCAGTAATGAGTGTGGTATCATGCAAGTGACAGGGCTAGACAAGGCACTGAGTTTGAAATGTAACAATAAAGTGTCCTTCAGCATGAGCGGTGAAGCGCGGAAAAGACACGTGCAGGCTGAATAATTGTAGCCTAGAATACGGCGATCGAGAAACCGTGTGTTGCCGGGTGAAGACGTGCCGTGCAGTTTTAGCTTTATCACTATTATTGGTGATAGGCGTGGTCCGTGACTTTCGTGAGGACAAATAGGTAGATTGTCCTTATTTTGAGGAAGAGGTTATAATTACGTTGTTTACGGAAATACAATGTACGGAGGAGTAGAGAAATTATCAGAATTAATGCTGTAATGCCCGTTTACAGCATATGTTAAGAGGGAGGCCGGCTGAGCGGGAAGGCAATGCCGCCCAGCCGGGTTAGCAAGATCTTAATTGGTAATGGAGCTCGCCCGCATCTGCACCTACTGCGCTTTCCTCGGGAACAGGAAGGTTCCTGTGTCCACTACCGGTGCTGGCATTTGTATTGTTTTTACGCGGGGCGGCTTCTCGGAGTGAACGCATCACGTGTGATGCGCACTCGTACGCTTATTGCGTCCAAAGACTGGAACGGTAACCTGCAGAGCATAATGTGCTCTGCTGAGACCGCAAGACGTGAGTACCATGTGTTTACGCATCACGTGGGATGCGTATCCAAAAAGCTGGCATGCTGTTCTACGAGACGTAATGTGGATTCAGCTCCCAATAAATATGTTTAATTTGGGAAGGTCTTTATATAGAGTGACCCTGTATTGAAATAGCCTGCATAGTGTAATGTGCTCAGCTAAGAGTGCTGGACACAAGAACATAGTGTTTGTGCATCACGTGGGATGCGTGCTGCGTACAGAGAGCTGGCATGCTACTCTAGGAAACGTAATGAGGATCCAGCTCCCAATGAATATGCTGAGTTTGGGAAAGTGTGTACACGGAGTGACACTTTGTAGTAAGAATATTTAAAGGGTTCATATCCTGAAATATGCATTATCTGAGATTAGTGATGTAACGAAAAACTTTGAGGAAATGTTACAAAGTGGCCACCTGAAGATAGAGCACATTGCAGGTTACCGTTCCAGTCTTTGGATGCAATAAGCGTACGAGTGCGCATCACACGTGACACGTTCACTCCGAGAAGCCGCCCTGCATAAAAACAATACAAATACCAGCACAGGTAGTGGACACAGGAACCTTCCTGTTCCCGAGGAAACCGCAGTAGGTGCAGATGCGGGCGAGCTCCATTACCAAGTAAGATCTTGCTAACCCGGCTGGGCGGCATTGTCTTCCCGCTCAGCCGGCCTCCCTCTTAACATATGCTGTAAACGGGCATTACAGCATTAATTCTGATAATTTCTCTACTGCTCCGTACAGAGTGTAAAAATAGGGGCTCTCCCCTCCCGGGACCAGAGTTACATTGTATTTCCGTAAACAACGTAATTGTAACCTTTTCCTCAAAATAAGGACAATCTACCTATCAGTCCTCACGAAAGTCACGGACCATGCCTATCACCAATAATAGTGATAAAGCTAAAACTGCACAGCGCGTCTTCACCCGGCAACACGCGGTTTCTCGATCGCCGTATTCTAGGCTACAATTATTCAGCCTGCACGTGTCTTTTCCGAGCTTCACCGCTCACGCGGAAGGACACTTTATTGTTACATTTCAAATTCAGCACCTTGTGTAGCCCTGTCACTTGCATGATACCACACTCATTACTGCAATTTGAGTGCATGATATGTGTATGATTGGCGCCACACGTCCGGATGACACTGAGTGCTTTAGCAACCACCATATTCAAAATGAATGAAGGATATTGCAAACAATGTATTGCAGGCTGCTCTTTGTATATGTTACATGTTGTATTGTCCTGTTTTGTACTTTTTCTTTCCAGGTACATACACAGATGTGGACCCAACTAATGGTCAGTCCACAGAGCATAATTAGCACACCTTAGCGCGTGTGCTTCAAAATGCGTATACACGTGGTTTAAGAGTTTTTACCACTCACTTTTTTCACTTTCACCAATATTTTATTTATTGTGAGAAAGGTCCTGAAGAAAGCCCTATCCAATTTTTTCATGGGCTGAAACATGTAGACCGGCAGATAACTAAGACACAATTAATAGTCTTATAGGTTATCCACTCATTATTTTTAAACATACCCTGGACCACTGGGAATAAAGTAATTATCAGTTAGAGTCCCAGAGGTATTTTAAAAAAAAAAACACTACTTCATCACACTCACTCTCGAAAAATCCAGCTCCCCTGTAATCAGGTGTCGCAGCACAGCTGAGTAGCATTCGGCTACTCAGCTGGGAACCCGATTATGAAGCATGACACCAACTAGGTTGGTGTGTGAGGGTTATTTTAACAAACCCTTGCGGTGCCAGACATTACAGTGTCGGACAACCTGCTAGACTGGTCCATCCAAGTTGTTTATTAATACCTACCGTGGGACAAGGACGGCCCATTCACGGTCCTAGCTCTCCCATTTGTTTATTCTACTCAAGAACATTTACACACATGTCTACTGTTGTGAATGTGTATCTAACATCATACCTCACAATTTCAGCCATGTTTCCACCAGTGGCCACCTGTGTTTGACACTGAATAGAATGTGTTGTGACTGTTACAGAGTCAGACACATGGACTCACTCCTTTGAATGGAGAGAATGGAATATTCCACATAATCAAGTGCAAGGCCAGTGTGACATGTGACCAGAGTTAGCATAGCTGTGATTGTCCCATGGGATACATTTGATTACACTGAGCACCACGGCTGGGACCAAACATTGGGACACTGACCAAGCAAAACTCACCTAGGCCTCAACATAGACAACACATTCTGCTGGAATGTATAGCATGGGCTTTCCATAATTGAGTGCTCCAATAACAACATACTTCACAGATTTGTGAGGTCCACACTGAGAACAGGCTCACCCATCAGTCAATGTGCAGACACATGTCGAGCTATCCCATTACTGCTGAAGGTTATCTCCATGCTCTTGTTGTTGTAATCTGTGCTGATCACATGCGCATGGCACTACTGTCACTACCTTGAATATAACTTACTAACAAGTCCCTGAGGAAAGGGTCATAACCAGGCATCTAATGATCCTGCTGCATATGCATCTTTTAAAAATTTACAGTGGGTTTGGCTGAGTTACGACCTGTAAAAGGGCCAGCAGGCTAAGATATTACAACATGCATGGTTAAAGAAAGCTGTGCAAAAAGGCATATACTCACCCCCTCCTTGCTGCTGTTTGGCTTTCAACCGTCCATCCAGGTCAGGGAAGACCACTGCTAGGATGCAGAGCATGTGGGGGGTCAGGGTTTGGCGCCCGCCTCTCTTGCCTGGAAGTGACAGGCCCAGCTGGATTTCAGCGATGTTCTTGGTCCAGCAACGAAGATCCTGCCACCTCTTGCGGCAATGACAGACTTGCCGAGTGTCCAAACCCACGTTGTGTACCTTCTGGGCGATGGTCCTCCACATCTTGCCTTCTCATGGGGGTTGGCCTGTAAGGATGACATGGTGACAGATCCTTAGTTCACATGCAGCATGTTTCTGAGTCAGACACTTCTACACATAGGTCATGGTCAGATTGGCAACAATGTCTAAGGGGTAGGCATATGGCATGATGTGCAATTGTCCTGTGTTCAATAACGACTCAGTCCCATGAGAACAGTGATGATATGTTTACCCCAGTACACACTTCTATAGCAGTGTCCCTGCCCGGAACAGTTCCCTACACACTGTTAAACTTACAGAAACACAATTTAGATGCTTGCCAATCAGATTCCAAATGTTAGTAGAGCTTGGTAATTGCACATGTCCAATGAAAATGCTGTGTAATCATCACTCACCTGCTCCTCTGGATTTCCAAACTGCTGGCTGTACAGTGACAGGAGTGTATCCAGCAGCGCCTGGTTCTCCTCCTCAGTGAAAGTTGGTGCCCTAGGCACTGTATGAGCCATTGTAGCTCCCAGAGGATGTGTAACAGCAGCAGAGAGATGGGGAGGTGCAGGAATGATCCAGGTAGTGCAGGCAAGTGATGTCTCTAGGGAACAGACAGAGACTTATATCCAAACAGCAAAGGCAGCCTTAAATCCATGCAGCTAAAGTGATAAGTTTGCATCGGTCACATTTCCAGAATCTGTCCAATGCATTACATCGCTTGCAAATGACATGCCTACCATGTCATTCAAAAACTCATCATCGGACCGCAAGTGACTTTGATACATTGGTGATGGGAGGGTACCGAGTCGGTTTCCACGCGATGAGGCTCCGAACCGAAACACGCGTTAGTGACCATAACAACTTGCAGCGAATAACTGTGTCCAAATTGGTTCGGATGCGGCTAGCGTGTCTTTTGAATACTCACCTGCGTCTGTCACCATAACAACTAGAAGCCAATGGCTGTATCCAAATCAGTTCGGATGTGGCCAACACATCCTGTCACCATAAAAACTAGAAGCCAATGGCTGTGTCCGAATCGGTTCGGATGCGGCTAACGCGTCCTTTGAATAATCGGTTGGCAGGGCAGACACTTCTGTGATTGTTGTATTTCTCTGCATTCCATGTGTGGATGCATTATTTTCAAAATTAAATGGACCTTTAAATGAATAAGTCACACTCCCATGAGGAGCTAACCTTGAGGGGCACATGACACACTGATTCAGAGGCTAATACCAGCATGATGCAAGAGTAATCCATTTACCCGCCTAGGCTTGGTCACAGTGCCAATGAATTTTTGGGGATGTACAAGTGCACACATATTCACTGCATTTGGTGACTGTGTGACCCATTGTGCAATTGTTGTGATTTCAGACTGTAGATGTTTGATGTATAAGTTATGGATAAAGCTTTTACCTTTGATTGAGTAGACAGTGACATTATTCAGCCTTATCAGCTAGTTTTTGTAATGTGAATTACTAGTCTATCTGAGTGTCCCAAACTTCATTGGATGGTGTCGTTACATATGTATGCAACTTCAACATTGTACATAGTTTGTGTATGTGCTTGTATGTGTAATGTAGACATGACAACATGACAGTGTCCACTCTGTGACAGTGGCGGGCATTATTATCTTTGTGAGATACTGTGTGTATCAGGTGTCTCTGGCATTACATTATCCGATTCTGTGTACCTTTTAACCATGTAATTGTTCACAAAAACATAAATGTTGAATTCTTTTGTGTGGAGTAGCGGATTATGTGATGCTTGATCACATAAATAATGACGGACACTAGTGATTTTTACACTACAACACTCTAATTGCTGTGTCACCATACCTTGGTAACGTGTCTGGGAAGGGTACTGATGCTGTGATATGTATCTACGGTCATCTTTTTTAATTAAAATCTATATTTCAAATGTTCTCTAGCTTCAGTTGTGTTCACATTTCATGTTCTGTTTGTCTCAATGTATGTTGCTTTGTACATTGTGACCTGACACCAACTGTGTTTGCACTCTACAAATAGGTATCGCAGATGACCTCCAGTCTACAGGCCCTTTCCAGACCTACAGACCATGGAAGAACGTGATACAATCAGGAAGTACCGATTCACCATGCCAATAATTGAACAGTTGTCTGAGCAGTTGTCACCTCATCTGCAGCCTGGTCGCACATATCCAACTGCACTGACACCCAAAGTGAAGGTTATGGCAGCATTACATTTCTTTGCCACCGGTTCTTTCCAATACACAGTGGCAACATCTGGTGGAATGTCACAAACCATGTTCAGCCATGTCCTTCGTGATGTTTTGTAAGCATTGCTCTGTTACCTTCACCAGTACATCAAGTTCCCAACACCTGGAGAGTTGTCAGACATCAAGGGGGAATTCTATGCCTTGGGACAGATACCCCATGCCATTGACTCGATTGATGGCACCCACGTTGCATTGGTCCCACTACAGGCAAATGAGATGGTGTATCGCAACCGCAAACATTACTACTCCATCAATGTCCAGGTGGTATGTTTGGCTGACAAGTCCATCTCTCACGTCCATGCACGTTTCCCAGGATCGGCACATGATGCATATATAATGAGGAACAGCGTCATCCCCCATTTTATGTCGCAGCTGCCACAGGACCGTGCCTGGCTTGTTGGTAGGTGATGTGGCATGTGTATGTTGTGGTGTGTGTTGATTGTATGTCAGATAGTGCTCTGTTATCCAACAACTGAATCTTTTTTCTGTGTTCAATGTAGGAGACTCTGGATACCCCAACCAGCCTTGGTTGCTGACACCACCCCGTAATCCAGTCACCTCTGCTGAAGTGCGGTTTAATGACGCCCATGGTAGGACCTGGTGAGTCGTTGAGCGAACATTTGGCCTCCAGAAGACAAGATTCTGTTGTCTGGATTGAACGGGAGGAGCCCTCCAATATGCCCCATTGTAGGTGTGCAAGATCATCGCAGTTTGCTGCATGCTTCACAACCGGGCTGTACGGAAGGAAATACCACTCATACAGGATGATGGAGACCAGCAGCCACCAGCGAGGGAGGATCCTGGACTGGGACATGATGACAGTGGTGATTCGGAGGAGGGCTTGGATTTGAGACAACGGCTTATCCACAACCTTTTCACATAATTGTAAGTATGCAATGAGAGGTGGAGACAACCTCCAATTGTTTGTTGTTGTGTTGCTTGTGGACAATGTGTATGTATGCTTGTGAGTGTCTGAAAATTGTCCTGAGCTTTTTGTATGATATTTTTTAAATGGACAAGTTAACATGTACATTCTTACCTTTGATTCCTAGCTAGTGTCCACACTGTAAATCTTGTGCTTCAGATGACATTGTTTGCAAAATTGAACTGGCTTAGTTGTGGGTTCCTGATCCTGCTCAATGTTTCTCCTTACCAGGGTACTTTGCCATGTCAACTGCAGAGTTGTGACCTCACCAGACCCCTGATGATGTGACATACTCCAACATTGAACTATTGTGGAAATCCCTGCCACGCACTTCATTTTGAACTGATGGTCATTTATCTTTACTTGTGAGCATTTTGTTACTGTGTGATGTTATCTGACATTGGGTTAAGGTGCCATGTTGTATCAGGAGAATAAACCTGTGCTCCACATTGAGGTGTGCCTTGTCTGTTTTCACACATACAAAGATTATTCTGAAACAAAACAGGTTCCATGATGATCTGGTTTGCTGACAATGATTGTTGATTGTACTTGCAAATGGTGCTAGTTTTTTAGGCAATAGACTTCAATTACATCTGCACTATGTCCTACGGGTTGTGTGATAACCTGGTTGTGTCTATCTATCATGCTGCGACAAGGTACATTTACTCACAAGCCAGTAATTAACATTTATGAAGTGATTTGTTACCAATGTTGTTGACACTTTCTTCTTTGTGATTTTGTGCGTCATTTCAATTTGTACATTTGGGATTCAAAGTCACAACATGAGCTAGTATTTTGTGCAAAGTGATTTATTTTCGTGCATGACGTGATGAAATCTTTACACACCATGGTGGAGTGTTCAACAAAAAGCTACAAAACAAAGTGCAGATAGGAGTTGGTAGTGTTTGTAGATGAGGTATTCCACAGTTATTTGAGTCCATAGTCCAACTTAGACCCTCCAGCCAATGTGGGACAGTTCAATGACAGTCAACAAAGTGAACGCTTGGCTCACAATGGAGGCTATCAGGAGCAGTTTGTCACTTCCTGGGGGTGATGCGTAGCCATCTGTCTCTCAAGCATTCTTCTTCGGGCAACCCTTCCCACGTTTTGCAGGGGGACCCTCAGGGGCAAGCAGCAACGGTGCAGGGGGCTCTCCGCCGGAGTCCACATCCCTCCCTGTGGCTGGTACAGATGTTGATGCACCGGATGTTGTGGGTACACAGGGAGGTGTGGACATGTTGGTGCTGTTGAATGGTCCTGAGGATCCTGACACTGTGGACTGGTGTGAGGAGCACCAGGCCATGATGGGAGTTGTGGTCAACTCTGACACCAGGCACAAGTGTCACACATCATGCTAGTACATTTACCCTCATTGTCAGGACACCACCCTTCCTGGTGGCCTGGTTGGGCTGGGTGGGAAGGTGTGTGTAGGAAAGAGCCTGAAAGGAGATATAGTCAGTGCAAACACTCCTCCTTCCACCCAGCCCAACCAGGCCACCAGGGTGAGTGGTGTTCAGACAATGGGGGAAGTCTACTATCAAGATGTCTGACACTGGTGCATGTTGTTTGACTTGACTACAACTCCCATGAAAGCCTTGTGTTCCAGACACCATGCAGCAGTGTCAGCCATCTTGCTAGTACATTTCCACTCACTGTGAGGGAATCATAGTTCCAGGTGTGCTTGCTGGGCTATGTGTGAGGAGGAGTGTTTGCTGTGACTACAACTCCCATCAGGCCTTTGCCCACACCCACCTTCCCAGCCATCCCAAACAGCCTACCTGTGACCCGGCTTTCCTGTGAGTGAGTGGAAATGTACTGGCAAGATGTCTGACAATGGTGACTGGTGTTTGGAGCACAAAGCCTTGCTGTGAGTTTGTGAGAAGTATGTACATGGTAATAGTTTGGTGCATTTTCATTTTAATTGCAGCTATATTTGTCATCAATATGACATACACATCACATGCTCATTGACCCTAGTATTTTTTATATGTTAAAACGGTCATTTGTTTAACTGTATCCTTTACGGTGATGTCTCTGGGGGTGTAATTGGTAGCTTTACTGCAATGTGGATTAGGTACTTACCAGACTCTGGTGCTTCTGTGAGTCCATGGACGCTCTCTGGTGGAATGATGGCACACACCTTCTTCCCCCAGGCAGTGAAGTGCACAGGTTGTGCAGGAGTGCCACCGCCATTCTGCTGGCTTTGGGCGTGTTCCCTGGCCAGCAGTTTCTTGACCCTCCTTCGCACATCATAGTACCTGTTCCTGATGTCATCCATTGTGCGCAGGAAAGGTGCTTGAGTGTTCACCTTGTGGACTATCCTGCCCCACATCCTATTTCTTTCGGACAGGGGGGTCTGTTGGACTTGGTTTTCAAATAACTGTGGATCCACTCTGACAATTTCATCTCCAACTCCTTCTCTGTAAAATGTTGCTGCTTCCTTGGGGCCATGGTGAGGGAGGGTGTGAAGGTGAAGGTGAGGGTGAGTGTGAAGGTGAGGGTGATTGTGAATAAGTAAAAGAGCGTGTGTTTGTGAGAATTCTTTAAACCAAACAAAAATCACTGCAAGTTATGTGGTGGGTGAAGTGTGAGTGTATGAGGTAGAGAGCAGAGAATGTGTGGCAAATCCAGTGAGCTAGCAGCAGTTGTGTTGTAGCAAAGGATCATGGTCATGTTTCTGGCCGTTTATATAAGTGGATTTGTGGATGTGGCTAAGTTTTTGTCTTCATTTTTTTCTTTTGGCTTTGCCGATGCTTGTTTTGACTGTTTTTGACATTTTCCACTTTCCATTTGATACATAAACCGACACGGTTCCGAAAACGCATCGGATGCATCGTCATCTGGTCGAGCGTTAAACCGAGTCTTTTTCATGACCAGAATGCTATTCTTTAGTGTTTCTGTTTAGGTGGAAAGCTGCTTTCCACCTAAACTTGAGAACTACCCAGAGTTTTCTGCTTCTTTTTTTGCATAATTTATGCGTCACTCTATGCCTGAAAGGGTATTGTTTTGACTTATACTGGGTGCATCCTTGTGTCTGGACAAAGCTAAACCTCTCTGAAGAGCTCTAACGAGAGCGAAACATGTGTCAGGGGTTGCTTTCATTGATTTCAGGTTGGCTTGGATGGTATTTTACCATTCCAAAGCTGTAATACTGTGCCTGGAGTGGTAAATGGCTTTGGTCATTTTACAGCTCGGCATGGATAGCACTGCGCTAATCCTATGCTTAAAGACTTTGCTGTAGAAATGGCAAAAGACTTTGTCCCTTTCTATCTCGGCGTGGATGGCACTGTGCTAATCCTATGCTTAAAGACTTGATAGAAAAGCAGACATTTGAGGTTAGCAAATTTAGAGTGTCGCTGGTGTCGAGAGTGCTCTATACTGGAGCTGCTTTCCACCTAAACTTGGGAACTACCCAGAGTTCTCTGCTTCTTTTTTTGCATAAGTTATGCGTCACTATATGCCTGAAAGGAGATATAGATAGATAGATAGAATGATAGATAGATAGATAGATAGATAGATAGATAGATAGATAGATAGATAGATAGATAGATAGAAAGGCAGACAGGTAGACAGGTAGACAGATAGACAGCTAGACAGACAGACAGACAGACAGACAGACAGACAGATAGATAGATAGATAGATAGATAGATCACTGATGACATCATCCAATGAGTGTGTTAGTTTGTTTTATAGTTTACATAGTGGCGGATAGCTACCATATTACTTTTGTGCCTAATTTTGAATAGCCTGTGTTCAGATAATGGGTGTATTTACAAACCGCAGGTGCTTCCACTGCATATTAGGTGTGTAGAGGTCCTTAACACATTATAATTCTTTATTTTGAAGAGTAACTCTGTGCGTAGATGACAGTTGACTACTTGTGTCCAGTATGTCCCACATAGGTTTTTGGGTTCTGCAGAAAAAGTTTCCATCAGGGCAAGGATTCTATGTAGAAGATACTCAGGGGCATATCTACAAGGGCTTTATCTCTGCTTTTTGGCTTAAAAAGCCAAAAAGCGGAGATAAAACTATCGCCCTATTTACAAGAGGGTGCAAACATGCATAATCGCATGTTAGCACCCTTTTTCCCAACGCCTCCCTTTGCATCTCTAATGAGATGCAAAGTGGGCGTCACTGGGCGTACCCCGGATGGACTACCTTGCAAATATCGCTGATGTTCACATCGCGATATTTACAAGGCAGCCCACAGGATTTTAGCATACGTTAGATTTTGGCGAAAACGGCCGTTTTGCCAAAATCTAACGTCTGCTAAAATCCTGACTTACCTATGTTTGACATAGGGGTGGATTATGCTGATACGACCACAGGGTCATATCAGCAAGGTTATCGCCGTTTGCAGGGAACATCGCTGGAAAACCAGCGATGTTCCCTGCAAAACGGAGATAACCTCGCTATCTCTGGAATTTTTATCGCCCTGGAGAAACGCGTTGTTAATAATGCGCTACCAGGGCGATAAATTCCAGAGATAGCCTGCAATAGGAAATTTGTCGCTAAGCACGGCCAGCGATAATTATCGCTGGCCATTGATAATATGCCCCTAAGTATTGTATATATGCTTCTGTTGCTTGAGAAGATGGGCTGCCTGTAAAGTGGTCACCGCAGAATGAAGACTGCATGTAGTATGATCTTTAGAAGCTTCAGGCCTTGGTTATTTTAAGTGGAAAATCTCTCTTTGGCCAAGTTTTGCAAAGAGTGTACACTGTTCTTAGTAGATACTTTTTTAAAACTCTGTGGTGTACTTTTCAAAGTAGGGTCAGTGACTGTGAGTGGTTTGATACAGATAAAAGCTGTCCGTAGTAGTGTATTCATTTTGTAACAGACGTTAAGTATCTTGAGGAGCTTAGCTTTCTCTGAAAAGTTGTATACATACTAAACACCATGTGCAATGAGAGTTTCCTATACATCTATGGTTGATTGTTAATTTGAACTAGGCTACTCAATGCTTGTCAAAATGGAATAATCAGAGCTCTTTTAATCCAGACCAATCATTTTGTAACAAGTTCGTAATGTTTTTCTGTCGAAAGGTAATTCATTTTTCAAACATTTTCACCACCTTTAAACATACTAAGTACAGGTGACGTCTTAACCTATGCTAAGGAACTAGATGTACAGCAAACCTCCTGCTTCTTAACTAATCCACTATTCGTAAGTTTTTCTCCTTTTACTAAGGATAGAATAATCAGTTTTATCAACCTTATCAAATCAGGGGCCCCTTTGGATCCCTGCCCACCACAGGTTATTAAGCAGGTAGCCAGTGTAGTGACTGATCCAGTTATGGAACTATTAAATGAAATATTGAGTACAGGGCTTTTTCCAAATATATGGAAGAAGGCATCTATCTTATTATTGATGACAAAACCCATTCTGGATCCAACAAAGGTGGAAAACTATAGACCCATATCTCGCCTACCTTTCCCCGCAAAAATACTGGAGAAAGCAATGAAGGAGGAGATGCTAGCCTTTTTGGATGCTAACTTGCTGCTTGATTCCTCACAGTATGGCTTCAGAGCAAATCAAGGCACGGAATCAGCCTTGGTAGCGGCCTCAAAGGAAGTAAGAATGGCAGTCAACAAGGGTGGAAAAGCGGCACTGATTCTATTGGATCTATTTGCCGCTTTTGATATGGTTCACCATTCACTTCTCATAAAGAGGCTCCACTTGTTAGGCTTTAGAAACTCGTCTCTGGCCCTGTTGAGCTCATTTTTGAGTAACAGACAACAGCGGGTGGAGATGGGGAATGCAAGCTCCATGCCATTCTCTATACCCTGTGGTGTTCCACAGGGGTCATCCCTTAGGCCCACACTGTTTAATATCTATGTTAGCCCCCTTGTTAATTTGATTCGTAGCTTTGGCTTGGCTGTATTTTTCTATGCTGATGATACTCAGATAGTGATATCTATTTCATCGCATGTAAACAAAGAAGCAAGAAACTTCTGTAACTGCATGTCCCAAGTTGGACTATTGATGCAAAACAATTGTCTGAAACTGAATTCGGACAAAACTGAGGTGATGCTTTTTGGTAAATAGACCAACTTCTGGAATGACTCATGGTGGCCATTGAGCCTAGGCACATTCAATATTACGGTCCAGAAAGAAAGAAATCTAGGAGTTATTTTTGACTCAAAATGATCCTTTTCTGAGCAAACAAATTCAATCACCTCTGCAGGTTTTCTGGGCTGAAGGTCCTGAATTTTTTTTTTCTGTTTATTCCCGTTGATCTGCAAAAAACAATGATAACAGCACTTGTGTTCTCAAAGCCGGATTTTTGCAATGCTCTGTATTTGGATGCTCATTAATCCCTAAATTTAACTCAGTAGCTCAATCACTGCAGGATCTCCATTGGCTTCCTGTGAGAAAAAGAATCATTTTTAAGGCTATGTGTATAGTCTATAAGGCTCTACATCAGACTGGCCCTAAGTACTTTCAGGATCTGTTCTCCTGGTATAGGCCAAGCAGGAATCTCAGATCCAGCTCCTCACGATGTGTCATCATTCCCAGATCAAATAAAGCAAGATGGGGAAGTAGGGCTTTTCCCATAGGGGCAGGAAAATGTTGGAACTCATTACCTCTTAACCTGCGTTGTCAACCTTCTCCGATGCAATTTAGGAAGCAGCTGAAGACTTGGCTATTTACCGAAGCTGTTGATTAGTCTCGCTATTACAATCTATTGCGTTTCATTATCGGACCGGTTCTGATGTTTCTGCCAGTAGCGCTAAGACACCGTAGGGTAATTGCGCGCTTTATAAAATCTTTTGAATCATTTCATACTCGTGAAGTGTATGTATAGGATCAATGTTGCACATAACAGATGCTTGCTACACTTAAGGGATATGTATCTGTGATGGCATTAATGATGCTTCATATTATTCTGAGCTACTTTGTACTTACTTCCAGGCCTCTAATGCCATATTAGTTTATAGTGTAATGTGTACAAAAGAAGCTTGTGTGATGTCATCGGTGATGTCATCAATGATGCCATTTGAGATGTCATCAGTCATGTCATAAATTATGTTATAGATTATGTTGTGTGATGTAATATGTGAGGTCATAAGCAGTGCATGGTGGGAGCGCATCAGTTAGGGCTTATCGAGTGCTACTCACCAGGTGGACAACCTTTGGAGCAGAATGTAATACGCGGCCGTCCTGCCGCGGAGTGTGCACCACCCCGTAATGTTATGGGGGCCACCCGACATGGTAACTTTCATGTCGGCTATGTGGGCCAGCAGCCGCAAACAGGATTGAGGACGAGTCCACTTGCAGGGTCCATACAGGACAAGATTTGTGTGCTATCCGGACCACATTTCCCACAATGCACAGTCTCATTCGAGCTTCCCATTGGTGGGTGTGCAATATGAAAATGGCGAAGTGGGTTCAGCGTTTGCACACACTGTCTCAGTTCAAGCCTCTGAAGAGAAGCATATGGAGCTTCGAAACGCGTCAGGCATTTCCATTACGGAGCAGCTTCTACAAGCGGATCCTCGTCCCTGCCTATCATAAACAAAGCTGCTGATCGAGTGCTACTCACCAGGTGGACAACCTTTGGAGCAGACAAAAGCAGTAAATGAGGAGACTTCATTTTCATTGCGAGTCTGCTAATTGGTATGTGCAAGCCTGTGAACAAGGAGCAGGAGCTCCGAAACGCGTAGGGCTTTTAAAGAGTTTTGAAAAGAATGCCGGTTTTACCTCATTAAAGGACTTTACTGGAAACGACGGGGTCCGCTTGTTATTGAGTGCGTCTTCAAGCGCAGGACAACAGCAGTGTGATGTTTTACTCTGGCCAGTCTGGGTCGGGAATTCTGCACCGCCATTGGAATATAATATGGACTGCTGTGTGATACTGGAATCATGTAAGCGGAATAACAAGTTTGAATGGTGTTATTGAATAACCGGATTCCTTTCTGAATACACACTGGAGGGCAAGGAAAATATGCACAGAGTAATTACAAATGTAGCAGAACCCATTGAAGGGAGATATTGCGCGAGAATGACTTCAAGTCCCAGGATGCAATTTTGATAAAAATGCACCGGAGGAGGCCCACCGGGGGGGGGGGGGCGATAAAAGCAGTAAATGAGGAGACTTGATTTTCTTTGCTAGTCTGCTAATTGGTATGTGCAAGCCCGTGAACAAGGAGCAGGAGCTCCGAAACGCGTAGGGCTTTTAAAGAGTTTGGAAAAGAATGCCGGTTTTACCTCATTAAAGGGCTTTGCTGGAAACGACGGGGTCCGATTGTTATTCAGTGCGTCTTCAAGCGCAGGACAACAGCAGTGTGATGTTTTACTCCGACCAGTCTGGGTCGGGAAGTCCGCACCGCCATTGGAATATAATTTGGTCTGATGTGTGATACTGGAATCACGTAAGCGGAATAACAAGTTTGAATGGTGTTATTGAATATCCGGATTCCTTTCTGAATACCCACTGGAGGGCAAGGAACATATGCACAGAGTAATTACAAATGCAGCAGAACCCATTGAAGGGAGATATTGCGCGAGAATGACTTCAAGTCCCAGGATGCAATTGTGATAAAAATGCACCGGAGCAGGCCCACTGAGGGGAGATAAAAGCAGTAAATGAGGAGACTTGATTTTCTTTGCAAGTCTGCTAATTGGTATGTGCAAGCCCGTGAACAAGGAGCAGGAGCTCCGAAACGGTTGGGCTTTTAAAGAGTTTTGAAAAGAATGCCGTTCTTACCTCATTAAAGGACTTTTCTGGAAACGACGGGGTCCGCTTGTTATTGAGTGCGTCTTCAAGCACAGGACAACAGCAGTGTGATGTTTTACTCCGGCCAGTCTGGGTTGGGAAGTCCGCCCCGCCATTGGAATATAATATGGACTGCTGTGTGATACTGGAAACACGTAAGCGGAATAACAAGTTTGAATGGTGTTATTGAACAACCGGATTCCTTTCTGAATACCCATTGGAGGGCAAGGAAAATATGCACAGAGTAATTACAAATGTAGCAGAACCCATTGAAGGGAGATATTGCGCGATAATGACTTCAAGTCCCAGGATGCAATTTTGATAAAAATGCACCAGAGCAGGCCCTCTAGGGGGCGATAAAAGCAGTAAATGAGGAGACTTGATTTCCTTTGCGAGTCTGCTAATTGGTATGTGCAAGCCCGTGAACGAGGAGCACGAGCTCCGAAACGGGTAGGGCTTTTAAAGAGTTTGGAAAAGAATGCCGGTTTTACCTCATTAAAGGACTTTGCTGGAAACGACGGGGTCCGCTTGTTATTGAGTGCATCTTCAAGCGCAGGACAACAGCAGTGTGATGTTTTACTCCAGCCAGTCTGGGTCGGTAAGTCCGCACCGCCATTGGAATATAATATGGACTGCTGTGTGATACTGGAATATATTGGTATGTGCAAGCCCGTGAACAAGGAGCAGGAGCTCCGAAACGCGGAGGGCTTTTAAAGAGTTTGGAAAAGAATTAACCCTGGGCGGCGAACTCCGCTCTGCTCACGGATTTTGCGGAGTTTCCTGCTCTCCGCGTTACGCGGAGATCGCAAAGTTCCGAAAAACTCAGCTTCGCGTTGCGGAGCGGAGTTTTTTTCCTCGCTCGCGTTCGTCAACGTCAAGTTGGCGACCGTGAGTGAGGAAAATCAACCTCCCAGCGAGATTTTTCCTCGTTCGCGATCATCAACATCAAGTTGGCGAGTGCGAGCGTAGAAAATCAACATCCCGGCGAGATTTTTCCTCCTTTGCGATCGTCAACATCAAATTGGCGAGCGTGAGCGTGGAAAATCAACATCCCAGCGAGATTTCTCAATGCAGGAGGGTCAGGTTTCTCATTGCGAGTGGTCACGTATACTTGCGACCGCTCGCGTTGAGAAACTGCCCGTTCGCGTTGAGAAAGCTGCCGCTCGAGTAAAAATCTACTCGAGCGGCAGAAAAGGAAAGCTTGCGCTGTGCATGGTGCCGTTCGCAATGATTGCACAGTGCGCACAAGCATCCGGCACTGTGCAATCACCGCGAACGGCATTTTTCTATTATACTCCGCCGCTCGCGGAGCTCTTCGTAGTGCGACTGAGTTTTTTTTGCACTTTGCGGTGTTCCGCGTAGTGCAACTCCGCGAACTCCGCCCAATGCCGGTTTTACCTCATTAAAGGACTTTGCTGGAAAAGACGGGGTCCGCTTGTTATTGAGTGCGTCTTCAAGCGCAGGACAACAGCAGTGTGATGTTTTACTCAGGCCAGTCTGGGTCGGGAATTCCGCACCGCCATTGGAATATAATATGGACTGCTGCGTGATACTGGAATCACGTAAGTGGAATAACAAGTTTTTATGGTGTTATTGACTAACCGGATTCCTTTCTGAATACCCACTGGAGGGCAAGGAAAATATGCACAGAGTAATTACACATGTAGCAGAACGCATTGAATGGAGATATTACGCGAGAATGACTTCAAGTCCCAGGATGCAATTTTGATAAAAGTGCATCGGAGCAGGCCCACCGGGGGGCGATAAAAGCAGTAAATGAGGAGACTTGATTTTCTTTGCAAATCTGCTAATTGGTATGTGCAAGCCCGTGAACAAGGAGCAGGAGCTCCGAAACGCGTAGGGCTTTTAAAGAGTTTGGAAAAGAATGCCTGTTTTACCTCATTAAAGGGCTTTGCTGAAAACTACGGGGTCCGCTTGTTATTGAGTACATCTTCAAGCGCAGGACAACAGCAGTGTAATGTTTTACTCCGGCCAGTCTGGGTCAGGAATTCCGCACCGCCATTGGAATATAATATGGACTGCTGTGTGATACTGGAATCACGTAAGTGGAATAACAAGTTTGAATGGTGTTATTGAATAACCGGATTCCTTTCTGAATACCCACTGGAGGGCAAGGAAAATATGCACAGAGTAATTACAAATATAGCAGAACCCATTGATGGGAGATATTGCGCGAGAATGACTTCAAGTCCCAGGATGCAATTTTGATAAAAATGCACCGGAGCAGGCCCACGTGGGGGGGCGATAAAAGCAGTAAATGAGGAGACTTCATTTTCTTTGCGAGGCTGCTAATTGGTATGTGCAAGCCCGTGATCAAGGCGCAGGAGCTCCTAAACGCGTAGGGCTTTTAAAGAGTTTGGAAAAGAATGCCGGTTTTACCTCATTAAAGGACTTTGCTGGAAACGACGGGAAAGCTTGTTATTGAGTGTGTCTTCAAGCGCAGGACAACAGCAGTGTGTTATATATATATATGTATTTGAATTCTACTTTGCACAACATTATTATCCCTTGATTGAATTGCCATCCATCTGTTACTATAAACAATATTAAATATCTTATTCGTAAAATCTACCATTTATAACCACAAGATAATGACTGCATATTTACAATTTAACATTGGTCACTTTATTTTCAATCCATATTGTTGAAAGTATACTTAGTGATGCTTTAACTATTTGCTCCGTGAACAATGAGTGCTTACACCCTTAAATGTTCTTTTTCCTTGTGTGTATGTTCACAAATTAACTAAATCATTGATTTGATTGGTTGCACTGAGTTTAAAAGTGGTGACCCGCCACCAGCACGTCAGGTGATCAAGATCGCTGCGGCGATCGAAACGCGTCTGGGGTGGACACTTGTCTGTATTACTATGGTGTTTAATGAATAAAACTATGGAGCAGTAACCCCACGTCTCTGGAATCTTTTTCTACTGAGTTGGAGGTCCGTACCTGTGCTGTTTTTGTTCT
Source organism: Calotriton arnoldi (assembly GCA_963921515.1). Lineage (NCBI taxonomy): Eukaryota > Metazoa > Chordata > Amphibia > Caudata > Salamandridae > Calotriton > Calotriton arnoldi. Next base: position 670,877 of record CAWUFW010009330.1, on the reverse strand, counting down.
GGGCGACATCCAGAATTACAAGAACTGTTATATATATATATATATATATATATATATATATATATATATATATATATATAACATACTGGTGGTCGCCAGTAGGTAGTTATTGTTAGGACCTAGTTTCCATAGGGAAAGCATTTTTTGATTTGCCAATATCTTTGGCACCGATTGACGAATCTTCACGAAATTTTCCAAACTAATGAGTCACTCCGGTCAGCTCCTGTCTTGAAAGTTTCAGGGTGATTCGTCAAGCGGGGGCCGAGAAAAAAGGGAGTCCCAAAACACGTTTTCTCCCTGTTACTTTCCATAGGAAACTTTAGACAAAGCAACAGACTGAACTGCTGAACGGAATTACACCAAATTTGGGAAAAGGGTAGCTCTTGATTCTGAAAGTGTGATTTTTTTTAAATAGTGTAAATCTGTTCAGTAGTTCCTGAGAAATTAAAAAATAAAAATATCGATATCTGGTGGCCGAGGAGGGTTCGCGAACCCTCCCGAGCACGAGCTTCATTTTGTTGGGCTGTCAACACTCCAAACCAAGAAGTGTTGGCAGCCATCTTGTGACTCGGTTACCGAGTCACAAGAAAAAAGGAGAAAAAAAGGAGAAAAAACAAGAAAAGGGGGCAGTGTAGAAACACCCTGACCCCCTAGGCCTGCTCAGGGGGTCCCACAGGGACCGCCAGGGCCAAAAAAGCATTTTTATAAAAAAACTTTTGGCGGGATTCGCGCTGGGTTTGCGAATCCGGCCGAACATTTAAAAAAAAAAAAATGAAGCGCGTGCTCCCGCGCTTCGTTTGTTTTAAGCTCCCGGGTGGGGCAGGTCCCGGGGGCAATCTAGATTTATGTAGCAGGGCCTGTGGGGGCCCTGCAGCCCCGGGGACCGCCACCTCCCCGGGGCTTTATTATTTATGAGCAGGTACCCCCTGCAAAGGATCCTGCTCCGGAATCTACAGCAGCGGAGGCGATGGGTGCTGTGAGGACCGCCGTACTGAGGGAGCTGCCCGGATCTCCTCACCTCCCGTGTGTTTCCCCCTGATCCCCGCAAAGCTCAAATACAGGCCGTGTCTGGGAGGAGGAGTTAGAGCTGCTCTGCGCGCTGCCGTCTCATCCCATTTCTACAGGGGCTCGGGCACTTGGAGAGCAGCGCCAGGCAGGGGGTGGGGCTCAGTGGTCTCCATCCATCTCCAGTGAGGGATCTGTCCACTGAGCCCCTTTCATTAAAGCTCCCCTCCCAGCGCTGGAGGAGTCCTGTCGGCCCTATTGGTGTAGTGCGCGTTTCCAGCGCGCAGTCTCTTGACACAGAAGGGAACGCGGGTGTGTGGGGACCAAGGTGACAACACAAGGGCGCCGATCAGGTTGCTTTTCTCTGTGAGTGGGAGAGTGCGTGCGGGCGCTCAGGTGCGCCATCGACTCTTTCCTTTCCAGGGGCACAGTGAGTGCTTTACTTACTTCCAAACTCTGTCACTGGATTTCATCTTTCCTCATAACTCAATCAGTGCCAAGGACACACTGTCACAGGCCTGTTAAAATAAGGACTGACCGGGTGCTTAACTGTCAACGGTGTAGCAGGTGCAGTGACACCGGGGCACCGGGAAGTTGAGTAGCCCATTTACACCAATTAATGTCCTTTTTCTGCTAGGTAAACCAGGCGATGTGAGTGGGGTGAGCCAATACCTTGTGCGCATTAGGGTCCATGGCATGCTTGCTACGCTACTGGGGGCGGTCCGGCTGTCCACTCCCTCTGCTCTCCCCACACTGGATACATTCGCACATTGAGTATTAGACAGCGGAGAGAGGACAGAGTCTGGACTCAAAGCATCAGGCCACAGCACAGCTGTACCGCCTGAGAATTGGGCATGATGAGCAGAAAGAGGTGCGTGTACCTCCGCCCCCCCACCACCACCACCATTGCCCTCAATACCCCCGTTCTTTCCTGCACAGAGCACCCAGCTCCACGGTCGACACCTCACCAAAGCTCAGCAGCAATAAGCTCTTTATTTTCATAACAGTTCAGACTGGTGTTCTAGGCCAGGAAGACAACCCCGGAACCTGTGCAGGAGCGATGCCCTCACTTTCACCTCACTGAGCCACCACCCCTCCTCTCTGATCTGTCCACAGGCCCTGAGAGCTCCAGCTAGGCTTTGGAGAGGTGCAGAGTTGGGGCACACGTCTTGACTGGTAGAGGTGAGAGAGGCAGGACGTTTGAGACGTGCACACATGAATAGTTACTACGAGACATGCATGAACCTCTGGGGTTAGCATGAGTGCTGCGCACCACTCTTGTGGAGTGGAATATCACCTTCACAGCGCATCCCGACTAGGACGATAAAGCGCTATATGAACAGTCGACTAGCCTTCTGATGCGCAGCACTGTTTTAGCCAGGTCTCTTTTGTACCAGACACTGCGTTGTCTCTAGCAGAACACAGGAGCGAGCGCCGTTAACCTACAACTGTTATATGTGTGTTGTGTACTGTATTAGGACACATGCAATGCCAAAATCAAGTAGATAGCCCGTTGGTTAATGCACCCTGAGCATAATTGTGCGCAGCCTAAATGACACATGTTCAGATCCAGCCAGCTATGGCCCATCCTTTCATCTTTCTCAGTGATCTCCACAGGTCTGGGTAATAAGGAAACCCGCCACTACCTCACGGTATGAAATAAACTGCTAATATCATGCAGTCATGAAGGGCGGCAAATCAAGGGTAAGACAGATTTGAAGCAATCAGTGAACGGCTCGAAATAACAAATTCAACAGGACTTGGCAACACCGCATTTTATTTCCAAGGTACTACATGGTGTGATCGAAATTCCAAAATTTGCTCACGACCCGCGGTACCTTTCTGCTCAGTTTGTTTCTGTTTCAATGTTACCTTTTGTTGCGCACGTAAAATTTGTACATATGCAAATTACGTGCATTTCCATGACGGTCTAATAATTTGAAAATAGTGAAAGTGGCTTTGATAGCGTTGTTTTCTAATTAACACTGCTGCAGCGCTGCCCTTTTTACCAGGAGCTTGAGTGAAACAACAATGTGAATTTAATGAAAGTTCTGTGCGATGTTTTCTGATTACGCCGGGAGTAGTTGTTTTGTATTGTATTGTATAATTGCATTTATAAGTTCTTTAAATAACAGGATAAACGGGCGTGAGTCATTGGTGAAAACTCTAAATATTGTGATGAGCCTTGTGTTACAATAAGCTGGCAGTCATCAAGCTCAAAGCGCGACAGATAAGAGTTGAACTGTTTACCGAAAACGTACATATTCCGACACACTCAAACTCGTGAAAACAAATCCCGCCGATACAAACTGGCCGTGGCTTGAAATGAATTCACACGACAACGGAGGGCAATAACTTTTACAAGAATTAGCCATCAGTGATGTCATTTGCAATGTCATTAGTGATGTCATCAGCGCTGTCACTGACCATGTCATGAGTGATGTAATATGTGACGTCATCAGCAGTGCATTGCAGGGGCGTGGGTTATAGTTAGCTCAACTAACTATAACGGCCATATTTCTCTGGTTTTGTATGAGTGAAATGTCCGACTAACTATAACGTCCCTGAAACCTGTGTTTTTTTCGGTGAATTTCTAAGGTTTTTTAAAATGCTAATTACTAACTATAACGTCCCTGAAACCTATGGTTTTTTCAGTGAATTTCAAAGGTTTTTAAAATGAAAATGTCAAACTATAACGTCCCTGAAACCTATGGTTTTTTCAGTGAATTTCGAAGGTTTTTTAAATGATAATTTCTAACTATAACGTCCCTGAAACCTATGGTCTTTAAAGTGAATTTCAAAGGTTTTTAAATGCTAATCCCCACCTATAACCTCCCTGAAACCTATGGTTTTTTCAGTGAATTATATATATATATATATATATATATAAATATATATATATATATATATATATATGAGACACCACAATCCTGTAGCACAAAATCCTCGGCGAAAGAACAGGTACGGACCTCAATTGTGCAGAAAAAGTGGTAAGTGCTTTATTCCATCTTCACATGGCAAAAAAGTCAAATCAAATCGAAATCATATGGCAAGTGCCCAGCATTACGCGTTTCGACTGCGTTACTGCAGTCTTGATCACATGATTATATATATATATGTTACAACCACACTCCTCGTGAGGGCCGGGACACAACAGCTCCAGTGCGCTTACAGGGTACGAGGAAGCCCTGAATTATACACAGTCCACCATGCAGCAACACCACAGAGCGCACACTCCTCTCCACAGTAACGAGACTCAATGCATATCATGCGTGAAGAATTTATTTCATAAAGGTTCCTTCAGCCGAAAACCCAACGAGTTTCGGCATAAACCACCTTGATCACGGGTAAGGAAATTCAAACCTACCGGCATTGATATACACATATTGCGTGTGACGTGAGAAAACGTGCTCAACATACGAAATTAACAAAGGACTAGTGTGCAATCTATACACAACATAACAATGGTCGGCCATCTTAAGATGGTAATTCTTACATATGTCTTACATAGATCATGAATTGTCCACAGTATTGCGGCCATACAAATATGTTGTCCATATTTTATAATGCTCTCTACATTGCATCTATAATTGTGGTACCGAGATCCCAAATATTTGTAATAAAAACGACCCTGAAACCTATGGTTTTTACAGTGAATTTCAAAGGTTTTTTAAATGCTAATCCCTAACTATAACGTCCCTGAAACCTATGGTTTTTTCAGTGAATTATATATATATATATGCATATATATATATATATATATATACACACATATATATATGTGTGTGTGTGTATATATTACCTACTGGCGGTCACCAGTAGGTAGTTATAGTCAGGATGAAGTTTCCATATGAAGAGTGTTTTTTCATTTGCCAATAACTTTGGCATCAGTTAACAAAACCTCGCAAAATCTTCAAAAGTAGTTTTCCACTCACTTAAACTGCTGTCTGAAAAATTTCAGGGTGATCTGGCACGGCTGGGCTGAGAAAAAGGGGGGGCAAAACGTGTTTTCCCCATGTTAATTTCCATAGGAACTTTAGACACGTCTACAGCCTGAACTACTAAATGAATTACATCACATTTGGCAAGAAGGTAGATGTTGGTCCAGAAAGCGCCCTTTCTGTGATTTGATGTAAATCCGATCTGTAGTTGTGGAGAAATTTAAAGAAATCTCCAGTTGTATATATAGGGACTCGAAGGATCCGCGACCCCTCCGTGCTGAGATCTGATTGGCTGCCAATACTTCAAACCAGGAATTGTTGGCTGCCATCTTGTGACTCGGCTTGAACTAAGTTACAGAAAAAAACTTTTAAAAAAAGAATAGGGAGCAGAGTAAAAACACCTTGCCCTCCAGGCCTCTTGAGGGGGCCCACAGGGACCCTGCAGGGCCAGAAAAGATATTTTTTTTACAATTTTCTCCAATATCCACCGATCCTGTCGAAAAATGTTTTTAAAATGAAACACAGGCTCCCGCGCTTTGTTTATTATCGGCACCCGGGTGGTCCTGGTCCTGGAGGCATTTTTTTAATAATGGAGTGTAGGCACACTGGCCCCCCTCCCTCTCTAGGGCTTCTTTCAAAATGAAAGTGGGGGAGGCCTGTATGGCATCCCCCACTGCCCGGTGGACCGCCAGCTCCAGAGGGCTTTTGTAAAATGTAATGAGGGGGACACGCAGCCATCCCGTAGCCCCGGGGACCACCACCTCCCTGGGGCAAAATTGAAGAAGGGAGGGGGCCATGTGGCCCGCACCTGGAGCCAATAATGGCACTGAGGACTGCCACCCCCCAGGGCAGGCTCCTGCTATGCCCCAGGGTGCCAAACCTTGGGACATAGCTGTCTGCTATGGCTTGGTGAGAGCTTTATCGCTCCCCCAAGCCATAGCAAACTGTGCTCTGCTTTCGCCAAGGGAGAGTATTAACAGAATGCTCTCCCTTGCTGAAAGCAGAGCACAATTACTTTTACAGAAAGGGAGATGCATGTTGGCAGCTCCCTCTTCATAAAAGTAATGCCGGCTCCCGCAGGAGGCAGGGAGCTAGCAGGGACCGCGGGGGCCCCCGCAGTCTCAATCATTGCTGAATGGGTGCCCTTGGTGAGACCAGGGCACCAACAACAGAGTCCGGGTCCCAGGGGATGCGGTCCCTGGGGCCAAAATCGGCCCAGGAGGGGGGCTGCTAGACCCCCATCTCCTTAATGTAATAAAAACATTTTTTAAAAGGCCAGGCACACGGGGTATGGGGTCCCCGGGGCCAAAAATAGCCCAGGGAAGGGGGCCATGCAGCCCCCCTCCCCTGATAAAGAAAAAAGAAAAAAAACAGGAAGTCGCCAAAGTCTCCACCCCTTTTACAACCACTCTGCAAACACGCCTCCTGGCGCACTACTATTTGGGGCATGGAGTCCCCTTTCCTCCAGAGAGTCCTTGGGGGCCAACTATTCTTGCTGTTACCTCTTTAAGTCCCACACAGCAGGATTGCTCAAAGGCTGTTGGATGCCACTCCCCTTACTCTACCACTCTGCAAAAGCGCCTCCTGGTACACTGCTGGTTGGGAGATAAAGTCCTCTTGGATGCTGAGGATTCCCAGAAGCCCTCCTGTTACCTCCAGTAAGTCCGACACAGCAGGATTCCTGAGAGCCGGTCAGAGCCCCTGGCCCCTGCCTCCTTTTTCCACCACTCTGCAAACGTGACTACTGGTCAAAAAACCATAGAAATTCACTTCAAAAACCAAAGGTTACAGGGGCGTTATAGTTAGGAAATAGAATTTGAAAAACCTTAGAAATTCACTTAAAAACCAAAGGTTACAGGGCTGTTATAGTTAGGAAATAGAATTTAAAAAAAACCTTAGAAATTCACTGGAAAAACACAAAGGTTACAGGGACATTATAGTTATGAAGCATGTCACCTTTGGGTGAGTGAGGGTTCTTGTCCGTTAAGGACATCTCTTTCCCACTTACACTACATTCCAATCCTATTTTTGGTAGAACATATCCTCAGTGAGTTTTAAGATTTAGATAGGGAGTGATATGTTACCTGTAGCTCTCCCTTGGATCCTACGTGTGGCATTAACATTATAGTTATAGTTAGGCTCAGATTTCACTCATACAAAACCAGTGATATTCAGCAGTTATAGTTACCTGAGCTAACTATAACTTACATGCCAGCAATGCACTGCTTTTGACCTCACATATTATATCGCTCATGACATGGTCAGTGACATCACTGATGACATTTCAAATGACATCACTGATGACATTACTGATGACATGATCCACAGGACCACAAACACCCACTCACACCCCATACAACCTCTCATATGCCCACTCATAACCCAAACAACCACTCTCATACCCATTCAGAGGGATCACTGACAGAATATCGAGGAGCAAAATATCGACCTGGCAAAATATCGAGGAAAAAATATAGAATGCCAGAATATCGAATTCCTATCTACAAACAGGTAAGTACAAAAATATCGAATCCAAAATATCGTTGTAAAAAATATAGTTAGTCAAAATATTGAATTTTTTAAATGTCTTAAAAGTAATGTAAAATTAATAAAATAATACATATAATTAACTAAAACATACTTAAAAATACTTAAATAACCTTAATATTAATAAATATTTAATGTAAGTTAAATAAAATAAACATGTATTTTTATTTTTTAATACATATATATATTAACGTAATATTAATAACAAATATTCAATATTTTAAGCGTTGGATAGCGGGAGGGTAAAAATTACTATTCCCACTCCAGTGAGTGCAACAGTAGGGAAAGCGTTGGATAGCGTAGGGTAAAAATTACTATTCCCACTCCAGAGAGTGCAACAGTAGGGAAAGCGTTGGATAGCGTAGGGGTAATAATTACTATTCCCACTCCAGTGAGTGCAACAGTAGGGAAAGCGTTGGATAGCGGGAGGGTAAAAATTACTTTTCCCACTCCAGAGAGTGCAACAATAGGGAAAGCATTGGATAGCGTAGGGGTAAAAATTACTATTCCCACTCCAGTGAGTGCAACAGTAGGGAAAGCGTTGGATAGCGGGAGGGTAAAAATTACTATTCCCACTCCAGAGAGTGCAACAGTAGGGAAAGCGTTGGATAGCGTAGGGGTAAAAATTACTATTCCCACTCCAGAGAGTGCAACAGTAGGGAAAGCGTTGGATAGCGTAGGGGTAAAAATTACTATTCCCACTCCAGAGAGTGCAACAGTAGGGAAAGTGTTGGATAGCGGGAGGGTAAAAATTACTATTCCCACTCCAGAGAGTGCAACAGTAGGGAAAGCATTGGATAGCGTAGGGGTAAAAATTACTATTCCCACTCCAGAGAGTGCAACAAGAGGGAAAGCGTTGGATAGCGGGAGGGTAAAAATTACTATTCCCACTCCAGTGAGTGCAACAGTAGGGAAAGCGTTGGATAGCATAGGGTGAAAATTACTATTCCCACTCCAGTGAGTGCAACAGTAGGGAAAGTAATGATTTAATATTTAAATTAAAAAAAAAAATTATCAATACCAATAAAAAATGAATTAAAATTAATTACCAATTACAACATATTTAATAATTAATTAATTATAAATACCAATAAATATTATTTATTAAAAATTAATTACCTATTAATAATTAATTAACAACCAATTAATTTTCAATACCAAAAATTAATATGTAATACAAAATGTTTACCAATTAATAATTAATTAACAGTAAATTAATTATCAATACACAAAAATATTTTCAATAATTATTTAATTACAATTAAATTACTTCCCACCCTATTCCCCTATAAACCCACAACCCGCTCCGAATAATAAATTAATACAATTAATATAATTATCAATTAATCAATTAATAAAAATTAATTACCAATTAATACAAATTAATTACCAATTAATAAAAATTAATTACCAAATAAAAATTAATTAACAATAAATTAATAATCAATACCAATAAATAAAAATAAATAATTACTGAATTACAATTAAATTACTTCCCACCCTATTCCCCTATAAACCCACAACCCGCTCTGAATAATAAATTAATACAATTAATATAATTATCAATTAACAAATTAATAAAAATTAATTACCAAATAAAAATTAATTAACAATAAATTAATAATCAATACCAATAAATAAAAATAAATAATTACTGAATTACAATTAAATTACTTCCCACCCTATTCCCCTATAAACCCACAACCCGCTCTGAATAATAAATTAATACAATTAATATAATTATCAATTAACAAATTAATAAAAATTAATTACCAATTAATAAAAATTAATTACCAATTAATAATTAATTAACAATGAATTATTTATCAATACCAATAAATAAAATTAAATAATTACTTAATTACAATTAAATTACTTCCCACCCTATTCCCTATAAACCCACAACCCGCTACAGAACTAAAACGCAAAATTAAATTAAAAATAATTAATAATTCCTAAAAATTAATATTTAATTTACTATAATTAAATTACTTCCCACCCTATTCCCCTATAAACCCACAACCCGCTACGGAATAAAATTACGCAAAAATTAAATAACATAAAATTCATTACTTTAAAAAAATTAAAACATACATTACAAAAATAATACATACTTTTAACACATATACTAACACTTAAAACACTATAAAAAAATTCGATATTTTTAACAACTATGGGGCCCATTACGATACCCGGCGTAAATAAATCCGCCAGGCATGGAAGCGGCAAAAATCCGCCCGCACACACCGCCTGAACACCGACCACGCCATTATGAGTACACAAACCGAAAACCGCCATCGGCGGAAAAATCACACAAAATACCGCCCGCCATCGTCCGAGTCGGAGTCAAACCGCCCGCCACGGACGGAAACACGCACGACAACACAAAACCGCCCGCCCACACGGCCGACACACCGCACGTGAAATTACGATCGCACCGCCATGAGCGCGGAAAAACAACAAATATACCGCCCGCCAGCGCAAACAACGCCGATGAGAATCGACACGGCAGAAGCCATGGCGCCAACGTACCTGCACAGAAACCATCCGCACACAAAACCAATAGCACACAACATGGCCAACAAGTCCACACAGCAAGGCACACACAAATACACAAGCACAGTACACATCCCGAAAACACCCCCCGGACAAACATAAAATACAAAGGCCAGAACCCCAGACACAACACACCTGAAAACAACAGACCATGAGGACACACCCACATAGGTGAGTACAAAAGCAGCACTCCCACAGACCACAACCCCTTGCTACATTGCAAACCAGAGAGGAGAGGAGAGGACACAGTGACACAGCAAGGACAGCAGCACACCACAGAAACGCACACATCACAACCACCACCACCACCACCACCAAACACCAGCACCACAAACCCCCTGCACATTACACAACACACACCGCACCAGCACCACAAACACCATGGCACCACAAAGGATGCCCAAGTTCACGCCCATGGAGCTGACGGTCATGGTCGACGAGATCATCAAGGTGTACCCACAAATCTATGGGAACATGGTCCAGCACACACCACTAGCCACCAGAAACAGAATGTGGAACCGGATCGTAGACCAGGTCAATGCAGTCGGGACCCTGCCCAGGAACAGAGTCGAGATAAACAAACGTTGGAATGACGTAAAGAGCCTGGTCAAGAAGAAGGAGGGCAAAAACAGAGAGCTGGCTGCCGTCACTGGCGGAGGGAATCCCGCGCTCTTTAAGACCTTCAAAGCGTGGGAGGAGAAGGTGCGAGTCGTAATCCATCCGGAGATCCTCGCCGGATTAGCAGGGGGAGTGGAGGCTGGTAAGTACAAACTAATGTATACCAGCACACCGCTATGTACTCACATGCGCACCTACCATGCCACAGCTCCCAGGGACAAACACCCCCATGTCCAGCACACAATACACAACACATCACACACACATGCAACAGACACTACCACACACAGCCCAAACCGAACAACTGTAAGATGCGTGGGGACATGTGTACACTAAGCCAGCCACGTAACCACCAACAGTACCCCAAATATGCCAGAAGCGCCACAACGAGCACCCACCACACCCATGTGTCCGCCACAGCTGCACTAACCGACAAGTAACAGGTAAGTGGCAGGAACACAAAGTGCAGTGGGTGGGACGGTGGACAGCCCAAGTACAACACACACCAGGCCCCAGTCCCACAGCACAGCAAGGAGGAGCATCCCCCACACCCCACAGCCACGTGTCAGCCACCGCAGTGCACAACGACAGCCGAAAGGCAGACATCACGGTCCACAGCAATCGGTGTCAGTGGGTGTACAGCCACCCCCACGACCCACTACACCCCCCACCCCCACAGACCTGCAACATGGAGCACCCCCGCTTAGAGCCATGTGGCATCCAGTACAGTGCACGCACGAACAACTTGCAGGTGGGAAACTGGACAGGGCTGGATTACTGGAGGCATGAGGACCATAACACCACCAACACATGGGACATGTCACGTAGCAGACGAACACTCAGCACCGCCCACCGTCACGAACAAGTGAACAATGTGCACACGGACATGAACAACAGACTCACACCCCACATGACCCATCACAAACACAGCAACACCCAAGGAGCCACGTCTGCATGCACAAGCCACACTGAACATAGTACCACACGGCAGCCACTGTGCAACTCATCACACACAACCGAAACACCATTGAAGTCATGTCCATGTAGCCCCCACTGCCTGTCAACCACACACCCCACAACTACGCCTATGTAAGACAAACAACACTAGACGCAACAGAGCGGAACAACAGAAATGCACACGAACACCACTGAACCCATCAAACTCACAGACACACCATGCACATACAACATACCATCCATCCCATCCGTCAGCCCCAGTCTCATGAAAGGCATGTCATCCGCACAGCTGCCACACATACAGCAGTCACGCTAAGACACATGCCCATGACCAACCATGTGCCAGAAGTCAATTAAGCGCACGACACACTGTGAGCAACAACACACAACATGGGCCACACCCCCCCGAGCACTGCAGTGATGCACATGGCACAGGGCAGCACGCACACCAAGGAGATGGGACAACTGCAATACGTTGGCTGGCACACAACTATCACTCACTCATAACGATGCGTCCAATGCCATGTCCAGTAACCACAACAGACAGCAAATATGCAGGGCATGTCAGGCATGCACACACCTCAGACCATGCACTGTCATGCTGCCACAACACATGTCACGTTCGGCACCCATGGCTCACAGCATGTACCCCAAAAGCATATCCCCTCCCAAATGCGAATCTGGGGCATGGCCCCCATGTTGCCATATGCGTTCCTAAGCGTTCCATTTGAACCCCAAAAGCATATCCCCTCCCAAATGCGAATCTGGGGCATGGCCCCCATGTTGCCATATGCGTTCCTAAGCGTTCCATTTGAACCCCAAAAGCATATCCCCTCCCAAATGCGAATCTGGGGCATGGCCCCCATGTTGCCATATGCGTTCCTAAGCGTTCCATTTGAACCCCAAAAGCATATCCCCTCCCAAATGCGAATCTGGGGCATGGCCCCCATGTTGCCATATGCGTTCCTAAGCGTTCCATTTGAACCCCAAAAGCATATCCCCTCCCAAATGCGAATCTGGGGCATGGCCCCCATGTTGCCATATGCGTTCCTAAGCGTTCCATATGAACTCCAAAAGCAAAGTACAAACCAGACCCAGGATGGGCCAGGAGCCCGCATACACCAGAGTCACAATGAGTAGGGGCACAGCAACACACCCATCGGCATGGCCAATCCGTCCCATGCCACATGTGCACAGCACACAGTCCCATTGCCTAGCACACACAACTACAGATGCCACAGCCACACACTCGCCTCCGGGAAACCCATGTACGAGATTGCACGAACTGCCAATGTCAGACGACTAATACATACTTCGCCAGGTGCAACACAATAACAAATCTCATTCTCTCCACAGGTGACGAACTGCTGGATGCTGGGGATGGAGACAGCAGCCAGCACAGCCAGCCTACAAGCCCCCAACGAGGACACACGGATCTGGAGGATCTGTCCTCCTCTTCGGACACGGACCACCAAGCTGGCCCATCTGGCGTGGCAGGGCCCAGCCGCTCCCCAGGACCCCTCCTACCCACCAACCCATCATCCAGGGATGCTGAACAGTCCCAGTCCCCTGCTGCCACTGTCGTTGCGGCCACACCCACGGTCATTGCGGCCACTACCACTGCCGCAACCGCCACCATCGCCGCACCGACCACCACCGCCTCCACCACCACCACGTCTTCGCTGGCACCAGCCCCAGCGCAGGTGGTGGCCCGGCCGACTGGATCCACCCTGGGAGCCACAGCGAGGACCGTGGTGTGCAATGTGGCTAGTGGGCAGGCCGGTGGCAGCAGGACTGGTAGGAGGAGCAGGGTCAGGGAAACGCCAGCCTCCCCTGGGAGCCATGCCCTGCCTCAAATGGCCAGAGTCCTTGGGGCCTATGAAGAGGCCCAAGGACAATGGGCCAGGTCTGCTACTGACACGCGGGAGGTGCTGGGGGTGCTGAGGTCCATGGACGCCCATATGGGCCAATTCGTGTCCCGTATGGACCAACTCGTGGACCTCATGGGCCAGCTGGTGGTGGCGGTGGGGTCACAGGCAAGGCCAGCAACACCACCTCCGCCACCACCTGCTAGGGCGCAGGCTCGGGCAGCAGTGTCCACTTCCCCTGCGTCCACAGCCAGTGAGCACACCTCACCCACCACCAGCAGGTCGCCACCACACACCCCCCTCCCAAACGTGGAAGGGGCCATCCGAAGAGGAAACAGATCTCCCGGGAGGACTTCGCACGCTCCAGTCGCAAGTGAGGCAGCCAGCCAGCCTTCCGCCAGCCTTCCTTGACCAGCCACTGCATTGACTTGCTCTACGATCCCACTCCACACAGCCAGCTGGATGGCATGTGTGTGTTGGACTATGGACATAGAACCAGTGGGTACACCCTGATCATCACGCAGCCATGACCGACAGCTCATTGTCACTGCACGCACCACTTTTGTCATCACCTTACACACAATCACATGTCACAGTTTGTAATAAATGCACCTTTTTCACTAACTGCTGTTTGTGCCCTGTGTTTTATTTGTACGGAATACAACGGCCACCTTGGGCGGAAAGGCACCTGATGCGTGGCATGGCAATGGAATCCGGAGGGCCTGTAGGGACCTAGGGGTGGGAGACAGAACAGGAGCACATTCAATGAGTGTGTCACACACCCATCACACAGTACATGTCAACAACTACAAGCAATGTACACACATCGCACAGAGCAATAGGGCACAATGCCACAGTCACCAACAGTGGCATACTACCCTGGCCATGGAGCGTTGACACACTGCACGCAGTGAACATACGGCCACCCTGACACAGCACACACACACCTGCACAGATACAGACACATCATCCGTCGTACATGGACACTCACCGTCAAGTGAAGTAGCGGGCGATGAGCTGCTGGCGCACATTCCCAGCTTCCTCCTCTCCGCTGTCCACCTCACTCGAGCTGTCCTGGTCTGCGGGCTGGGGCCCTGGTTGATCTCCGTCATCCACAATGAGGGGGATCTGCTTCCGAATGGCCAGATTGTGCAGCATGCAGCACGCCACCACTATCTGGCACACCTTCTGTGGGGAGTACGCCAGTGCACCCCCGGTGCGGTCCAGGCACCTGAACCTGGACTTGAGGAGGCCAAAGGTACGCTCGACCACACGTCTGGTCCTCCCATGTGCCTCATTGTATCGATCGTCTGCTGGGGTGCGAGGATTCCTCAATGGACTGAGCAGCCATGCCCCATTCGGATACGCAGAGTCACCTGGGTGTGAGGGACACAGAGAACCGTTGCAATTCCAACTGGACAAGGGACAGCATCGCACAACCAGCACGCTACACCACTCCACATACTCACCGACAATACAGGCACGATCCTGTTGCAGATTGGCCATCAGTCGTGGCAAGATGCTGTTGCGCATTATGTGTGCGTCATGGGCCGAGCCTGGAAACTTGCACACACGTGGGTGATCACCATGTCCGCAAGGCACACCACTTGCACATTCAGGGAGTGCGTGTGCTTCCTGTTGCGGTACAGGTGCTCAGTGGCCTGTGGTGGAACAAGGCCAACATGAGTGCAGTCAATGGCTCCCACGACGTGTGGGATTCTGCCAAGGGCATAGAATGCACCCTTCACTGCCGCCAATTCACGAGCCCTGGGGAATCTGATGTACCTGTTCCGGTACAGCATCATGGCTGCCAGTACATCCCTCAGCACCTTGCTGAACATGGGCTGGGACATCCCTCCTCCACTGCCCACTGTGTGCTGGAATGACCCAGTGGCGAAGAAATGCATGGCGGCCATCACCTTAGCCGTGGGGGTGACAGCAGTCGGATACACCCTGCGGGGACGGAGATGGGGCTCTAACATGGCACACAGTCGATGCAGAGTTGGCCTGTCCAGCCGAAACTTCCTGATTACCTCTGTATCGTCCATGTCCGCCAGCAATTGGTATGGGCGGTCAATGTTCGGTCTCCGCCTGGGTTAAATGGCAGAGGACACATGTCAAAGCAACACGGCACATAGCAATTTCGCATACACATCACTGACATGACTGAGCAAGCACATGAGCCACAGCCCAGCTGTCAAGCTGGGACGGCACGGCCACAATACACTTACACAGGTCTCCCAACAATGGCAATGGCAAGTGAGACATACCACTGCCATGTGCATGCACATGGGGATCTAGGCCCCAATGACTTGCGGGGCGTGCTGATGGGGACTGACTGCATATTCGTCAAGCGGCAACGCCACGGCAACATGAGTGTCTGCTGAGCATGGAACTGCTTCCGAGGCTGGATGAGTATGGCACACGACGACGACGATGTGGGCACGGGCTGAGCGGCCAATACAAGTGGGACCTGTGGCACGAGGGGATATGAGACAGTAGTAGGTGTCAGCACTGCACCCTATGTACAGCACTGTACGGATCACAGCTCCCGAAACATTGACTGGTGTCCACATTGACAGCCCCATGCCAAGACAGCTGTGTGCTTGCAGTCACACGTCACAGGTGCGAGGTTACATTGCACGTGCCAGGTGGCAGACGTACATAGTGGGAGCTGGCATGTGTGTGCATGTGTCTCCTGTTCAGGATCCACCAGATGGGCGCTGACTCTGTACTGACCATTGGACACAGCATGTTCCGTGGAAGGCTTGTGTGTGTGGGATGGTGGCACTGGATGTGCCTCCGTTGGGTGGGGGGCCATGCACAGGGCGGGTACGTCGATGATTGCGCATTGTTGGTCACGGTGGGTGCACCAACTAAGATGTGTTGCCCTGTGTTCAATTCCTATGTCCGCATGATGATGGACTGTGGATGTGGGCAGACTACACATTGGTCGATGTGCTGTCTATATGCATGTGCCTTCACACCAGGCACAGCTGCCCCTGCACATGTGACCCCTGCTGGACTCGCTGCTGGGTCTGTGGAGCTGATGCACCTTCTGCGCGTGGGGCGGGCAGCTCTCCTCACTTCCCTCATTGCGCATGTCATGTCTTTGCCGCAGGTGACATGGATCATGGAGGGCCCACATGTACGCGTGGGTAGGCTACACATGATTGTTCACTGGTCGCCACCCCCAGTCAGTGTTTCGAATGGGAAGGTTGTCGTGCTGGTGGTATGTTCGATGTGGCGGATGGGCGGGCCTAGGTGCGGGCTTACATTCCGGACATGGGGGGTAGTTGGATTGGCGACTAGTTGCAGTACACACGGGACACGTCTCTTCCTTTCCACATCTGGGTCATCCCTTGTACTAACTGACAGTGATACAGTCATCTTCGCCCCAGCCCTCATGTCCTCCCCTCGCCCCCCAATATGCATGCTCACCTGCGAGGCTAGCGCTTGCACAGGCAGCCCCAAGCTCGCACCAGAGAGGGCAAGGAGTGTATGTGTGGGTCCAGTTGCACGAGTGGGCTGTCTCAGGGTATGATGTGTGGCGGGACGCCGTCCACCTGCGTGGTGCCCCAAATGGAGACCCGGCCTGCATGGACTATGCATCACAGTCTTCGCCTTCCGGATCCGCCACCTGCGACACCCAGTGGCTGTGGCTGCCCTTGCGGCCAGGCCGCGTCCGTCTGTGGCTGTTGGCCCACACATTCACTCTTTGGCCTCTCTGGGGAGGGCTCGGGGGTGGTGGCGCACGCGCTTGCACTTAGTCGCAATGGCATGTGTCGTGGTTGGTATGATGGGCAATGGATGGGATGGTGCGAGCCACCTCCCGTGACGTCAGTGCTGCTCGTGCTGTGGTGCGTCCCCCTACACTTCCATTTGACTTGTGCCATGCTAGACGTTGAGGTTCTATTGCCTGCGTGATATGACCAGGAGGAGCGCGAGGAGACCTCTCACACACCATGCTCCACTGCCATCCCGTGCCCTGTATCGCCTGTGCGGATTGACTATGTTGGGGTTACACCTGGTCGACTGGGGCTGTGTGTGCCTTGTCAAGGGGCATGGCGGGCGCACAACAGGATCCAGCTTGTCCACAGAGGGTGGGCTGAGGTGCGCCTGGTACCGCTTTGTACGTGTGCCCGGCTGCTGTGCACACACGTGTTCACTCCCCCCGACAGGTGTCCTCTCACAATGCCCAGGGAAGCGGTGGTGTACTGTTCATGACCCCTCCCAACACGGCGTGCTCCAACTTGGCATGTGCGCATCTACCCGTCGCACCCACCCACCTGAGCACTGCGTCCATACGACTTCACACGACACATGTGTGTCTTCCACAGTAGTGCTACTCATTTGCGTTGACATCCAATACCAGTGGACTACATGGTCATGTCACGACTGCCGTGTACTTCACATACTCTCATCCTCTCTCATTCGTACTTGTGAAATGAGTCAGCGGAGACAGTTTTGGTTTCAAACATTATATTGAGTCTTCTGTCCTCTGTGATGCAGTATAGTGGACACTACTGACAGCGGAATACATGTTGAGGATATACTGAGCATGATTACAAATGGGATAGGGTGTGGGGTTACATCTGCTTGGCCAAGGCTGTGCTAATGTACATTTACGTATAGCTGCGGAGCTGCGGACTTTGACACAGACGGTATACATGTAGCCTACCAGACCGCTCGGCATCATGGGCACAGTCCATCTCAGTTCCATGTGACAGGTTTGCTGCGGTTGTTCCTCATGCACGCGTGCATGTGAGATGACATCAGGGCATGTGCTTGCGTGCATGCAGCGGCGTGCCACTTGTTGTTGCACTGTGGTGGTTACTGGACATGTCACAGTCACTGGGGTCGTGTTGTTGTTGTATGCACTTGTCGTCCATGCAAAGGTCCTGGTATGGGATTCCCGGGGCGGGGGTGGGAGGGGTGCAGCACCCACAGACTCCAGGCGACCTATTCATGTCCACTGAGCGGTGTGTGTGTCCATGTGCGCTGGATCCATGTCGTGTCCTGGTTGTTCGTGCAGTTCCGTCCATGTGGGTGCGATGCACAGAGCCCATGCCACTGCCTCCCACGATGCATGCGGTGTTCCTGGATGTGATGGGGAACAGTGTGCATGTCCCGGTCATATCCGATGTCATGGCGATGTCGTTGATGGTGTGGTTACAGTTGCCGGTCGTTTGGTATGGCTGTTGTGGTGGTGACTGGCCAGTCCGTGCGGAAGCTGAGCATGGGTGCGGGGTTGGACTTCATAGGTCACTCGGGGAACCTGCGTTGTGGTCCGACGTATTTACAGGTTGTCAGGTATGCGATGCCGTCCAGCAGGGCTTCCATGTCATTGGTGGTGTACATGTTTGCCAGCCAATGAAGCGGATGGTGGCTGTCAAGGTGTTGTTCGTAGGTTGTCCCTTGGAGGACCATGATGGGGCATGCTGGGTGACATTCGATGTAGCTGTTCTCGATGATCCGTCGTGTGGAGGCACAGTGGTTCCATTTCAGTGCGCGTGCGATGTTGGCCACATACGCCATGCCCCCATAGGCAGAGCAGGCCCTGTCGTGTGCGTCCAGAGGGAGGAGTAGTGGTAGCAGGTCCGCCTTCAGACATGCCGGGTTGGAGAGGCATATCTCGACGGGATGCTGGTAGGGACACCTCCGACAGTAGAAGACGGGCATGACGCAGCTGAACAATGTGATGCGGTAAGTCAGTCGGTAACTTACGTTCAGCAGGGACAGGAGATCGCATCCCAATGTATGTATCGTGTTGGTTTGGTACAGCTTGAGCTGTTCGGCGTAGTTGGGTAGGTGTGTTGCGGTTGCCATTTCGCAGCGGTTCGTAGAGGTGGCGTGCTCCGGCTGTGTGTGCAGTCTGCAATGTGCACGCTCCGGGGTTGCTGTGAGCTCTGTGTAGTCGTGGGGAGACAGGACTTGTGTTCTGTTGGCTTGTTTGGAGGACACGGGCCCTCTTCCCACATGCTTCTCAGACAGTTCAAGGTCAGTGCTGTGTGACTCCTTCCAATTAACTTGCATGTGGCCGACATGGGGGAGTGTTTTCTTCTTTCTTCCCCGTCCGTTGTGTGCTTCTGTGATATGCGCTATCTGCCCTGTGGTCGGTCTCCTCGGCATGCCTGTGTTGGTCTATTCTTGGACAATGGCTGTATTCACCGGCTTCTGTCGTAGGGCTGTGGTTTCGGTGTTGGAATGGAAGGTCATTCAGTGCTGTCTGCTCTCCCTTGTGTGGGCGGCAGGCTGCCTTTCCGCTCTGCGTTGGGCCTTGTGTGTGGATGTTATTCTTGGGCCACCTGTTGTCGGTCCCCGGGCTCTTTGGTGTTCCGTTTCATGTGTGTTGTTCATATGTGCAGGGTGGTATGGGTTTTTCAGTGTGGTACTGGCGTCCCTCTTCCCGAAGGAGCCATGCTTCTCCTAGTTGGTGTTGCCGCCGCTGTGTGCTACGCCATGTTTGTTACACTGGGGTGTGTCCTGCAGTTGCGTGTCTTCACTGACATGTGTGCGTCGGTTGTGTGGCGTTGGGTGTTGTCCGTGAATTGGGCGTTGGGGACATGTCTGTGGCCGGCCTGTCACGTGTCATGTGCGTTCGGGGTGGGGCTGATGTGTGTGCTGCTTGGTTGTGTCCCTGTGTCTGTGTGCGACGCATGCATGGCGCTGCGGTTGGCCTCTGCGTTGTGCGCATGTGTGGCGGCGTCATCGGCGCTTTGGGGCCGTGACGGGGTGGTTGGTTCCTAGTCCCAGGTGGTGTGTACACATGTGTTCCGCGATGTTAGGATTTGGCCTGTGTGTCATATGTGGATGCAATGGTGGATGTGTAGTGTGCACGCGCTGGTGGGGGGTTGTCCGCTTTTCCGCCCTTGCACTGTGTGCGCTGTTTGCGTGCACTTGTTGTGTGTGTGCCTACCTGCGTCTCCGCGGTACGTTGCGTCCTTGGTGGTGCATCAGCAGAAGCATGGGAAGGGCCTGCAGTGCTGGATTCATGCCCGGGGTGCCGCTTCTTCGTTGTCCGTGCTCTGCGTCCGTGTTTCCGCCTCTCTTTCACGTGCGGTGTCTCTTTGCCGTGGGAGCCGTTTGTTTGCGGCATCGTAATTTATGCGCCGGGCGGGACGTGTTTCGTCGGACGGTGTGTGTCCGTTGTGCTGCGCCGCTACGTGTGCGGGCGCACTTTGATGGCGGACGGTGTTGCTGGCTTGCCGGCGGTGTTTGGCCTGCTTTTCGCATCGTAATTGGGCGGGCGTGTGGACTGCTGCGTGCCGGCGGTAACTGGTGGTTTCTGCATCCGCCAGCACGGCGGTTGTGCTTCCGCCCGCCATCGTAATGGGCCCCTATATTATGACTGTCGATATTATGACAATCGATATTTCTTACCTGAATTTCGATATTCTGCACCACTATATTTTGGCAATTCGATATTCTGTCCATTCTATATAAAAAACTAGATATTTTGGCAATTCGATATTAAAAATTCGATATTATGTCTGTTCACCCATTCAGAGACCTATACCAGTACTCACACACCAACTCACTCATCCATAAAGCCACTCACACACCTACTCACTCTTGCAGCTACTCACACAATCATTTACTCACCCATACAGCTACTGATACAACCAGTCACTCACCCATACAGTCACTCACACAGCCACACACTCAGCCATACAGCTACCCACACACCTACTTATATACCTACACAGTCACTCACACATCCACTCACTCACCCATGCAGCCTCTCTACACAGCCACTCACTCACCTATACAAGCACTCACACACTCACTCACATACCCACACAATCACTTATATACCCATTCACACATCCATACAAGCACTCACACATCTGCTCACTCACCCATACAGCCATCCACAGACACTCACTCTCCAATACAGCCAATCACACACCGACTCACTTAATCAAACACCCACTCAAACAGCCACTCACGTACCCATACAACCACATACACACCCATTCACTCACTCATACTGCCACTCAGGCACCCACTAACTCACCAATGCTGTCACAACACACTAGTTACCCACCAATAGAGCCACTGATACCGCCATTCACTCACCCATAAAGCCACTGAGAAACCCACTTATTTACCAATACAGCCACCCACACACCATCTCACTCACCCACACAGCTACTCACACACCCACTTATGCACCCATACAGCAACTCACACACTCAAACACACAAAGATACATATAGTCACACAGCCACTCATATAATATGTTAAAAATAGTATAACTCAGTAGTAGTGCACCTAGTATACTAATTTACCTTCTGTAGTAGGTCAGTATATATGTTTAACAACCAGAGGGGCATATGTATGAAGCCTAATTCCCGTTCGCAAATGGGCCAATTCTCAGAATCGTCCAGTTTGCGAACGGGAAAAAGCCTTTTGGGATGTATCATCCCAAAAGGCCCTCGCAATATAGGGAATCGCAAAATTTGTGATTCCCTATTTTGCGACTGCATTTAAAGAATCGCAAATTGCGATTCCTGAAATTCAATGCAGGAAGCACCCAAGTTGTGTGAGTTTGCCCTAAGAAATCGCAAATTACCACCAGCTTCCAGTTGGTGGTAATTTACAATTTCTTTGAAAAATGCACTTTTTTGTATTTTTCAAAGTGGCCTGTGGCGCACATACATGCCCTTAGGGCATGTATGTGAGCCACATGTGCACACATACATATTTCATGGGTGCAACAGGGTGTCCTTTAGACACCCTTGCACCCTTGAAATTGCATTCGCAATTTGCGAGTACCTAATGGGTACTCGCAAATTGCGAATGTCTTCCCATTCATTCCTATGGGCCTCTAGGCCCTTAGGAATGAATGGGAAGGTATTCCTTAATTCCGACTCGCAATTTGCGAATCGCAATTAAGGAATATTAAGGAATCGCAATTATTATTGCGATTCCTACATACATTGCATTTTGCGAGTCCTTAATAGCAATTCGCTAAAAATCGCTATTAAGGACTCGCAAAACGGTTTGTTCATACATATGCCCCCTAATCTCGTAAAAACACTTACACTCACCTGATGATGTCATCAGTGATGTCATTCGAGATGTTATCAGTGATGTAATGAGTGATGTCACTGACCTTATCATGAGTTATGTAATATGTGAGGTCATAAGCTTTGCATTGCGGGGTGCAAATTATAGTTAGCTCAGGCAACTATAACTGCTGAATTTCACTGGTTTTATACGAGTGAAATCTAAGACTAACTATAACATCCCTGTACCCTTTGCTTTTTTCAGTGAATATATATATATATATATATATTTATATATATATTCACTGAAAAAACCATAGGTTTCAGGCACGTTATAGTTAGAAATTAGCATTTAAAAAACCTTAGAAATTCACTGAAAAAACCATAGGTTTTAGGGACAGTTATAGTTAGTTGGACATTGCACTCGTACAAAACCCGTGAAATTCCCCCGTTATAGTTAGTTCAGCTAACTATAACTCGCGCCCCCGCAATGCACTGCTGATGACGTCACATATTACATCACTCATGACATGGTCAGTGATATCACTGATGACATCACTGATGACATCTCAAATGACATCACTGATGACATCACTGATGATATCATCCATGTGAAAATTTCATGCATCTTCTCACACCCTAATATAACTTTTGATACACCCACTCTAAATTACACACTACCATTCTCAAAACCATAGACACTCCAACACCAATAACTACATACCCACTCACTGATTCTTAGGTCTACACACACATCCACTCACTCACCCGTACAGTCACTCATACTTACGGTCACTCAGTACAGGACTATCATATGCACTCATACACCTATATAGACACTCACACACCGCCACTCATCCATAGAGGTACTCACACACCTAGTCAGTCATGCAAATAATTGATCACACTCCCATTTACTCAGATGTACAGTTATACACACACCAGCTCAATTACTCATATAAATACTAGCACATTCTTACACTCTTATACAATCAATGATACAAGCACACACTCATCCATACAGCCACTCTCACAATAACACACTCTCATTTGTAGCCAATTATGTACTCCAACACACATATATACTACTTTTCACATATGTAGTTACTCACACATGTAACACTGAGATATACATTCACTCACTAACACACCCATACACACACTCACCCACCCATACAGTCCCTCACAGATGCACTCTTGAAACCATGCACCCAGTGAATCACCCACTCACACATCTATGCTCAGAGTCACACACACCCCAACCACACAAACAATGAGGCACCCATACAGATACTCAGACAACAAATCAATAACCCATATAGACACTCATGTAGCTATTCACAAACCCATGAGCAGCTTACACACCAACAGACACACGTTTACAGACATTCACACAGTTTAGTCACTAACCCATGCATTCAGTAAGATACGTTTAATCACTCTCTTATAGAGTCAGTCACGCACCTACTCAATCATCCATTCAGACACTTATACACCCACTCATTCTTCAATACGCCTTTCCCTATATATATTAAACATATTTCAACTTTACAGAAACACACAGTCACTGCATGATGTCATCAGTGATGTCATTTGAGATGTCATCAGTGATGTCATCAGTGATGTCACTGACCATGTCATGAGTGATGTAATATGTGACGTCATCAGCAGTGCATTGTGGGGCGCGAGTTATAGTTAGCTGAACTAACTATAACGGGGGAATTTCACGGGTTTTGTACGAGTGCAATGTCCAACTAACTATAACTGTCCCTAAAAGCTATGGTTTTTTCAGTGAATTTCTAAGATTTTTTAAATGCTAATTTCTAACTATAACGTGCCTGAAACCTATGGTTTTTTCAGTGAATTTCAAAGGTTTTTTAAATGCTAATTTCTGACTATAACGTGCCTGAAACCTATGGTTTTTTCAGTGAATTTCAAAGGTTTTTTAAATGCTAATTCCTAACTATAACATGTCTGAAACCTATGGTTTTTTTCAGTGAATTTCAAAGGTTTTGTAAATGACAATTTTTAAATGTATTAATTGTTATATTTATTTTTTTGATACTGATTTACTACATTTTTTTAAACTATTTATTTTTAGATATTTTATTTTTTAAATTACATTGTAATTACATTATACATTACATTACAAAATATACTTTCTCAGAATGAATTACTTTAGTTTAAATACTTTGCAAATAGGCAATAGACTTTTAAGTACAGTAGTTACAGTTGTTGCAATGGGCAACACAATTTCAAACACAATGCAACATTGAGCTCAATGTGAATTTCTAGTTAAATGCAATTAGTTACTTTATGGATTACTTTTCTAACCACAGGACTGGATCCTAGATTCAGTCCTGGGACATCTCCTGTAAACAGTTGAGTAAAAGCGTTTTGGTTACAGTAGTGATTTTTAAGGAATATTATTGTATTTTAAAAGTTGACACAAACTTTTTCACATAGAATCACCAATGTTATCCTACGGGAGGAAATTCACTTAGCATGTGAGTAGTGTTATCGTTACTTTTTCTTACTCAGTGGTGGATCCTGGATCCAGCACTGGTGCATCTCCTGTAAACAGTTGAAAGAATACGTTTAAGTCATACAGGCGATTTTTAAGGAATATTTGTAGTTTGTGAAAATCGACACTTTGAAACTTTTCTGCTGAAAACCAGACAATGGATTCCTATGGAAGGAAATACAAGTTACTGGTAAGTACGGTTAGAATTACTTTTCAGGGTCAGTGCTGGGCTAAAAGATGCAGCACTGGGTTCTCTCCTGATAACAGGTGAGTAAATCGGAATTCGTAGTTCGGCTGATTTTAGAGGAATATTATAAAGTTCCAAAACTCCACACTTAGAAGAATTTCCAAGTGAAACCAGTCAATGTTAGCCTATGGAAGGAAATTCAAGTTACTGGTAAGTACGGTTAGAATTACTTTTCAGGATCTGTACTGGGCTCAAAGATGCAGCACTGAGGTCTCTCCTGATAACAGGTGAGTAAATCGGAATTCGTAGTTCGGCTGTTTTTAGAGGAATATTTGCACAACGGTGAAGGAAGGGGGTGGGGCCTGAGGTGACATGTCTGCAAACACGCCCTGTGGCGCGTTTTAAGTTGGAGAATTAAATCCTCCTCAATCCCGAGGGTCCCTAGGGGCCAACTATCCCACCAGATACCTCCAGTATGCGCCAGAGAGCTGCGTTACAGAGAGGTGTTCAGAGGCCACGCCCCTTTTTGCACCTCTCTGCAACACAGCTCTGTGGCGCTTTCTGGACGTACCTGGTGGGCTAGTTGGCCCCCAGGGACCCTCAGGATTGAAGGGGATTTAATTCCCCATCTTAAAACGCGCCACGGGGCCTGTTTGCACACATGTCACCTGAAGCCCCGCCCCCTCCCTTCACCACTGTGCAAACGCGCCCCGTGGCACGTATTAAGTTGGGGTATTAAGTCCCCTTGAATCATGAGGGTCCCTGGGGTCCAACTAGCCCACCCTGTACCTCCAGTATGCGCCAGGAGGCTGCGTTGCAGAGAGGTGTTCAGAGGCCACGCCCCTTTACACCTCTCTGCAACGCAGCTCTGTGGCGCTTTCTGGACGTACCTGGTGGGCTAGTTGGCCCCAGAGACCCTCAGGATTGAAGGGGATTTAATTCCCCATCTTAAAACGCGCCACGGGGCCTGTTTGCACACATGTCACCTTTAGCCCCGCCCCCTCCCTTCACCACTGTGCAAACGCGCCCCGTGGCACGTTTTAAGTTGGGGGATTAAGTCCCCTTGAATCCTGAGGGTCCCTGGGGTCCAACTATCCCACCAGGTACCTCCAGTAAGCGCCACAGAGCTGCGTTGCAGAGAGGTGTAAAAAGGGGCGTGGCCTCTGTACACCTCTGTGCAACGCAGCCCCCTGGCGCATACTGGAGGTTCCTAGTGGGCTAGTTGGCCCCCAGGGACCCCCAGTATTCAAGGGGAATTCGTTCACCCTCTGCAAACACGCCAGGGGGCGCGTTTGCAGACTGCTGCAGGGAGGGGGCGGGGCCTCCAGCACGATGCCGGTCTTTTTTTTTCTTCTTTCTATGGGAGGGGGCCTGCGTGGCCCCCCTTCCCTCGGCCACTTTTGGCCCCGGGGACCCCATCCCCTGGGGCCTGAGGATTTGCTTTAAAAAAAAAAAAGGGAAGGGGGGTTGCGTGGCCTCCCTTCCCTGGGCCTCTATTGGCCCCGGGGACCCCATCACCCGGGGCATGCCCACTGTTTTTTTTAATAAAATATTCGGAGGGGGGCTGCGTGGCCCCCCTCCTCAGGCCATTTAAGGCCCCGGGGACCCCATCCCCCGGGGCCGGCCTTTACGTTATTTTTTTTATTTTTTTTAAATTCCTTTTTTGTGGAGGGGGGCTGCGTGGCCCCCCTCCCGGGCCACTAATGGCCCTGGGGACCCCATCCCTCGGGGCCTGGCCACTCGTTGGGGACCGTGGGGGGTCCCCAATCCCCGCACGGTCCCGCCGGCTCCCCGCGTCCTGCAGGAGCCGGCATTGCTTTTCCACATGGGGAGCTGCTGACATGCAGCTCCCCTTATGGAAAAGTAATTCTGCTTTGCTTCATTGAAGCGAGAGCAGGTTTCCCTGCTCTCGCTTCAATGAAGCAAAGCAAGTTTGCAATGACAGGGCGGGAGCCGCGCGGCTCCCGTCCTGTGATTGCAAACAGCAGTGTCCCGGGTGTAGGCACCCCGGGACACTGCAGGAGCCGGCCCTGGGGGTGGCGGTCCCCAGGGCCATCAAGGGCTCCAGGAGGGGGGCCGCGCGGCCCCCTCCCATCCTGTGCACAGCCCCGGGGAGGTGGTGGTCCCCGGACCCCCACATTTTATTATTTAGTGCCCCGGGGAGGTGGCGGTCCCTGGGGCGTGTGGGGGGGCTCGAGCCCCCCCACACAGGTAATTAAAAAATTTAAAAAAGAAGCCCCGGGGCTGCGGGGGGGGCCTTGTGCCCCCCGCCACCATTATTTTTATAAAGCCCTGGGGGGTGGCGGTCCCCGGGGCTTGGGGGTTCTTAGAGGCCCCCCATATTATTATTAAATTAAACCCCGCATGCCCCCGGGACTTGGCCCACCCGGGGGCCAATTAACCAGGAAGCACGGGAGCCTGCGCTTCGTTTTTTTTTTTTATCGGCAGGATCCACGCACCCAGTGCGTTTTTTGCCGATTTTACTGTTTTCTTGTGACTCGGTTCCACCGAGTCACAAGATGGCTGCCAACACTTCCTGGTTTGGAGTGTTGACAGCCAATTAGCATACAGCTCGTCATCGGGAGGGTGCGCGGATCCTCTGCGGCCATAGATATATATTTTTTTTTACTTTTGATTTTCTCAGCAACTACTGAACAGATTTACACCATTTAACAAAAAGGGTTCTTTCTGAACCAAGAACTACCTCTTTGCCAAATTTTGTGTAATTCCGTTCAGCAGTTCGGGCTGTAGCCGTGGCTAAAGTTTCCTATGGGAATTAACATGGAGAAAACACGTTTTGGGACCCCCCTTTTTTCTCGGCCCCCGCTTGATGAATCACCCCGAAACTTTCAAGACAGGAGTGGACCGGAGCGCCCCACTAGTTTTGAAAAAAGGTAGTGCTTGGTTCAGAAAGCACCCTTTTTAAAAATGGTGTAAATCTGTTCAGTAGTTGCTGAGAAAATCCAAAATAAAAGTTTCGATATCTATGGCCGCGGTGGATCCGCGCACCCTCCCGATCACGAGCTGCATGCTAATTGGCTGTCAACACTCCAAACCAGGAAGTGTTGGCAGCCATCTTGTTCCAGAAAGCAGTAAAACAACTGCGTAAAACGCAAAAAGGGGGCAGGGTAGAAACACCCTGACCCCCTAGGCCTGCTCAGGGCCCAAAAAAATGTCATTTGAGATGTCATCAGTGATGTCACTGACCATGTCATGAGTGATGTAATATGTGACGTCATCAGCAGTACATTGCGGGGGCGCGAGTTATAGTTAGCTGAACTAACTATAACGGGGGAATTTCACGGGTTTTGTACGAGTGCAATGTCCAACTAACTATAACTGTCCCTAAAACCTATGGTTTTTTCAGTGAATTTGTAAGGTTTTTTAAATGCTAATTTCTAACTATAACGTGCCTGAAACCTATGGTTTTTTCAGTGAATAATATATATATATTTATATATCTGCATACTTATATCAGAAGTTAACGCTTCAACGTGAAAGATCTTAAATCATTCAGGACATTGTGTATGCATACATACAATTTCACTTTTGAAAACATCTTTTGTTTTAAAGATCAGAAGCTAGCAGCTGTTCGTTATTTCTTTCGTGGTAGAAAAACACCGCAGACATTCCTTTTAGATAAGTGAACTGGTAGAAAGACACTCAAGATTAATTACATTAAGGTTTGACTGCTGAACCCAAAGGAGATTTTATCAGTAATGATTGATTGTAAGAAATTAAAACTCCTTACCTTACTGTATGGTTCTATTGAAAAAGGACTTACAAAGAGTGACACTAAATTGTTCATGTCTGTCACTGAACAAGCCAATACAATGGCACTCTGGCTTTTAATATAAATGAGTCTTCTTTTAAATATCATACAGTGAAGTAGTAAAGTTATCTTAGAGAAGATTCTATCAAAGGCAAGAAATACACATTGGTATTTCCAAGACTACAATCACTGCAAATCGTAACAGCTATTTCGATATTAGCACTGTCAAGAAGCTAAGTAGGCCTTTTCAATAGTCTGGCACCAGCTCATTCATGTCATTATATAGCACATATGACCTACAAAAACACCAAGGTGATGGAAGGAATGCTCGAATTAATCTCAGTCACTACCATCATTTTTCTTCCACTGTGCATTCCAGGCAAATACCTATCTTATGCAAATCAGTCTTAGTTCTGCTCCAATGGGAACAGTCCAGCCCAGAACGGCCATTCCAGGTCCCTTCCAGATGGGAAATAAGCAACCTCTGACAGGTAAACCAAGTTGTGGGTCCCTTGCTCATTGTGTCTGAAAAGTGTTGGTGCTCCATCCATCATCTTATTGTGTTTGCATTGTTCACCCTAAGTTGGCAGGGTATTCCCAGACATGGGTCCTATGCTCACTTTGCCACTGGATTCAAGGTAGCCTGACTGATGAGGGGTGTTTCCCTGAAACCGGTCCCAGGATGCTTGGTTCCGGTCCAGGGAAGACCTGGCTTGCCAGTTCAGGCTGGACTGTTCCCATGAGGAGCAGGGTCAAGACGGTTTGCATAGGGCTGGGTCTGAACTGTGGTGGTGAAGTGAGCTAAATAACGATGATGAATTTAACCAAGATCTAATAGTGACTGGAGTTGAGTGTCTGAAAAGTTTCAGCACTCTGTCCATCATCTAATTGTGTTTCCCTTGCTCATTGCACCACTGAAACCAAGCTGCACATGACTGAAGAGCCCCAGCTAGGGCAAATCCAGTCTTGGGTTGCTTGTTTTCCAGTTCAGAGAGGACCTGGCTTGACATTCCTTGCTCAACTGTACCTATTGGAGCAGGGCCTCTGACTGATGTGCACATGCTTGTGCCTAATCGGAGGTGGCATGATGGACAAAAAACAATAGACTAGGATTTGGCCTTGAGTAATTACCAGTGGTTCAGATCAATTCCATCATACTACGTATCACTTTTTTGTCTCCTTTAGTTTGACACCCTAAATGTGATGGGTATGTGCAGATGAGGTTCCTGTGCTCATTCTGCTGCTGGAACCAAGGTGGTCTTGCGTTGCTTGTCTTTTGGTTCAGCGAGGACCTACCTTGACAGGATGCCCAAAATATGTCAAGAGGCCTCCTCAATACATCAGAACCTCAAATAAACAAATGGCAGCAACCTTTATTTAAGGAATGACTACCATTGTGCCTGAGATGATCCCCAAATGCCAGGGGTGCACTAGTGGTCCTAGATGCAAGATGTTGTTATGGGAAGGGATATTGTCTCCTAAAGGGAACCCTCACACTAGGCATACTCACTCATGCATACTTACACACACACACACACACACACACACACACACGCATACATTTATATCCATTATCTCCCAGTGAGTGAACTGCTTACATGCCTTAGAGCCCCCTGCAGCAACTACTCTCCTAAACTCCTGGGCTGCTTCTAGTCCTGGCCCAGACACTTCCAACCAAGCTCTTGCAGCCATATTCTTAAGCTACTACAGATATACAGATACCACTAAATTCTTCTTTACTGGCCAGCGCTCTTACATAGGACCTGATTCACAAAGGTAAACCTAATCATTTGTGTAAGTTTACAGGTTTTTGGTGGTTACCATTTTACTAATAGTAATTTTATAACTGCAGAGACTCTGCATTCGGTGTGGAGAACTCCACACATAAGAATATCGGGCAGGCCTATCATTTTATGTGTGGAGTCTCTGCAGGCAAAAATTCCCAGGCTCCCCCTGCACCGCTGACATCCCTCTTCGCGCCCGGAGGCACATAAGGCTCACCGATGCTTCCCGCTGCGCGGGACACGCTGTTCTTTACTGGGGGTAGAGCAAAGGCAGGGACTCCAATTCCCAGGCTCCCCCTGCACCGCTGACATCCCTCTTTGCTCCCGGAGGCACATAAGGCTCACCGAGGCTTCCCGCTGCGCGGGACGTGTGCGGGCCGTGCCCGGGCGGGCCCGTCCACGCCCGTCGGAGCCCGGAAGAGGCTGGCCTGGGCCTACTCTCTTGGCTCTGGATATTGGATACCCCTGCATCTATTGCTGTTATTAAGCATCTTAGGACCTTTTGGACCCTTGGCCGTTTGCCTATGTAAGTTTACTGGATCCAAATTTATTTAATCAAGATTTTATATAGTGCTGCTCCTCTTTTTTCTTTTGTGTTTCAAATGATGACAGAACAGAAGCAATTGGGGGAAAGGGTGAGCACTCCCAAGTCCTTTCAGAACTCTACACTTGACTGCTTTCTCTCACGGGCTGCCAAGGCTATAGACAAGGAAATCTTAGTTGCTGAACGCCGGCTCTCCCTAGAGGGGGGTCTTGTTGCAGCCACAAACCTGGAGCAAGGGCAGAATGGGCCGTTAAGTGACACTGAACAGGGAACTCATGCTCACGATAAAAGTATATTAGAATTATCTCCCCCTGAGCGGTCCCCGCCTCAATCATCGGTAGCCCCGTCATATGGTCTCCCAGTAAAAAGGAAAAAGAAGGTGAAACATCTGGAGCCTCCACCGGTCGCAAGGACTAGATCCAGGAAAAAGACACAGGAATTAATATTGGAGGTGCTTAGTGATTCAAAGCATGTAGCTTCAACTATGACACATTCTGACTTGACATCCTCCAATCCTATAGGTCTATCCCTGCAAGATATTGAGACTCTAATGACTCGCTTTGAAAAAATAATATCAAATAAACTTTTGCCTATACTGGACAGGCTGGACAAATTGGAGACAAGTGTGGGAACCATTCAAAAGTTTCTTGCCAATCTAATGTCTGGGGAAGGGCCAAAATCAAGAAGTCATGAAGAGGGGCACATTACCATGGGGAATCTCACATTGGAGAGGGAAACCATAGTAGGAACCATAGTAGGAATCTAAACTCACTATCTTGTGTGCCTATCCCTGAAATAAATAGGAGTGACTTGGGGGCAGTGTCACAAAAACCTAAAGAACTCTCACACACTAGTCATTTGGCTAGGGAAAGGCATTCCTCCAGTATAATCGGGTTTATCGCACGCAGTACCTCACTCAATGGGAACGAAATTGAATATACTAGACAGTCTCCCCCCCAAAAGAATGATTTTATTGACAGGAATGACCGGGCCAATGAGGTGACCTTACATCTTCCTCCAGAGTGTTGCCCATATGTGGCAATTCTTACTAGTGTCCCCCCACCTCAGGGCAATTCCAAGGAAACCCTTAGCCAATTGAAAAGTAAAGTTTGCTACTGGCTATCCCAAAACACAAACTTTTCAAATGCAAACTATCATGACATTTTGGGGCAGATTTACAAGAAAGTGACGCATCTGTAGAGATGCGTCACTTTCCCTGCGCCACCCTGAGAAACCCTTGCGCCACCATGGATGCACCGTATTTACAATACGGCGCACCATGGCGCAAGGGTTGACAGATGCGTCAGAAATTTGTTGGGGCATTTGTTGGGGCAAAAGTCACGCATTTCTGGATCCGTGTCGCAAGCACGACGCAACTCCAGCAATGCATTTTGAGGCCTATTCCCACTACACTGTGTCACTACTTACACCGCCTTCAAGCAGGCGAAAGGTTTTGACACAGTGGCGTCCTAGAAGAGACGCAGTGAAATCTTGTAGATTTCACTGCATCACTTTTACGAGGCTCTCCTGCGTGGGAACGCCCACCCTGCATACATTATACCTGACGCAGGTATAATGTGACGCAGGGCTTGACAACTTGACGCATCTCCCTAGATGCGTCACGTTGTAAATTGCCCGCATTTTTTACGCTGCCGCTGCGTCACAAAAGTGACGCAACAGCGGCGCAAAAGTGTCGCAAGAGGCTTGTAAATCTGCCCCTTTGTTTGTAAGATGTGTAAGCTGGGTTGGTCCTCTATGAAAGTCTTCAACTGGAGACTGTGTAGTAATTAATTGTAGGTCCGCAATTCTTGCAGGGCAATTGCTTATAAGTGGAAAGATTTTATCTAGCCAGGGGCCTAGTCAAGGGATTGATATAGTGCCGCTTGTTTTTTTCTATAGGCATCTCAAACCCACTGGCCCAACCATCCCACAAAATGTGCACAACGCCCAGAAACCAACGATGAGATAGGAGCTTTTTCATCTGGAGACCAGAAATAGATATCAAGCCCTTACCGATTTGGACACTCCTGACTGACTAAATCCTGAAATTGCTGAATTATTTATTTAGTTTTTTATTTTAAAAGTTTTATATAGCGCTGGCTAGACCCAGAGGTATCAGAGCGCTTTACATGAGAAGATAATATAAAGCAAACATGGCATACAAGTAGATAAAAAGATAATGAAACAACGTATGAAATATACAAAACAAAATAAATATACAGGTGCAAGAGCTATACACTTCAAGTAACTAGGTATATGATGTTCGCGAAATGGACAGATAACACTGGACAAAATGTAACATGGTGATTGGAGATCAGGTGCAGGTCACAGGTTAGGACCCCCAATAATAATTGGGCCAAACATGGCGTATAAGTAGATAAAAGATAATGACAACAACATGTGAAATATACAAATCAAATAGATAAATAAATCAAACAAATAGATAAACGAATCAAATAGATAAACAGGGGCAGGAGCTATACAAATCAAGTAATTAGGCCGATGATGTTCATGAAATGGACAAGTATTACTGGACTAATATAACATGGTGAAATTGGAGATCAAGTGCAGGTCACAGGTTAGGATCCCCAATAATAATTGAGGAGGTGGATTTTGAGGTCTTTTTTGAAGCTGAAATAGGAGGGGTTGCAGCGCAGGTTTTTTGGGAGGGCATTCCAGATGATAGGGGCATTACCAGAGAAGGAGCGTGATTGTGTGGCTTTCTTTTTATGCAGTGGTGGTATAAGGAGGAGGGAGTTGGTGCTTCTCAGGAGGCTTGTGGTGCCAGCAATGAGGAGTTTCTTGGAGAGGTACTGCGGAGTGTTTTGGTGGAGGACTTTATGAGTGATGCAGGCAGTTTTATAGGCAGATCTGCCTTCAATAGGGAGCCATTTAAGAGATTTGAGAGCCGGGGATATGTGATCGAAGCGTTTGCAGTCTGTAATGAGCCTGGCTGCAAGGTTGAGCACTGCTTTGATTGGAGCAAGGTGGACCTTGGGGATTCCGTTGAGGATGGCGTTACCATAATCAATACGTGAAAGAACAAGTGACTGAACTACAAGTTTAAAATCATCTGACAATCAACATGAATTGTCAATGGCCTGCAATGTACCCCCTGTTATCCAGCCTGAGAGAGTTACTAGTATTAACAACTCTAGTGAAATTGCACACTGTGGCCCAGTTATCATGTCATGTCACCCTGCACTTAATCTAGATGTAAAGAGAGCAAATCCTATAATGAGATACCAGCTCCAGGAGTGTGTAAATAATGATCAGCACTTGGAAATCATACCCTGGAACATTGCAGGAATAAAGTCAAAATTAAATGACCCAGAATGGGGTAATTTTGTGGACGGATTCCATATGTCTGTTCCAGGAAACCTGGGCGACTGAGCAGGTATATAGACTGGGGTTCACTACATTCAGTATTGAGGCCAGGCATTCACCAGCTGGACGTCCACCATGTGGATTACTGATCTGGGTTAAGACTACTTTGAAATGTAAAATCAAGCTACTAGTACTAGGGTCAGAGGAGATTCTTGGCGTAGAGCTGATTTCATTAAAAGAGAACATTCGTCTCAGATTATTTAACATATACAACCGGTTTAGTAGCCCCCACAAGCCCTCTGATACAATAACCTCACTATCCAACTTCCTTGATTCATCCAGGAAAGAGTACCACCTTATAGTCGCTGGAGATTTTAACTCAACATTCGAACCAGTTGACTATGTACAGGAAATAGTGCAGGATGAAGAGCAAGCCAGAGGGGTCAGTAAGCTTCAGATTCCAGCTATTAAGAGATGCACCAAGGTAGGACAACAAGTATTGTCTTTCACTCTTGCCCATGGAGTACGAGCCTGTAATGGGCGGACACGTTCGGATGCAGAAGCACGCTTTACTTTTAAGAGGGGGAACGCCAAAAGCAGGATTGACTATATTTTGGTAGACCTTGACCTTTGGCCAAATGTTAATGACATGATTATTTTAAGTCATGAGGATAGCGATCATAATGCTCTCTCATTGACGCTATCCAGTCTCCCAATCCTGTATGGTCGACCCCGACAGATGGTGGCCCCTGTTGTTACTACTAATAATAATAGAAGAATAAAATGGCCCCAGATATTGGCCGATTGGACTCTCCTCCCAAAAATCTATCCTGAGGTTGCCCAGATCTTTCCGGTCATGAGTAATTTAAACATTAGTGATGCGGTTATTATGGTTAGTTTCCAGCAATTAACATCTAACCTAAGAATCTTTTTTAATAAACAGTGTAAATCGAGTATGATCAAATGGAACACTGCCCCATGGTATAACGAGGCTTGTAGGCAAGCCAGAGATGATCTAATTGTGGCGGTTAAGAAAGAAATACAGATAGATATTAAAAACAGAAGAAAGCTGTACAAGAAGGCACAGGATGATGCAAAAAGGGACTGGGAGTCAGAGAATTGGCGCACACTTGTACAGGCCTCAAGACTGAAGGATTGCCAATTATTTTGGCACCTTTTGTCAAAAGGAACACCTAAGCATAATATTGAAACTGACTTCCATATACAGCCCCATGTCTGGGAAGAGTATTTTATGAATCTTTACACAGGCAAAGTTGATGACTCCAGTCTAGAAGTACAGGTCTGCAGTACAGAACCAGCACAGGCTGATGAAATTAGTTTTTCAATAGAGGAAACTGCCTCTGCTATTAACTCTTTGCAGAATGGGAAAGCTCCGGGGCTGGATAGATTTCCAGGAGACTTGTTCAAAGCGGAGCCTACCATATGGGGACCTCTGCTACAAACAGTTTTTATTGCAATCCTATGAGGAGGGGATATTCCTGCAACCTGGGATGGTGCGGAATTAATCCATATCTTCAAAAAGGGAGACAAGGGGGACCCAGCGAATTATAGGCCAATTAGCCTTATAGATGTTTCTCAAAACGTTTTTAGTAAAATTATTTTAACTCGGCTACAAAGCTGTATAGAGGAGAATAACATATTATCCAATCTACAGGCAGGATTCAGGGCTTTCACGAGCACATTAGACCAGGTATTTAGAATTCTCCTGCTCATATGGAAAGAAGTGACATTTAGGAGGGGTCACTTATATGTTGTGTTTGTCGATCTTAAAACGGCATTCGATTCTATAGACCATACCAACCTCTGGACTGCCCTTCGAGACTTAGGACTCCCTATTGATCTACTTAAAATCGTGGTTCGCCTGCACCAGGATAATTATGCCAAAGTCAGGTGGAACTCAGATGGTAGTCTAACCAATGACATTCTAGCCTCTAAGGGAGTACGACAGGGCTTTGTTCTCGCCACAACCCTATTTACCCTGTATATAAATGGGCTTATAGGTGAATTGTTTGATTGTGGAGATGATCCTCCAAAATTAGCAGGTAGCCCTGTACCCTCCTTGCTATTTGCAGACGACACGTTCCTTATATCAAAAACACCAATGGGTATCCAGAACGTTCTCAATAAATTTGCAAAAGCATGTACAGATAGGGGCTTAGAAATAAATTGCTCCAAAACTAAATATATGGCCTTTAATTCCTATAAATCCACCAAGGGTAAACTGATGTTGGGCTCTCAATTGCTAGAACAGGTCAAGGTATTTGATTACTTGGGAGTCCGAATCAGTGATAGTTTAGTTTGGACGCCCCAAATAGAAAAGAGTGTTTTAACCCTTCAACATGTCGACTGTGCAATAGCGGGGAGGGTAAGGGGTTCTGCTTGTCATCCCACTTCTCCAATTTTGGAATTACATCGGGCAAAAGGGCTAGGCGCTGCCCTATACGGGACCGAGCTGTGGGGGCTGGAGAACTTAAAGCAATTAGACCTCTCTGAGAACAAATTTTTAAGGGCGATCCTTAACCTACCATTGAACACGCCCCTATTGCCGTTACGTCTTGACCTTGGTCTTAAACCCATTAACTATTTTGCTATTCTTAAGGTACTTCTGTTTTGGGTAAGATTTTGGACCAGTAGTACCCAGATCAGCCCGTCTGCGCCCGTCCGCGCCTGGACCGCGCCCAGTGCCAGAACCCCTGGGCCGCGCGCCCCCGCTCCAGCCTCGAGGACCGACGCCGTTACGATGCCACCACACTCCACGCTCTCAACCCCGGACGGACACACAACTGCTTCAAGGCCGCCCCGAAACGCACTCATGGCCC
The DNA here is from genome assembly GCA_963921515.1 of Calotriton arnoldi. Taxonomy (NCBI): domain Eukaryota; kingdom Metazoa; phylum Chordata; class Amphibia; order Caudata; family Salamandridae; genus Calotriton; species Calotriton arnoldi. Next base: position 633,393 of record CAWUFW010009330.1, on the reverse strand, counting down.
CTTCACCTGCCGGAACTGCAGCTACACCAGCCTCAGAGCCACCGAAGCGCCCGCCAAGAAGGACCTCAACCACCTCCGATGCATCCTACTGAACACCCGCTCCGCACGCAAACACGGCGTCGAGCTCTGGGACCTGCTCGACACATCAACACCAGACGTCGCCTTCCTGACAGAGACCAGGATGAACGACTCCTCCGCACCCGACATCGCCATAGCCATCCCAGACGGCTATAAGATCACCCGCAGAGACCGCGTCAACGGAGAAGGAGGAGGAATCGCCATCGTCCACAAGAACTCCATCAGGGTCTCGACCAGCACCGACGACCTTCTCTGCACCGCCGAACACATGCACTTCCAGATCCACACGGACCCCAACACCACCCTTAGAGGCACCCTTGTCTACAGACCCCCTGGGCCCCGACCCCAGTTCAGCGACTCCATCGCCGACTTCATCAGCACGCACGCCCTGACCTCTACCGACTACATCCTCCTCGGAGACCTGAACTTTCACCTGGAGAACAACAACGACAGCAACTCCACCACCCTGATTGACAACCTCGCCAACCTCGGACTGAGACAGCTCGTCACAACACCGACTCATTCCGCCGGCCACACGCTCGACCCCGTCTTCTCCTCAAGCTCCCACGTCTCCTTCAGCCACACCACGGAACTCCTCTGGACCGACCACCGCTGCATCCACTTCACCTTCCAGAAACCCACCACACACCACCGCACCCAACAGATCCTGTTCCCAGCCAAGGTCATCGAGAAGATCGTCAACAAACAGCTAACCCGATACCTCGAAGAAAACAGCATCCTGGACCCATCCCAATCAGGGTTCCGCAGCAACCACAGCACTGAGACTGCCCTCATCGCTGCCACCGACAACATCAGGACCCTGCTGGACAACGGTGAGACCGCAGCCCTCATCCTGCTGGACCTCTCCGCCGCCTTTGACACTGTCTGCCATCGCACTCTACGCGCACGCCTCCACGACGCAGGGATCCGAGACAAGGCCCTGGAATGGACCACCTCCTTCCTCGACGGCAGAACCCAGAGAGTCCGCCTCCCACCTTTCCGATCCGAAGCCTCCAAGATCATCTGCGGCGTACCCCAGGGATCTTCCCTCAGCCCAACACTGTTCAACATCTACATGGCCCCGCTCGCACGCAGCGCCAGACAGCACGACCTCAACATTATCTCCTACGCCGACGACACTCAACTGATCCTCTCCCTCACCAAGGACCCCCTCGCCGCCAAATCCAATCTCCATGAAGGAATGAAGGCCGTCGCCGATTGGATGAGGATCAGCCGACTAAAGCTGAACACGGACAAGACAGAGGTCCTCATCCTCGGCTCCAACCCCTCAGCCTGGGACGACTCCTGGTGGCCAACGACGCTGGGAGCAGCCCCGACACCCACCGACCACGCACGCAACCTGGGAGTCATCCTCGACTCAACGCTCTCCATGGCCAAGCAAGTCAACGCAGTCTCCTCCTGCTTCAACACCCTCCGCATGCTTCGCAAGATCTACAGGTGGATCCCGACAGATACAAGAAGAACAGTCACCCAGGCCCTCGTCAGTAGCAGACTTGACTATGGGAACGCCCTCTAAGCGGGAGCCCCGGCCAAGCTCATCAAGCGACTGCAAAGCATACAAAACGCCTCCGCACGCCTGATCCTAGACGTGCCACGCCACAGCCACATCACCCCCACCTGAGGAACCTGCACTGGCTCCCCGTCGACAGGAGAATCTCCTTCAAACTCCTCATCCACGCACACAAGGCACTCCACAAGACTGGCCCAGCCTACCTCAACAGACGACTCTTCTTCTACGTCCCCAACCGCCAACTCCGCTCCGCCGAACTCTCCCTCGCCACCGTCCCTCGCATTCGAAGAACAACCACCGGTGGCAGATCCTTCTCACACCTCGCCGCCAAGACCTGGAACACCCTTCCACTAAGCCTACGACAGACCCAAGACCTGCTGACCTTCAGGAGGCTACTCAAGACCTGGCTGTTCGACCAGTAGCAGCACCCCCCCCCTTTTCTCTCCCCAGCGCCTTGAGACCCTCGCGGGTAAGTAGTGCGCTCTACAAATTCTGTGATTGATTGATTGATCCCGTTAAAGGACGCACTGGAAGAATTATTAATACTACAAAAACAATCAGGACGCCTGGTTTGGTTCAATAAGGTCAAGGATTGGTTTATTAAACTGGGGTTGGGGTTCATGTGGGAGGACCCAAAGTCTATCACAAAACAAATGGTACCCCTGCTAAAAAAAAAGGTACTGGGTGTATGCTGATTTACTATGCACTGATGTTAATGCACTCAGCAATTTAACTTCCAGCTTTTTGAGTGTTAAGGGTTGGTTTGCTTTTGATATTTTCATGGATGATGTTGAACACCCGCAGGCACGAGCACTTTATATTCAATTTAGGTATGGGGTTCTCCCTCTAAATTTTAGGAAAAGTACTTGGGCAAATACCTCTGTAACATCCCTGTGCCCGTCCTGTCACTCTTCTCCAGAGACTTTAGAACACTTTGTCTTTTTCTGTCCCGCTTATGTAAATCTTAGGAAAACCTGGATAATTCCTGCCTGTCGTTTGCTTTCTTTCTCGCGCCCCTCTGATGCCTTACGCATATTTAGGTCGGACACCACAAAATGGCTCGTATTTACAATTTCTAGATACTTGCTTTATCTTTGGTTGAGATCAAAAATGGCAAAAGAATACTCTGTTAAAGATAACTGATCAAGTAAGCAAGCCTGCCATAGGCTTGCTACTGGAATATTGTGGCTAAGAAAGTTTGAATTGTCATATCTTAGATTTGAGGCAAAATAGGAAGTCTCCTTTTTTTATCTTGTATGAAATTATAAAATTTTGTAAATTTTTATAACTGATGTAAGGAATGCGAAATTCGATTTTATTGTAAATTTTGCCTTTTTATGCTGTAATGAATTATTGTACTGTTTGTGATTTTGTTGATGTAAAGGATCATGCTACTGGTCGAATAAACTTTATATATAGTAATATTAATTTTACAACTGCAGAGACTCTGCATTCGGGGTGGAGAACTCCACACATAAGAATATCGGGCAGGCCTATCATTTTATGTGTGGAGTGATGGAGCAGAAAAAATAAAAAATTTAACCCCTAACAAATTTTATAATTAATTAAATAAAATGTTCGTTTAAATGTATTAATCAACACTGTATGTGTGGGAATGGTAATATGCCAATGTGTGTGCTAAATAATCTATTAATAAATGTCTGTGTGTCTAATTATAACGTAAAAATAAATGCGTACTAATAAAAATAAATGCATGTTAATTGTGCTTCATAGAAATAAAACGTGTTGTTGCAAAAACAAATAGTGATGGTAAGTAAGGAACAGCTTAAATGTTGCTTTCTGCTAGGTAACAACTAATTGGGGTACGTAGACGGGAGGGAAACGAAAGGGATATTTTTCTCTATTTTAATTATGTTTTATTTGCCTCAAATTAGTGCTTCTAAAGTATAACCGAGTGGCGATATAAAATGGCCGCCAGTGGGAAGATGTGCGCAGGCGCAAGGGGACACGTGGTACGGGATGAGATTGAAGAAATCTGGAACCTCGTGATGTCTCTGAGAGGCTAGGATGCAAGAAATGGTCAAGGCTGGTGTGACCTAATTGAACTGATAGTGTGCCATGATGATCAGCAGAGAGCCCGTGAGAAACAAGTCTAAGAGAAAGGACAATGACTGCGGAGTTCTCGAATGTGTCGAAAGAAGTTACAAATGAACTGATCGAATCGGATGGAAATGTTTAAGCGTATGGGAAAGGAAATGATCCAAGGACCCTTGAATCCAAGAGAACTTGATTAAAGAATGAATAAGCTGACATGCATGGACCAATGAAAGAAAAGCGTGATATTAATGTTGCAACAGTTAGTTAGCAAAGTTAGAATTAGGGTATAAGAGGGCCTACTCTTAGTGGGAGGGGTCAGTTCCAGGCAGTTCGAGAGTCGTGGTTGCAGTCACAGTCAGGAGAGGAGTTGAAGAGTCGTGTAGGTGGCTTCCAGTGCTGGGTGGTCCTGATCGATCCCTTACTGAGCGGAAGATGTTGAAAGACTGTTAGAGGAGACGGGTTGCAGGTAGCTGATGCTGACGAGCTGAAGTTGCTGTTGCTGTCTTTATTTTACAGTTGAGTATGAGAATCAGGCTATTTTCTAATTCCTAACTTAGGTTAGAAATCATTAGGCTAAATTAGGAAGCTAGGCAGGTAATTAGAGTTTTGGCTTCATGACAAAAAATTTCCTTTCTGCAATATATTGATTATGTTTAATAAAATTGTGAATTTAAGAATGAATAATTGAATAAAGTATTAAAAATTCTTTCCATGCTTTTAAAATTATATAAAATTTAAGATTCTTTAAACTCAAAATGACTCAGTGGTTATTTTCCTAAATGATTGTGACATAAGGAATTGTTTATTGTGATTCAGCTGGTCTTAATCACTATGAACTAATTTCTTAAATGAATGATTCATCGACAAACGATGAGCAGGGATATCTTAAGAAATAACTAAAAGAAAGTGACTAATTAAGGTAACAAGATATCTTGGCTCTTCCAGCGGTACATAAAAGGTGTTCTCCATTTAGTTCTCATGCTTCTCCTAGGAATACAGAATTTCACAAAGGTGTAAAGGAAATCCAGGAGTGTGTGTGTGTGTGTTAGACGATGTTTATGGGCCCCATCGTCATGTGGATATGAGAAATATAGTTTGCCCCTGGATGACCTATAAGTAACCTAGGAGGAGAATAGTTTTTATTGTACGCGCTGCATCAGGAGTCTCTGCAGGCGTAAAATTACTATTAGTAAAATTAAACATGCAGTTTGTGAATATCAAAAAGAAAAGTCAACTTACCCAAAAGTGCAAGCTTACCTTAGTGAATTAAGCCCATATAGAATAGTGGACAACTGGATGATTAGCCTCGTTGCTGTTAATTACTGTGTTTGTGAGCTTGGGGCCTTGTCATTGTTTTGGCTGGCTGACATTCTATGGGTATGGACATTAACATTTGTACAGTGCTATGATGTGTGTTCATTATTAACACCTTAATTGATATATTACAGTATTTTGAGACTTTTTTTTATGTGTTTTAGTTGTAACTCAATGAACTATTGCTGTTTATTGAACACTCTCTTTTTGTATTTGGTTAATATTAATAATCACTTTAATGTAGCACTTGCTACAGAAAACGTGACCCTTTATGGAACACTATAAATAAGAAGTATTTCCCTTAGTCAACTCTGTGATAGTCTTTTCATCAATATCAGAAAAATGAACGGTTGACTTGGTCCTGCTGGGAGTCTAACCTGTCTGCTGCATTATATATCGCTTCAGGAAGGCGCAACAATTGCACGTATATTCCTAGACATAAACATGTAGATTGTGTGCATTGTTAAGAATGGTGACCCAAATGTCAGTATGCAACATTTATTTTGTTTAGTTTAGATTTAATTAAGATTCTTTATTGCACAACACTGTAGGAATCGCCTCACAGCAGGGCGGACATTTGGCATGGGCGAGCTGGGTGCAGGCCTAGAGCGCCAATCTTCTTCTGATTGGCGCATGGAGCTGTGTGCATTCAGGTTGTGCAAACAGCAGTGCCCCTCTCCTCCTACTCCAGGCTCTCCATGTCCCACATGCTTGTTTTGTTGTCAGATTTGACAGTTTAAAGTGGTCCTTCATTATCATACCGTAGACGATGTTTTCACACCCCATTAGCCCCCGTCTTTGCCCTCCCTTCTTCTTCTCACCTTTGCTGACACATCTCACCAACACCCTCATCAGCGTGACACAGCTAAGCTCTGGGCGATTTAGGTGAACTGGGGAGGTCCAGAAAGGTTTATGTTCAGGGAGCATTCACTGCTCAGCCAGGGACTGAGCAGTGAATATAAAAGTGACCTCCTGCTGCCTCGTTATATCCCCTAACATCAGCACGGGCTCCAAATTTGTCTCCGCCCAGGGGGCTATTTTAGCAAGGGCCGGCGCCGAAGACAGCCGAAGAGCAGGAGATACACGATCCCAAGGGGATACCAGATATTGCACAACACCGGCACTGCCTCACAGCACTGAAAAAAGAAAAGAACTATTAAGATTTTGTTTTAATTTTATAAACATTTTATTTTGTTGTTGTTATTTTTGTTCTTGGAAATAAAAAAGCAGTTTACAAGAAATTGTCATGCATGTAGAAGGATTAGGCAGGGGAAGTGGGAACCATTCCAAAAGAACCAAAGAACGGAAGTATGTCCTGGTCTCAATGGTCCATGGATGGTCGAGGAGCTCCTTTGGAAGAATCTGTCCTATCTGACCTTCACGCTGGATCCTTAGGTGCTGTAACCTGTGTGGATAAACAGACATGTTAAACAAATGTGGTATTATGTAGCGATTAGGTAGAATAGATCGTTTTGCACTCTAAAAGGCATTGAGTGGGTAAACTTTGATGAGGTCCAGAGCATTTCTGCTACCTCATTCTCTACAAGCAGTTTAATGTGGGACCAGTGCCTTATAGTAGGTTTGTCGTTGATTTGAGTGAAAGACATTGACAATAAACAATTATTTGTGATGGTATATATCACTTTTTTTTAGTCTATGGAGCCACAGATAAACAAGTTATCATTTTCTGTCTATTGTGGATAAAACTATTCAATGGTAGGTTCTTTGAATGGTTAATGTTGGAAAACTACAACTTTAGTGGGATTGTGATTAGTTCTAGCAAGGTTCTAACGTGAAACGCCACAAATAAGTGCCAATACCAGGCATTCACTCTGGTGCATTGATATATTTTTTATTTATTTATTTTATTTATATATATATATATCATACCGTTGAGCCATATGTGTAAGTAGTGTTGGACTTGGCCCTTTCTGATGGTCATCCCCAAACGTTTTGCATTCACCCTCTTGTTTTCTGAACCCGTTTATGTTGGCTTTTAGGACTCTGCACACTTTACCATTGCTAACCAGTGCTTAAGTGCTTTAAATTTGGTAAAATTGACTCACACCCAATTGGCAAATTCAATTTACTTGTAAGTCCCTAATAAAGTGGCACTACATGTACCCAGGGCCTATAAATGAAATGTTACTAGTAGGTCTGCAGCACTGATTGTGCCACACACTTAAGTAGCCCTTTAAACATTTCACAGGCCTGCCTTTACAGTCTGTGTGTGCAGCTTAAACTGCCATTTTGACGTGACACAATAAACCTTTTTCTAGGCCTAAACCCTGTGTTTTAATGCATGTAAGCCACTCCTTGGGTAGGCCCTAAACAGCCCATAGCAGGGTGAAGTGTATTTGAAAAGTTGGACATGTACTTTTCACTGTTACCTGTTCCGGCAGTGAAAATCTCCTAAATTCATTTTTCACTACTTTGAGGCCTACCTCTCGAATACAATAACATTAAGTTGCTTTATTACTTTTAATAAATGCTAACTTTTTATTCTGAATAATTAAACATTTTATGTTTGGTGTCTGAGAAACTGTAATTACAAAATACTCTTTAATGGTGAAGTTCATTTTAAGTTATTATTTTGAAAATGCCACATTTTATAAAGTTGGCGGAAGGTAGTTATAGTTAGGACCTAGTTTCCATAGGAAAAATGTTTTTTGTTTTGCTAAATAACTTTGGTGCCTTTTGACGAATCTTCACGGAATTTTCAAAACTAGTATGTACCTGAGTTCAACTGCTGTGTGGAAAGTTTCAGGGTGATTCATCAAGCGGGGCGGAGAAAAAGGAGGGGTCCCAAAAGACTTTCTCCCCATGCAATTTCCCTTGGTGATTTTAGACATGACTAGAGCCCAAACTGCTGGAGGGAATTACACCAAATTTGGCAGAAGGCTAGCTCTTTGTCCAAAACGAGCCCTTTCTGTAATTTGGTGTAAATCTCGAGTAGTTTTGAAGTTATTTAAGAAAACAAAAATAGATATCTAGGGATGCAAATCCTCCGTGGATCTGACAGATCTCATGCTGAGATCTGATTGGCTGCTCACACTTCAACCTAGAAGTGCTCGCAGCCATCTTGGGACTTGGACTCAGCCGAGTCCCAAGAAAAATGGTGAAAGAAAAAGAAAGGTGCAGTGTAGGAATACCCTGACCCCTTAGACCTGGTGGAGGAGTCCCACAGGAAACCTGCTGCCCAAAAACATTTTTGTTTTTAAATTTTGCCATAATTTCACAGTATATTCGTCAATCCGCAGTAAAATGAAAAACAAGATCGGGATCCTACGCTTGTTTCTTTTAATGCCCCCTGGTGGGCCAGGTCCCGGGGGATTATGCTGGTATAATTGGGGGAGTGGGGCGTTCGTGCCATCTAGAGCTGTGATTATCGCCAACCGATGCCATCCCTGAGCCAACAGCTGATTGTCCCTGAGTCCGCTCCATCTCACACTGTGTGCCCCGTCGTGCGATTCTGGGAAAGTCATGATGGTTCCACTCCATGAAGGAACTACTCCAGCTTCCAAGGATCCAGGGAATGTTTCAGCGCTGCTGAAACAGCTGGAGTGTGTATGAAGTTCCGCATTCGTGGCAGTAGCGGTCGGTGGTGAGAGTGCCGCCGGGCGCTGATGTGGGGCGGGGGAGGGGCAGGGTGGGGGGTAGTAAACTACGGATTACGGGCGATTACAGGTAAGTACACATATAAATAAATGAAACGAATTTCGTTTCTCGTGCTGCATCGCCAATTGTGATGCAGCGCGAGAAACGAAATTAGTTTTATTTATTTATATGTGTACTTACCTGTAATCGTCCGTAATCCGTAGTTTACTAACCCCCACCCTGCCCCTCCCCCGCCCCACGTCAGCGCCCAGCGGCACTCCCACCACCGACCGCTACTGATTCGTGGAACACCTTATAGCCAGGCAGTGTCAGATTGCTACACTGTGTTCCATGTTATTTCCTGCTGCTAGGAAATAAAGGAGTGAAGCTTCCTCCCCGTGTGGGATAAGTGCCAACACCGGCAGAGTGTCAGGATTGGAAATCAAGCGTAGGAAATCCAACTGTATGCACGAAGCGAAAGCAAACACCGCTCAGGTCCCTGAGGCACGCACCTTCTTTGCTACTATATCCCCACAGACTTTTCTCTAGTACCCTGGGTTCCCACCCACTAAAATCTGGGGCACTGGCTTGCAGGAATCCCACATGGATGCCTGAAAAACTGGCTTCAGGAGCCTGGAATTCCATTGTGGTATCCTGCAGTCTCATTCAGTGGATGCCCTGGTCCTTGATCACTGAATCATGGAATGAATTCTGACTGTTGGATCACTGGAGTCCCTTCCACTGGATGCCCTGAAAGTGAGCTGCTGGGTCCGTGGAACACCGCTAATAAAACGGCCAGAGTCCTGTCTGCAAGATTTTGCTAGTCTTACAACTGTATCATTGAGATACAGCAGATAGGAACAATGGAATTCTGATTGCGTGCCCCTCCTACTGCCCCTTTTTGAGTTAATGGATCAATGGAACCCCCAACCCTGTATGCCTAGATTCTAGACTACTCTAGACTTGGGACGGAATTCCTGGAGAGCTGGGGACAGGATTCCCATAGTCCTGCTTGTCAAATCCCTGGAATTCTTCATCCAGTTTTGTTGCATCCCTAGATATTAGATGCCTTGAACCCCGCACTCAGGGTCTCTAGAGTGTAGCTGGCAGGATCCCGAGGCAGGGGTCGTTTGTGGTTGAAAATCTTCTCCCACCTTTTTGCAATCTCTTCCCACCTTTTCAAATCCGGCCTCAGATTGAAGCATGAGAACATTGTGTACAACACAATGCTGCTGAAAGCCAGGGAAGGTAAGGAGTGTGCTGGCTGACAGTCTCTGTATGAGTTGGTGGGTATGTATATAAATATGTGCATTTCTAACAGGTCTCTTTACCACGTGGGATCACAATATACACCCCACTCCCCCTTTGAGGTTGGATTTATGGTGTTACCTCTTGGGCTGGGATGGGGCTGAAAATCTGTAGAAGCCCTTTGCATGAGAGGGGTGGGGAGGTGCATATTAGAAATACCAGGTCTGGCTCAACATGCAGGGACAAAGATATGAGGAGGCAAATCCGCAGTATCTGCATGATAATCCCCCTCTAAACAGACCAGAGCTGGGGTGCACATCTGTAGCAGCAGGCCCAGCTGTGCACATAGAGGATCTGTGAGTGGTGCATATATGCAGAGTATAGTGAGCAGTGCGTGCGGTAGCTGGCCTAGGCAGTCGAGGGTGTGCACATCTGTGGGGGTAGGCCCAGCTGTGCACCGAGAGGATGTGTCTGCGGTGGTACAAGCGTGCGGTAGCTGGCCTAGGCAGTGTCATGAGTTCCCTATAGGGCCTACTGTAGTTTCTCCCTTATGTTAGCCTAACTGCACACGTAGTAGGCAACTTTTGCGTTGCACACGTTACAAAGTAACATGCTTGTTTTTGTGCCACACTGTTATTTTAGAAATAGGCTACATACGTTTTGTTATTCAGCTTTTCTGATGGGATTCAGTCTGAACATTTCATACAAGGCCAACCAACATTGTGTCCTGTTTTTCTCTGTGGTCGGACACTAATACCTACACATAATAGAGAGATCCAGCTGCTTTTTTCGAACAATGCAATTTTTATCATATAAGCTGAGACTTGTCATTTTTGAAAATAGAGAGGAGAGATTGATTCTTGCAGAGAAAAACTCCAGAGACAAGAGAGCTGTGCCGTCTGAGATGTAGACCAGCAGACTATGAATGCAAGGTATAGGGTCCGGCACTACTCCCAGAGATCTTCAATATATCACTGTGCTCCCATAGTGAGGGTAGGCTTAGGCAGATATGTCAATCGCTGTGACAGGGCTTTTTATTGTGCACAGTTTACTGATCATGCTAATCACATTGCTGACTTGCATATGTTTTCTAATTGCAGCACAGTTGCTTCATGATAGAGCATGATAGTTTCAATAAATATTGTAAGCTTTCTTCGTGTCTCTTTTCTGTTTAGTGTGGACATGTATGAGTTAGAGACCGAAAGGTGATTATCTGTTATCGCATGCCCTGTGAGGGTCTGGAGTGTTGTATTCTGGGGTGCAAACTTACCTGTTACTCTGGAAAGGTTAGGAGGGCAGGTAAGGCACTATGAGTTGGTCTGGATTTGGGCCCATAGGCACTCATGTGGTATGGTGACTAAGGGAATGATTATGATGACAGTGGGACTGCCACCGACAGCCTATTGGTGGCGGTCCCACTGACATCGTAACCATGTTCTCCACCCACGGTATTACAGTGGCGGGCAGATGGTTGGCGGTCAGAAAGACCTACCGCCACACATCAGACGGGCTCCTTGAGCCCGCCGGTGCAGCGGAGGGGGTTGTATTCCCTACAATTACAATGTCCCTTTCCGCCCGCCTTTTTATGGCGGTTAACCAGCCATGAAAAGGCAGGCAGAAAGGGACTTTGGGGGCCCGTAGTTGGCCCTCCTTACCCCCTGGCCCTCAGCTGTGGGTTTTGGGGGGCACCATATAGCCCTGCACCATGTGGCAGGCACCGCATGGTACCTGCCACGTAGTGAAGGGATATTTTAAGTGTCCCCTTTTTGCACTGCGGCGTGTGCTGCAGCCAGCAGTACCCGCCGCAATACAAAACATAGGCATTTTAATCGCTGTGGTGGCAGTCGCAAACTAATGCCTCTGGCGGGACAGCCGACAGCCTGTCGGGTGGTCCCAATTACAAAAGGGTGGTGGTCGGTCGAAAGCCCGACTGCCATCCTAATCAGCCCCTAAGTCCCTACATACTGAAGTTCTGTGATCCCAGGCATAGTTATTTTCTAAACAGAATCCCTGCAATAGGAGTGGAGAGGGTTCACTTCTGGGGCAGCAGGTTCAGCTATGCATGTAGAGGATGTTAGGGTAGTGCATATCTCCACCAGCAGTGCATGTGGAAGCTGGCCTAGGCAGTCAGGAGTGTCCACATCCGTGGAGGCAGGCCCAGCTGTGCATGTAGAGGATGTGTGGGGTGGTGCATATCTGCTGTAGTACAAGCAGTGCGTTCAGTAGCTGGCCTAGGCAGTGGAAAGTGTGCACATCTGTGGCAGCGGGCCTAGCTGGGCAGCTTTGTAGCAGGCCCAGCAATGGCAATGCTTGCAGAAGTTAGTGGGGTTGTGGACCAGGGGTGGCTGAAACAGCAGTCCCAGCAGCACACACTACAGCTCGAAGGGTGGGAGGTGTCAGTTCACTTTTGTATCCTGCACACTCAACAAACAGTACATGAAGGCGATAGAACGATGCCCATCTGTAGAATCTGCCCGGATGCTTACCTTGTCAGACCCAGCATTGCATGTTCTTTTATGGTCTTGATGTAGCACCTAAACCCCAGTAGAGTGCTGCACAGGTAATGGTGATATAGCTGCAGCAGACATATTGTAATAGGTCGGAAGAGGTATATCTCTGACGCCACAGGACGAGGGGTATACATTGGAGCGGAGGGGTGCACTGCATAGCGTTACAGGTTAGAGTGTTGAGCTTATCTGCAGCAGCAAACTGTACATTATACAATTAAATTGGCAGCAAAATACCAAACATAACATGTTGGAGTGGGGGGCAGGGGGTTTGCATATCTGCAGCTGTAGGCCAAACGTTGTGTATAAATCTGCAGAAGCAGGTCCAGCACTACATATTTGGTCCTGCAGCAGTAGGTCGAACATTACATGTTTGCATGTTTGGAAGTATGAGTGGAATGTAGCAGGTTGAACATTACATGTTTAGATGTTGGGGTGGTAGGGTGCATAACTTCAGGAGCATTCCGATCACTACATGTTTGTATGTCAGGGGGTGAGTAACTGCAGGAAAAGTTTGTGCAGTACATGTTTGGATGTTGGGGTGCACAGTATATGCATTATCTCCTAGAGGGATTTGGATGGGGCTGTGCAAACCACCCCACAACATCTGTCTTAGCAGGAGATGGGATGGAGGGGGGTGTCAAAAATGTGTACCGCCGCTCCAGTAATAAACAGGGGAGGTGGGGTGTCGCTAATGGAGAGCTTCTGAAAATGTGCTGCAGTCCCATCCGGAGCAGTGAGGCCTGTGCACATTCATTGTAGCAGGACAACTGGACACCGAAAATCATAGAGTGGCTGTGCCGTTAGCAGAGCGCTCAGCACTGTATATTGTTAAAGGGATTGGATGTGCATGTCTTCAGCAGCAGCCTCGGTAGTACCTCCAGCAGCAGGTCTGGCCAGCAGTGGAGGGGGATATTTGAAGCTGCACGCACTGCTGAACTTGGTGGGTGCTTACTTCAGTGGCATGCCTGGCATGCATAGTCGAGTTGAGGGTTGAGGGTGGGGGTGGGGTGAGGGGCCACTTCTGCCCATCTGTAAATGCACAATTTTGCAGAATGTATGCAGGTCTGTGAAAGTAGGCTCCGTCTCATACTTCTTGATGGGGTGTGCACATATAGAAATGCTGGCCTAACTATATATGTAAGAACAGTGCATTACTGCAGCAGGCCTAGCAGTGCATGCAGAAAGCAGCGAGGTGGATGGAAGTTGCTGCGGACATTTGAAGCTGTTTGTGTGGTTTTACATGGAGGAGCTATGGGAGAGAAATGCTGTAATGACAGCACAAGTGAAGCCTGGAAATTGGAAGATATATGATTAATGCCTATTTGCATCCAGTAGGCCATGCTGTGTATGCAGGTGTGTAGGAGTAGGAGGGGGCTCTGTACCTCTGCTTGCTCGCTCCTAGCATTCCTCACATAAGCTGATAGCAGAGTGGCTTGATGACAAAAAAAAAACAATATACATATATATATTCACGAAAAAAACCAAAGGTTACTGGGACATTAAAGTTAGGAAATAAAATGTAAAAAAGCTTTGAAATACACTAAAAAGAATAAAGGTTACAGGGACGTTATAATTAAGAAATAACATTTAAAAAACCTTAGAAATTCACTGAAAAAAACAAAGGTTACAGGTACGGTATAGTTAGGTTGAGATTTTACACACACAAAAACAAAGAAATTCAGCAGTTATAGTTACCTCAACAAACTATAACTTACGGCCCTGCAATGCGCTGTTTATGACCTCACATATTGCATCACTTATGACATAAGTCTCCTTGGATGCTGAGAGTAGTTAGCGGCCAAGTGCCCCTCCTGTTACCACCAGTAAGTCCCCCACAGCAGGACTGCTGAGACCTTGTCGGAGGCTTCTCCCCCTTTCTCAACCACTCTACAAATGCACCTCCTGGCGCACTACTGCTTGGGGGATGAAGTCCCCTTGGCTGCTGACGGCCCTTGGGGGCCAAGAAGTCCTATTGTTGCCACCAGTACATCCCCCACAGCGAGATTCCTAACACCTTCCTGGAGACCCTGACCCCTTTCTCAACCACTCTGCAAGCACATCTCCTGGTGCACTAATGGTGGGGGGAGGAAGTCCCCTTGGCTGCTGAGGGTCCTTGGGGGCCAAGAACCCCTATTGTTGCCACCAGTAAGTACCCCACAGTGGGATTGCTGAGACCTCGTCAGAGGCCCGCCCCATTTCTCAACCACTCTGCAAACAAGCCTCCTGATACACCATTGGTTGGGGGATGAAGTCCCCTTGGCTGCTGAGGGTCATTGAGGGCCTCTTTCTGCTTGTTTCTGAACTCTTTTTTGCCTCTTTCTGCTCGTTTATGACCTTTATTTTGCCTCTTTCTGGTAGTTTCTGATCTCTATTTTGCCTCTTTGCCGTTATATTTAGGCTGACATTTCACTCGTACAAAACCAGAGAAACTCAGCAGTTATAGTTACCTGAGCTAACTATAACTCACGACCCCGCAATGCATTGCTTATGACCTCACATATTAGATCACTCATGACATGGTCAGTGACATCACTGATGACATCTGAAATGCCATCACTGATGACATCACTGATGACATCTGAAATTACATCACTGATGATGTCATCCAGTGATTGTGAGTGTTTTCTAAAAGTTACTGAGTGTTAAACATATATACTAAGGTAACTAGCTGTGGAAGTGCCTGTATGGGTAATTGAGTGGGTGTGTAAGTGGTGTATAGAAGAGTGACTAGGTATATATGAGACTGTATACATGAGATAGTGGGTGTGTGAATGTTTGTATAGGTAAGCAAGTCGGTGTGTCAGTGCAGGTATGAGTAAGTGAGTGGCTGTATCAGTATCTGTATAGTTGACTGAGTTGATGTATCAGTGGTTGTAAATTGTGAATGAGAGGGTGCATGAGTGGCTGAATGGGTGTTTAAGCAGATACATAAGTGTCTGCATGGGCGAGTGACAGGGTACATGAGTGGCTGTCTCGGTGCATCAATGGGTGTGTAAGTGGATATATGGGTGAGTGAGTGGGTATATGAGTGGCTGTATGTGTGAGCGAATGGGTGTTTGAGTGATTGTATGGGTGAATAAGTGAGTGTAAGAGAGGTTGTATGGGAGAGTATGTGGTTCTCTCAGTCACTGTATAGTAAGTGAGTATATGCAGTAGTGTATGTGTAAGTAATTGAGTGGCTGGGTGAGTAATTGTATAGGTGACTTAGTGGCTGTGTGTTTGACTATGGGTGAGTGAGCAGGTGTGTCAGTAAGTGTACGGTTAGCTCATTTACTGTGTCAGTAGCTTTATGGGTGTATGAGTGCGTGTGTAAATGTGTCTATGTTTCTATGACTGGATCTGTGACTGGCTGTATAGGCAAGTGAATATGTGCATGAGTTGTTATATATGTGTATTTGTATTTCCGTTAGTGGCTCTATAGATGAGTTGATATGTTACTGGCTATATGGATGAGTGACGAGATGTGTGAGTGTTTGTATGGGTTCTGTGAATGAGTTTGTTAGTGATTGTGTGGGAATGGGTGTATGACATGTTTTATGGGGGTATAAGTGGGTGTGTCAGTGTTTCCCTGGATGGTGTCTACAGTGATGTCATTACAGATGTCATCAGTGATGTCATTTGAGATGTCATCAGTGATGTCACTGACCATGTCATGATTGATGTAATATGTGAGGCCATAAGCAGTGCATTGTGGGGGCATGAGTTATAGTTAGTTCAGGTAACTATCACTGTCACTACAGATCAGATTGTGCTCCATTAGATCAATGATGCATTCACCTCCATTAAGGATTTCAGATTTTTTTTCAACGTGGAATACAAGAGGAAACACATTTGATTTACCTTCACCAAGCCCAAGAAGCTATGAACGTTTGTGCTTAACTGAATTGGAGCTTCAACTGGGGCACCTATGTTTATATTTGTAAGTGCTTCCAGTTGAGGTTTTTAATTTCTGTGAAATGTGCACCTGGGCCAGACTGGAACCTAATTTTTTTCCAGAAGAGTCCCCAGTTTTTCTAAAAGCATCTATCTAACTGGAGTACTTTCATCTGGTTAATTAGTAAGTGCTACCTCATTAGGTGAATGTCTCACGCATATTCTGCACTACAACCGCGTAAAGGACCATGAGGCAATGTTAGCAGGGACCTTGTGTGCATGTAATTTCTGCAATGTGATTGTTCCTCAAGCGTCCTCTTCCACAAATCTGTGATAACATAAATCCTCATCAAGAGAAGCTGACGAGACTACAAAGACATGAATCTCCACCAAACAGGGGTACTTCCTCTTAACTAAATGAAGTAAGTGGGTCTTTGTTTGGTGCATCACACCAAAATCGGCTGGAAGCGCGTTTGGTGGCCTTTTGTTAAGCTCTCCATCAACATGGGAAAAGTCAGGAAGATCTTTGCTTACTACTAAGGTAAACGGGGAGGGAGGCAGTGCAGCCCCTCTCTCTGGACCAATTTCAGGCCAGGAGACCTCATCACCCAGGGCCAAGTCACGTCTCCCTGGGTCCCCTTTGACAGCTCCCACTTGCTGGAAGCAGAGTTAGTGTTTGCTTTTGCATGGCGGTAGTTGTCAGCTCCCACCAAGCAAAAGCAAACAGCTATCTCCTGAGGGTTGGCACTTCAGGAGATAGCAGGAGCCCAGCCCTGGGGCGTGGTGCCCCCATCCTTTGTTCAGCACGGGCCAGCCCCAGGAAGGTGGTGGTCCCCAGGGCCGTATATGGCTGGAAGGGGGTCCGCGCAGCTCCCTCACAGTTTTTAAAGTGATTTGGTCCCGGAAGGTGGTGGTCCCTGGGGCTTCTAGGAAGACCAGGAGGTGGGTCCACGTAGCCCCCCTCTTTTTGTAAAAATAAAGCCTTGGGGAGGTGGTGGTATCTGGGGCTCAAAGAGCTTTAGGAGGGGGGCCTGTGTGCCCCTATCTTTTTTTTTTTTTTAAATGCCCTCTGGACCTGGCCCACCCGGGGATTCTTTCCAAAATAAGCATGGGAGCTCGGGCTTGGTTTTAAAAAAAAATTTCACCAGAGTCACTGATCCATCGTGATTTTTGGTGAAAATAAAAAAAAAATGGCCCCCCCACAGCCCCGGGGACCGCCACCTCCCCGGGGCTTCTTTTGTAGTGAATGCGTGTGGGGTCCCAACCCCCCCATGCTGCCCTGGGGACCGTCACTTCCCCGGGGTACTGTATAATTGTATGCGGGGGCACGCGGCCCCCCCCACAGCCCCGGTGACCGCCACCTCCCTGGGGCTCTGTTTATTGTTTTAAAAAAGATGTGTGGGGGGCAAGAGCCCACCCACATGCCCCGGGGACCACCACCTCCCCGGGGCACTCTTTATTCAAATTTGGGGGTCCGTTACGGACCCCCAGCCCCGGGGACCACCACCTACCCAGGGCAAAGAAAATGAAGGGAGGTGGGCCGCGTGGCCCCCCACCAGGAGCCCTTGATGGCCCTAGGGACCGCCACCCCCCAGGGCTGGCTCCTGCAATGTCCCGGGGTGCCCACCCCCGGGACATTGCTGTTTGCTATGGCATACATACTTAAAAACACCTTGGTATATATATATGTAAAACATATTTGAACTTTACAGAAACACACAGTCACTGGGTGATGTGTGGTGCAGCGGCCAGGGCAGCTGACTTCGGAGCACAGGGTTCACGGTTCGATCCCCGGCTCCGGAGGCAGCTCAGCTCAGCACCATGTGACTCTGGGCAATAGCTCACTTAATTTCCACTCCGGCCCCCAGCGCCTTGAGACCCGTAAGGGTGAGTAGCTGCGCTATATAAAAAAACGGACTTACATGTCATCAGTGATGTCATTTGAGATGTCATCAGTGATGTAATCAGTGATTTCACTGACCATGTCATGAATTATGTAATATGTGATGTCATCAGCAGTGCATTGCGGGGCCGCGAGTTATAGTTAGCTAAATTAACTATAATGGCCGAATTTCTCTGGTTTTGTACGAGTGAAATGTCCAACTAATTATAACGTCCCTGAAACCTATGGTTTTTTCAGTGAATTTCTATGGTTTTTTAAATGCTAATTTCTAACTATAACGTCCCTAAAACCTATGGTTTTTTCAGTGAATATATATATATATACATATATTACCTACTGGCGGTCGCCAGTAGGTATAGTGAGGACCTTGTTTGTATTCAAAAAGCATTTTTTCTTTTGCCAATATCTTTGGCACCGTTTGACGAATCTTCGCGAAATTTTCAAAACTAATGGTTCACTCAGGTCAGCTCGTGTCCTGAAAGTTTCGGGGTGATTCATCAAGCGGGGGCCGAGAAAAAAGGGGGGTCCCAGAACACGTTTTCCCCATGTTAATTTCCATAGGAACTTTAGACACGCCTACAGCCCGAACTGCCGAACGGAATTACACCAAATTTGGCAAAAAGGTAGCTCTTGGTTCAGGAAGCACTCTTTTTGTTAAATGGTGTAGATCCGTTCAGTAGTTGCTGAGAAATTCAAGAAATAAAAATATCGATATCTGAGCACCGAGGAGGGTTCGCGAACCATCCGAGCACAAGCTCAATTCTTATTGGCTGTCAACACTCCAAACCAAAATGTGTTGGCAGCCATCTTGTGACTCAGTAACCGAGTCACAAGAAAACAGTTAAAAAAACATTAAAAACAAGAAAAGGGGGCAGGGTAGAAACACCCTGACCCCCTAGGCCTGCTCAGGGGGTCCCACAAGGAACTCCAGGGCCAAAAAAAGCATTTTTTTAAATAATTTCGGCTGAATTCGCGCTGGGTGCGCGAATCCGGCCGAAATTATACAAAAAAACCAAAGTGCGGGCTCCCGCGCTTCGTTATACTTAAGCCCCCGGGTGGGCCAGGTCCCGGGGGCATGCCAAATTATGTTGTGGGGGCCCGCGGGGGCCGCCGCAACCCCGGGGACTACCACCTCCCCGGGGCTTCATTGATGATGTGCGGGGGGCACACCGCCTCCCCGCAGCCCCGGGGTCAGCCACCTCCCCGGGGCATAATAAAATAAGGGCGGGGGGCCTTGCGGGCCCCCCCAAGCCCCGGGGACTACCACCTCCCCAGGGCTTTATTGAAATTAGGGTGGGGGGCCTCGTGGGCCCCCCACACTGCCCCAGGGACCACCACCTCCCCGGGGCATTGAATATTTAAATACAGGGGTCCGCAAGACCCCCGGGGACCACCACCTCCCTGGGGCTATTTACATGTTGGAGGGGGGCCGCGCAGCCCCCCTCCTGGAGCCCTTTATGGCCCTGGGGACCGCCACCCCCCCAGGGCCGGATCCTGCAATGTCCCGGGGTGCCCACCCCCGGGACATTGCTGTTTGCTATGGCAGGGTGGGAGCACCGCTCCCGCCCTGTCATAGCAAACTCTGCTTTGGTTTTTGGACGCGAGAGCAGGAAACCTGCTCTCGCTTCCAAAAACCAAAGCAGATTTCTTTTGGGCAAGGGGAGCTGCATGTCAGCAGCTCCCCTTGCCCGAAAGCAATGCCGGCTCCCGCAGGAGGCGGGGAGCCGGCGGGACAGTGGGGGCATTGGGGCTCCCCCCACGGTCCCCAACTTGAGGGCCGGCACCGGGGTATGGGGTCCCCGGGGCCAGAAGTGGCCCGGGAGGGGGGACACGCAGCCCCCTCCCTTTAAATTAATTATTATTATTTTTTTTTTTTAAAGAAGGAAGGCCGGCCCCGGGGGATGGGATCCCCGGGTCCATAATTGGCCTAAGGAGGGGGGCCACGCGGACCTCCTCCCAAAAAAAAAACAGGCTTGTCAGGCCCCGGGGTATGGGGTCCCTGCGGCCAGAAGTGGCCAAGGGAAGGGGGGCCACACAGCCACCTACCGTACTATGTTATTATTAAAAAAAATAAAAACGAGGCAATGCCCCGGGGGATGGGGTCCCCGGGACCATTAAAAGCCTCAGGAGGGGGGCCACGTGGCCTCCCTCTAAAACAAAAATTTTAAAAAATGCTGGCCAGGCCCCGGGGGATGGGGTCCCCAGGGCCAATAGCGGCCCAGGGAAGGGAGGCCACACGGCCCACTTCCAGTTTTTTAAATTTTTTTTAAAAATGCTCAGGCCCTGGGGGATGGGGTCCCCAGGGCCCAAAAAATAGTAAAAGAAGGAGGGCCACACAGCCCACCTTCCACAAATATTTAAAAAAAAGAAACGCCGGCATCTTGCCGGAGGCCCCGCCCCCTCCCTGCACCACTCTGCAAACACGATCCCTGGTGCGTTCTAAGTTGGGGAATTAAGTCCCCTTGAATACTGAGGGTCCCTGGGGACCAACTAGCCCACCAGGTACGTCCAGTAAGCGCCACACAGCTGGATTGCAGAGAGGTGGTCCGAGGCCATGCACCTTTTTACACCACTCTGCAAGCACGCCTCTTGGTGCACCGCTGGTGGGGCGATGAGGTCCTCTTGTGTCCTGAGGACCTCAGGACACAAGTGGACTTCATCCCCCGAGCAGCAGTGCGCCAGGCAGTGCGTTTGCAGAGTGGTGTAAAAAGGGGGCATGGCCTCGGACCACTCTCAGCAATCCAGCTGTGTGGAGCTTACTGGAGGTACCTGGTGGGCTAGTTGGCCCCCAGGGATCCTCAGGAGGCAAGGGGACTTCATCCCCCAACAAAGAGCATGCCAGGAGGCACGTTTGCAGAGTGGTGGAGAAAGGGGGCATGGCATCTGTCCACCTCTCAGCAATCCCACTGTGTGGGGCTTACTGGAGGTAAGAGGTCGGCTAGTTGGCCCCTAAGGACCCCCAGCAGTGAAGGGGACTTCAAAGCCCATCCAAGAGCGCGCCAGGGAGCGCGTTTGCAGAGTGGTGGGCAAAGCGGGCATGGCCTGTTATGAGAACTTAGCAATCCTGCTGTGTGGTACTTACTGGAGGTAATAGGAGGGGTAGGTTGGCCCCCAAGGATGTCCTTGGGGCCCAACTATCCCTCTTGTTACATCCAGTAAGTCCCACACAGTAGGATTGCTAAGACGTCATCGGAGGACACGCCCCCTTTCTCCACCACTCTGCAAACGCGCCTCATGGCAGACTATGGGATGGGGGATGAAGTCCACTTTATTCCTGAGCGACTTCTTGGGGCCAAGAAGCCCTCCTGGTACCTCCTGTAAGTCCTACGCAGCGGAATTCCTGAGCGCTGGTTGGATGCCCAGCACCCTTTCTCTACCACTCTGCAAACGTGACTACTACTTAAAGAAGCATCTGTCTGCACCTCTGACTTAGAGGTAGTTTTAATCCCCCTGCCCTATTATGTACTAGGGCCTTACAGAGGAGGTCATGCCAATCACAGGGGCAGCCCAACGCATAGGGGCCGATTCCGATCTCGGCCGGTAGGGCTCCGAATAGGATTCGGCTTTACCGGATCCGATTCGGAGCCCTTTTCCCGACCGAGATCGTACGCGGGTCCGGCCGAGCGAGTACGATGCGAGTTCGCTGACCCGACTCGTCCGGGCGACCCGACCGCTCCGACCGACTCGTACCCGGATCGTACCGCTCCGACCGACTCGCTCGGACCCGGTTCGCACCGCGCAATGGAGACGTTTTCCGGCCGGGTAAGTACGATGCGCACCTCGACCTCTCCGACCGACTCGCGCCGTCCGACTCGAACTCGCTGTCGGAGCCGTACTTTGGGGGTCCGTGTCGGACCCCTGTACAGCGTACCCGTGCGAGCGCACACAGGGGGACCCATGGGTCCCCCTACCTGTGCGTGTACGCCGCGAGGCGCTCCGCGGCGTACTCGCTGTAGGAGCGCCCTTGTCCGCCTCGCACCCATTGAGGCAATGGGAGCCCGCGTACGCGTTGTACGACCGGCTCCCATTGAGTTCAATGGGAGTCCGACCGACTCGTGTCCGGTGGCATACGAATGCATCGGACTCGTTCGGTCGGACTGCACGGGTCCGATTCGGTCGGAAATCTCTCCGGGTCCGGCTCGGTCGGAGAGATTTCCGGCCCGAATCGGAATCGACCCCATAGTGTTCCCTAGTGTATGTAGGTGTTTTCACTGTATTCTAAGTGTCTTTTAGCATAGCACTGGCTCTAGACCTGGTTAGTCAGAGTCAGTTACCACCAGTACCCGTCAGCAAAAAGTTGGGGGCACAGGATGACTTTGCAACAAGGCCTCTTTCTGCACCTCTGTTGGTTCTTTCTGCATATCTCTTGCTTCTTTCTGCACTTTTCTTCGTCTTTCTGGACTTCTGTTGCCTCTTTCTGCATATCTCTTGCTTCTTTCTGCGCCTTTCTTCCTCTTTCTGAACATGTCCTACCTCTGTAGGCATAGTTAGAAATTAGCATTGAAAAAACCTGAGAAATTCACTGAAAAAACCTTAGGTTTCAGGGACGTTATAGTTAGAAATTAGCATTTAAAAAACCTTTGAAATTCACTGAAAAAACCATAGGTTTCAGGGACGTTATAGTTAGAAATTAGCATTTAAAAAACCTTAGAAATTCACTGAAAAAACCACAGGTTTCAGGGACGTTATAGTTAGTTGGACATTTCACTCATACAAAACCAGAGAAATTCGGTCCTTATAGTTACTTCAGCTAACTATAACTCGCGCCCACGCAATGCACTGCTGATGACATCACATATTACATCACTCATGACATGGCCAGTGACATCACTGATGACATCTCAAATGACATCACTGATGACATCATCCAGTGACTGTGTGTTTCTGTAAAGTTTAAATATGTTTTATATGTATATGTATGCCAAGGTGTATTGAAGAATGAGTGTGTGTATAAGTTTCTGAATAGATGATTTAGTAGGTGCGTGACTGACTGTATAAGTGAGTGATTAAATGTAGGCCTGGGTGGTAAATTCCGTTCCGCTCGCGGAATTTGCGGAATTTGGGTAATTTCGCGTTCCGCGGAAAACGCGAAATTGCCAAAAATTCCGCGATCCGCGACTTCGCGGAGTTTTTGCTTGTTCGCGCCCTAAAAATGCGTGTTCGCGAGATATTTCTCCCGAGCACGCAAACAGCGTTCGCGAACAGGAAAAAAGCATCGCGAACGGGCGGAACGAGCAATTCCGCGTGTTCGCGGAACTTTTGCGTGCTCGCGGAGATTTTTTACCGTTTCGCGGAGCTTTGCGTAGCGCGATTACGCAAATTCCGCCCACCCCTAATTAAATGTGTCTTACTGAATGCATGGGTTAGTGACTAAACTGTGTGAATGTCTATATCAGTCTGTCAGTTGGTGTGTAAGCGGCTGCATGGGTTGATGAGTAGCTACATGAGTGTCTATATGGGTTATTGATTGATAATGCAAATCAATCTCTTGGTCTTCGATATGAAGGGTGGCAGCCTGACCCTTTGGGATCTTCAAATGAGGAAGGAGTAGATCTATTTCAGAGCAGATTCCTGTATGCCAATTTCGTGGAGTCTTCTGATGAGGGTGTTATGGGAGACAGTGTTGAAGGCCACGGAGAGGTCGAGGAGGATGAGGGCCACTATTTCTCCTCTGTCCAGGATGATTCAAATGTAGTCAGTGGCCGGGACGAGTGCTGTTTCTGTGCTGTGTTCTTTTTAATCCTGATTGAGTGTTGTGTAGATGATGGTAAAGTTTGAAATGGGTTGTGAGTTGCTTGTTGATGACCTCCTCAATTACTTTGCCTGGATAGGGGAGCTGGGAGATGGGTCGGAAGTTGCTCAGTTGATTCTGGTCATCTGTGGGCTTCTTGAGGATGACTGTGATTTCTGCAAGTTTCCATTCATCCAGAAAAGTGGCGGACATGATGGAGATGATGATGCTGTGGCTCAGTGGTGTGCTGATTGATGTTCCCAGGTTGTAGATACAGTTGGTGCATGGGTCCGTT
The DNA here is from genome assembly GCA_963921515.1 of Calotriton arnoldi. Classification (NCBI taxonomy): domain Eukaryota; kingdom Metazoa; phylum Chordata; class Amphibia; order Caudata; family Salamandridae; genus Calotriton; species Calotriton arnoldi. The sequence continues at coordinate 609,255 of CAWUFW010009330.1, read as the reverse complement.
GGGGCCCCTGATTAGATGGTCTGCATGATTGCAGTTGTGCAATTTCTGGTGATGGTTGTCCATTTAATCAGGTGGCCATCTTGGTTAGTGGTGGGTAGGTTAGAAACAAGTTCTCTGGGGTTGGATGAAGTTGGATAGGTTGACACAGAGTTGTTGGGTAGCAGTGATGTTGTTTACAGTGGCTATGGTGAAGTGAAATCCTTAATGATTGAGAAAATCTCCTTGCAGCTGTTGGAGTTTCCTTCAATGTGGTCCAGTAATGTTTTTTTCTTGGTGTCTTCTGTTTGCTAGTGACAGCGTCCGAGTGCAACCTTGTAGGTAGATCTGTCTATGGTGTCATGGTTAGCTCTCCATTTCCTTTCTAGCTGTTTACATTGTTGTTTGGTGTCAAGGAGGTCTCCTGTGTACCAGCTGTCCTGCTTGTTTTATCTACTATGCTAGTTGGGTTTGATGGGAGTGAGGGAGTCCACACAGTTCTTTATCCAGTTATTGAGGTATTTGATTTCCCTGTTGAGGTTGTCTGTGGGGCTAGGTTGATCCGTGCTGAGGGCGCTGAGCCAGTCTGCATCTGTGATTTTGCCCCAGCTGCAACTTGGATTGCTGAGCTTGGGCGCGGGTGTTGACTTGAGGTGTGTTGATTTGGAAGTCGATGATGCAGTGGACGGTCCATGTGAGTGGTGTGGTGGATTTGTATTTGATGCTGTCACTTGTGTGAAGATGGGGTCCAATGTGTGTCCTGTGGTGTGTGATGATTCTGGGACAAGCTGGGTAAATCCGATGTTGCTCAAGCTTTCAAGGAGTGCTATGGAGTAGGGGTTGTTTTGGTCTTCCAATTGAAATTTGAGGTCACTGAAGAGAATGTAGACTCTGGAGTCGATGGTGAGCAGAGCGACGAAGTTGGTGATGAGGTTGGTGAATGTGGCTCGTGGTCCGGGTGGTCGGTAGGTGAGTTTTCCATATATGGTCACGTTTTCAGAGATTTGCAGATTGAAGTGCAGGTGTTGCATGAAGAGGGTGGCGTTCTCTGTGGATGTTGTGCATTTGATGGATTCCTTAAAGATGATAGCGAGTCTTCCTTATGGCTTGTGAAGGCAGTCCCGTTGAGCGATCTTGTACCCTGCTGGCATTGCCATGGCAATGTCAAGAGCCGATAAGGGGTTGAGCCAGGTCTCTGTGATGAAGAGGATGTCTGGGGCATCGCTACTCAGCGGGTCTCATATTTATGTTGTATGTTTGATGAGTGATAGTGTGTTTAGAAGCATGCATGCAAGTGGGTGTTGATGTGCGGGTTTGCTGTGGTGTGTGTTGTAGGGTGGGAGTGTAGGCGCTGTTGGTGCTTGTATATTGGGAGAGGGTGTTGAGGACATTGTTAGTATTTGTGTGGAGGGTGTGGGTGAGGGCCTGCTGAAGAACTGGAAGTGGGTGCAGGTGAAAGCTCCTACTGTGGTGTGAGGCATTGCATGACAGCAGTTGGGGGAACAGCATCTGGGGTCTACAGAGTATCGCTGAGCAGTGATCGGACCAGGGTTCGAGGTGATGGGCAGCATCCTGACACGGACTGGTGCAGACTGTCCACCCTTTGGCACACCAGTGACATGCCCACTACACTTCCATGTTGAAGCTGCCATTAAGTAGATCCTGGGAGGCTGGAGGAGTGCAGGGTGCCGTGATGTCATTTCCTGTGCTGATGGGTGAAGGAAATGAAGTCTTCTTACTTGGCTTCTTCTTTTAAAGATGTTTTCAACCCTTTTACCTATTGATCCTTGCACTCTTCTATCCATCTTTTCACCCTTCCATCAATCTATTGTTTCTCCCTTCCATTTATTCATTTTTTCATCCTTCCCTTCACCCTTAGATTCTACTTCTCACCTTTTCATCCTTATTTTCTTACAAGTTTCCTTCCTTCCTTTCGCCTTTCCTTTCCCCTCCCATCCTTTCTTTTCTCTATCATTTGTCTGTCATCATTAAATCTTCTTTCTTACCTTTCTCATGTTTACTTTTTGTCTCTTGCCCGTCTCTTGCTGTTTTTCCCTATTTTCATCATTTCATTATTTCTATTCAACTGTTTCCTTCGGTGTGCAAGTCAACCCACCTTCCACAATCCAATGGCATGGTATTCCCTAACATTATGAGCATTTTGTCTGCAGACATGCAGATGAAAGAGGCACTAAAAACTACTAATTAACTGTTAGAAATGCCATCCTTGGGGTGGTTTTCTCTCAAACTTTTTGCCTTCTCCCCTCCTGTTTTCTGAATCAGGTTTTGTTGGCATTAGAACTCTGTGGACTTTACCGCTGCTAATCAGTGATTCAGTGCTTGTGCTCTCTCCCTAAAACATGGTAAAATTGGTCTACACCTGATTGACACATTTAATTTACTTGTTATTCCCTAGTAAAGTGGTACTATATGTAACAGGGTCTGCAATTTAAAAACTAGTAGTGGGCCTGCAGCACTCTTTGTGCCACCCTCTAAAGTACCACTTTAAAACTTCTCAGGCCTGCCATCGCAGCCTGTAGTGCAGTTTTTAAACTGCCATATCGACCTGACAAAAGAAACCTTTTGCCAGGCATAAACCTTCCTGTTTAGCACATATGAGTCACCCCTAAGGTAGGCCGTAAAGGCCGATTGGGCAGGGTTCAAGTAACATGTGGGTTTATATTTTACATGTCCTGCTAGTGGAAAACTCCAAAATTAGGTTTTCACTACTACTACTACACACTACTACAATTGAATACAAGTGGATAAAAACTCCCATTGGATAAAATTAGGTTACCTTATTACATATAATAAGTGCTAACTTTCGATTGGGAGCAGGTTCATGTTTAGACTCAAATGAATTGTAATTTAAAATCCTCTTTAATGGTAACATTAGATTTCAAGTAACAGTTCTGAAAAGGCCACTTTTAGAAAGTTGTCATTTTCTTGTCTTAACCATTTGGTGCCTGTTGCCTGTGTCCTGGGTCACATTACTGTGAATGGCTCTGCTTTTGGTGTTTGTGAAATCCTGCCAGACAGTGAGACAAAGGTAGCTGTGTGTTGACAGTATGAAATTGCTAGGGGCAGTGCTGTTCCCTGCCTCACTTACCTTTCAAAGTAGCTTGCCTCCGGCACACACAAAGGAACCTGACACTAGTCTTTTGTCACCCTAGAATTCTTTGAGCCTTGACTGTAAAAGGGAATAACTTTCCAGAAACAGATGTGGAAGTTGCCCAGAATGTCCCCCCACTTAAAAGGCTGGCATCAGGTATTAATATTGGGCACTCAGCAACACCATATCCGTACACTTCTAGACATATGGAAGACTTCAGAAGGACTGTCTGGGCCCCCAGAAGACTGTCTGTTGTTACTGCTACCAAAGGACTGCCCTGCTGCTTGAAGGGCTTCCTTGGTGCTTGAAGGAGAACAGGATCATATCCTTGAACCTAGGACCGCCAGATGTGACTCCAAGGGCTAGTTGGCTGACCTTCTATATGAGCTACAGGGACATCACAAGCTCCAGAGACCTTGAACCCTGCACCTGGCCTCTGCTGGAGTAATTCCTAACCACCCTAGTGGTACCTGCCAGTTCCTGGACCCTTGTAAGTGGTGCTGATCCTGCCTAACCTTAAAAGTTGGGACTAAAAAGTGCCATAAGAACTTACAGAAGACCGGGACATACCTGACAGCCGATCCGCTCAAGGTGCAGTTAACTTGACTTTGCGGTAGGTCCCATTAAGTTCTTCTCCACAGCAGTGAATCCTGTTCAGTTGGATCTCTCAGTGACGGTATCCAGATTCCTTTGGCTACTGCATGAAGCGTCACCCTGCTGGAGGCTTTCAACGTACAAAAAGCTGTCTAAGTCCAAAGGTAAGGATCTTAACCAGGCTCGATAGCGACATCAACGTTGACAACCTCCTCGCCCTGGAAATCTAGCTTTCCCAGCTTGGAGCTTTTTCACGCCATCATCGATGGCTTCACCAAGACTTTGTCCAGTGACTTCCCTACAATGATGACGCCTCCTCAGACACAGCCTGCTGCCTTGGCCCACTGAACTCTACCTTTTCCTAGTCTTTTTTTCTGAAAGTTTTATACACCCAAATGTAAGCCAAGACCAGGCCCAATCCACCAAGTGTAGCTGACCCATTCTTCATTTCAGTCAGCCTTAACTTTGCCCCAGTCTCACGCAACCAGATACCTATGGTTGGCGCTATGATCCTTTAGGCTCTATTTTACACTAAGATCTTTAAAAATTCATAACTCCAGTTCTAGTGACTAAATGTAATTTGTTTTTAGTGTCATTTTATTATTTTAACTTTTTTTATTTTTCTAAATTGGTTTGGGATTTTTCTTGTGTTTTTTTCTTCAGTTTATTACTGTTTGTGTACTGCAAAAATACTTTTTTTCATTGCCTCTAAGTTAAGCCTGACTGCTTTTGTGCCAAGCTACCGGAGGGCTAAGCACAGGTTAATTTAGTGACTATTGTGGTTCACCCTAACAAGGATTTCGGTTTTTGCTTGACTGCGGCTTCCACCTCACTCAACCAATAACCTGATTTCTCACAGTAACATTTTAGTGGGCCCCTGTTCATAGTCCATCAGACCTAGTGGCAGCCCCAGCTTAAGCTGCTTAAGTGTGGGGTTCACTATGCCATTGGTTCTATGGCATGCTCGCATATTAAATGTTGTAAGAATCAGATCTGACATTAATCTGGGTACTAAGGTATAGGCGGTGTTTTCCTGCAGAGTTTTTGAAGTGCTGTTTGGCCAAAGCCATTCTCTTGTTGCTTCATAGTGAATCATTTATCTAAATTACTGCCTAGGTTGTTTGCATACTTGGCATGCAATTGTTGAGCATTATGCTAATATGGAACTTACCTCACTAGATCACTGATATACATATATGTTACATATTAAAAAGCCTATCCCGTTCATGCAAAGCTGAACTATACTTTACCTTAGATGTTTGGCAACTCTAATGAGTTTATCAAGTATAATGTAAATGCTGAGAATCCCAAACATAGCTGATGGTTCCTACAAGACAAATGAACATTAACCTTTTGTCCTAAATTATCACCTTTCTTTTCCCTGACATATATAAATCCAGCAGTTTTCTATTGAGCTGTGCATAGACATAAATACTTTGAATTATATTACATAGATTGTACTGGTGGAATTTCCATATTTGATAGATTGCAGTGGTACCAATGTATTTTGCATCAACAGTTGCACCGACTGACTACTGCATTAATAACATTTTTCGTTAGTTGGTTTGTCCAAACATGAGTATGCTTTATCACTGCATTCCTGCATCCCTGTTTCCATCAGGACAGAAACATTTTTTGAATATATGGGGCAAAACTTCAGCAGATGATCAACAATGAGAGTTGTTCTTTCCTATTTGAGATCAGACATTATGAATAATTGTTATTGAGTGTATTTTAGCATTATATCCTGATCCTGGATATGGTGGAACAAGGTGGAGTATTTACAGCACTGGATAAATACTGATTTCCTGCTTTGTGTCATTTATTGGGTGTAGTGAATACCTCCTATTCCGAGCTACCCGCCGCACAATGAGGCATAACATGAAGATTTGGTAATTTTGTCCCCAAAATATGCATGTTTTTCCTTCTTGCCAGGCATTTACTATGGATAATCTTTGCCTGGTTTTACCTTGCATGGTCTGTCATGGGAAACAATGAAATGTGAAAATTATCTCACAACTCGAAGTTCTGATTCCTGTGCACACTCTTGTCTGTTCAGTTTTCCCCCCTGAACCTCAGACTTGGGACCTTAATCTTCCTGCCAAGGTTCAAAAAGGGCAAATTTGAATTAGCAATGCAGGATTAAGGGCCAGATGTACTGAGGGATTTTGAGGTCGAAACTCTGTGATCAGCAAAATCACAGGGTGTGCCACAGTAAAATCCTTTTTTTCCAATGTATTAATACCCTGTTAGACCCAGAGGTTTCTGGCTGGCTGGGACGCATTGAAGCCAGACAGAATCCACCATCCTAGAAAGGATGAGTACGATACTCTTGCCAGATAACCCGTGCTCACCCTTGGGTAACTTGGCAGAGAGCAGTCACGCTTATCCTCAGGATCAAATTGTAAAGCACTGGCACAACACCACCCTCGCAACACACTGAGTACACTACAAAAAGACTCCACACCGTATGTATAAAACAGTGGTCTTTGTATTACACACACATTGAAATCAAAACGACATTTGTACTAGTCATAGATAATCACCTGTCCTGTTATCCCCTCATCCTCGTGAGTCACATAAAAGCATGTGCGCACTTCCCCGAGATGTTCAGGATCCAAGAAATCCCTCCCACATCAAACGAGACAGAAGCATATATGCAGGCTGTTCCAGGTATTCCACTTTCCTGCTAACACTTTAGCATAAAACACAACATTCCCAATATCGCATACCCCGTACAGTTGTAATGGCCCACAGAGGAACATTTGAGTTATATGCCTTAGGTATACGTCTTACCCCTAGACAAGGGACTTACAGCTAACTCAAATCAGCCAAACATGTATACACCAATTACCAGTATGTATACGACAAGCACAGCGTTTTGGCACTGAATTGCAGTGTCAAATGAGCTCAAAGTCTTAAGGCTAGCACACAGATCAGCGGATAACCAGGAAAGACAAAAGCAAAAAGTAGAGGGATAGCATCCTAAAAAGGGCCATTTCCAACACCACCACCTCCCAGCCGAAAGCCAGTGTAGTTTAATCAATACATAGATAAACTTTCCTGTGCCGGTCAATAGACCCTGGACAATGGCCCACCTCGCTCAGTGGAACGCGCCCGTCCTATGCCCCTCAGAACCACATAGGATCCATTCTGCCTACTCTCAGGGCCCACTAAGCCTACCCTAGGAACCCACCTCATGCTCCACCCAGTGCCTCTGTTGGCCTTGGGGGTCTGACTCCTGTTCTTGCCCCCCGGGCAACCCTACTTCACTCATACATAACCCAGCAAAGGGCACTGATAGCTGTCAGTGTCCAGAACTTGGTATCTGTCCACCCCAAGCCCTTCATCCTGGGTGGTTTCCCAGAGGGTGGCTTGATAATCCCAGGTAGACCGCACCCATTATCCGCTCCCCCTCTCAGCAGCTCAGGGATGGTATCCTGAGTCTGGACCTCCAGCTCAGGGTCCAGACCATGAGGCTGGATAGGGACCAGGGGCGAGTTCTTTAACCCCTTGCCCCCCCTTCGGTAATTTCACACACGCCGTTGAGGAGGGGTGCCCGCCAATTCCTGAACAGGAGGAATGCATGGGTCAGCCACCCCCAAATGTTCTCTCTCCACTAGGGAAGACCCTTCAGTGGATGACGTCCTGGTACAGCCCTGGCTCCTCCCCGGGTGCTCCCTCTGGGAATCCACCACACCCTGGAGCTGAGAAGGAGGCATCCTGGACCTATGTCCACCCCTACCCTCCCTTCTCCTCTGAGGATGGATAGGGAACCCCCCAACACCACTGGAAATTACCCACGCTTATCAGCACCTCCCCCACCCTTGGTGAGGGACCACCGGAGCCACTCATTAGGTTCCTTCCCTAGTGCCTGCCCAGCCACAGCGCTGGACCAAGTTGACATGCTTCCACCACCTGGGCCAGACCTAGCCCCCTTGGCTTGTGAGTCAGACTCTGCTGCACTCAACCCCAGAGCCAACATCCATTTCTTCACCCTTTTACCACACCTTTTCTCTGCCCTTGCCCTTCTACGTTCCCATTGGAATTTACCGGGCTCCACCTCGAGCCCTCTTTCTCCACGCCTTTCCCCAGTTCCTTGGAGAACCAACACCTAGAAGCGTCACTGCTTCCTGGCCGGGTGGTCACCTGGACAGCATCAAGAGGCAGACCCTGTCCCTCATTATCCACAACATCACTCTCCTCTGAATCCCCATTCGCACTCCTGGCCTCCAGCCAGGCCCTCAATGACTTTTGCAGCTCCCCCTTTCTCCGGCAGCCTTCAAAAGAACATTTCAGGTCTCTGCAGAAACCCTTGAGCTGGGCTACTGTATAGGTTTCCAACTAGAATGACAAACCACAGGAAAAAAAAACCTTGAGCAGTCAGGCTTATCCTCAGGGTCAAAGTGTAAAGTAATGGCCCAACACCACCCTCACAACACACTGAGTACACTACAGAAAGACACCTCACTGTATGTATAAAACACTGGTCTTTGTACTACACACACATTGAAATCAAAACGATATACACATTGTGTTGGAAACGGGGTTACCGAGACCGTTATGGTAGCATGGCGCAAAGCGGGGAAAGGCACGCGAAGGCAATGTGTAAGGCAGTTGTGCAGCACACTCTCACATTAACTCAGAAATGCGACGCAATAACCGGACACCACACCAGGCTTGTATAAGTAACAATCAGGTTCCTTTATATTGATCAAGATGGCATTCAATTATTCAAATTATACATTCGGGTAACTAGTGCGCGTTCATTTAAAAAGACCCTTCACAATTCTGGCCACTAAAAGGCCGCATTAAAATCACAGCACCACTGCTCATTCGGGTGCTCTTTACCAACTAGGGCCTAGAACAGGCGCAACACGGTTTATACATCAACATATATACAGTAGGCCTAGGTACTCTATACAGCCTATGATACACTAGGCGGGAGGGAATCCTACAGGGAACCCCTCAACATGTCCAGCAGCTGGGGGCTACCAAAAAGGGGGAACTTCTTTATCTCCCCGGGGAGGCTAGGGTCATAGGATGTGCCTGGCCTGTAATCCCAAAGTCATTAAAGGCCCCCTCCCTCCGTGATCCCTCCTCAAGGGTGGCCCCCGGCCCCCAGGGGCTTAACCTAGAGCCCTAGGGGCCTCCTGGGCTCACCTGCGGTGTTGTGGCTGGCTGCGGGGCCTTACGGCGGACTCCTCTCTGGCCCGGCCCTCTGTGGTGGGGGCGGGGCCCGGCGCGAGTCTTGCGGCCCTCCGGCCGGTGCTGGTTGGCTTTCTCGAGGCTATGGAGCCTCTCGCGTTGTTTCCCCTTCGTTGGGGGGCCGGTATGCCCCTCCTCCGGCCCCCGTGGAGTCCAGGGAGAGAGTGAGGACTCGGTGCGGGAGCCGGCGGTCCTGCCAGTCGGCTCCGGCGTCCCGAGAGGTGAGGAGGTCCTTCCTTACCTCCCGGCGTGCTGGGCGGAGGCGGGCTCTTCACGGCGCCCAATCCGGGCGCGGCGGCGATTCTTCGCGGGGCTCCCGTTGGCAGTGGAGCCCCGGGGACGTCCTCCCGATTGGCTCCGGCTGA